>JAKOGI010000343.1:0-555000 GCA_029747015.1 Carnegiea gigantea | reverse complement strand
TATCTGGGGCTTGTAACAAGACCAGTAACAGAATTGAGAGAAGCAGGTAAGAATTCATAATTTTGCTAGATAATGCTCTTCATATGCTTGACCAATATGGTTTCCAAGGTATTTTCCAAAACATAGGTGAAGCAAATGATTCATATATTCCATCAAGAAAACGAGAAGTTACAGGTTTTGTTGTGACCTTTTGGAGCAAGAAAGGTGCATTGATAAGCATGCTCGTGCTGAATAATGCAACTATTAGAGGATTAAGAATCAAAGCATCTATGGCCAAGTTTGGCAAAGGCAGCATATGTAACATTGCAAGGATGCATGATAGATGACTTCCATTTAAGAGGAGATGGAGGAAGAAAATGTCACAAACAAGCCTTTGCCTACCTAAAATAGAATAGAGGAAAAAGGTATATCAAAACCATCCAATGAAATCCAAGCAAGTTGAATCAAGAATTAGTGATAAGCATGTCTCTAAAACTTTGAAAGGAGTAGCAAATACAGGCTTTTGGAATTGAATCAAGAACTAATAAAGGAGCACTATTTAAAGATTTGCACTTTAAGTAACTTCAAATTCATTCTTACATATCACTCTGCTGATCAAATAGAGGATGTAATGTAGAATAATGTATATTTGGACACATGGTTTAGTGATATAAATAGACAGGATGAGCATGAAACTTATGAAACAAGGCAAACATGGATTGAAATTTTTGGTGTGCCTCCTATAGTCGGAATCGGTGGAACGCTAAAGATATTGATTAATTACGGGGTAGGGTAGAAAGTCTGGAGAGGCCAACTGAAGAGACTTTTTCATTTGAATTGATAAGGATGCTAATTGGTACTGAGATACTTTACAGCATAGACGTTAAATTGATATTGTTTAATGAGGACATGCATTACAAATTAACTATCAAACAAGCTAGTTATGTCACAACTACACAAATCATAGTTTCGACTACCTCTTCATTGTTGGAGGGAAAGGATACCAACATTGACACCATAGGCTGACACTATCGCAAGCACACGGGTGTTAAAGTATAGCTTTAATATCGTTCTCACAAAGATCAAATGTAATCCATTGAGCTTTGACCTATTATAGAAGGCTAAGCAAACAAATTTTAATAGGTTGTCTCAATTATCGCTATTCAACTATCAAAAAATTCGATCAAATTAAAATTATTTGGGGAATTGTTTTGCCTAGTAAAGAGTTGGATTGTTGGACTTAAATATGCACTTTATCTAGATCAAGATGATTTAAAAGAGCGTAATCGAACTAAAAATTCAATTTTTTCTTTCAAAACAAACTGATACCTAAACTAATCCAATTGACATTCTATCAAATGCCCTTGTTTTTAGCCTTGGTTATAGATTTTGATTGCTAGGATTTCTGCTCAGCAAATAATTCTCTCTTAAGAATCATTGAATTAAGTTCTAACTTGTTATTCTAATAGTGTGTTTCTCCTTTCAGTATTTCACTTAACTATCTAGTATAAGTAAGCAAATCTGCCCAAAAATTTACTTACAACAGTTCATTCAGAAGATAGAATTCAGTCATACCAATTTAGATAAAGCACAAATAATAAAAATTAAAGATCCAACATCAATAGTTTGGCTAATAAGTCCCTAGATTAAGTAAAACTACTCATACATCATTGAAATAATCAACATCTAAATAATAGTTTAAGAAGAGACTAGAAGGAAAGAAAGCTTAGCAACAATGGTGGTCTTCAAGGGCTTCCCAATCTCCAAGCCTCTAAGTGCCAATCTTCCACTTCAATTCCCTCTCTTCCTCTAAAGAAAACTTGAAAATCCTAAAACTAATGATATAAATGAGATAGAGATGAGTGACATATACCTTGGCTCCCTTCCTTCTGCACCCGAAAAACCCTTTTTAAGCATATACTCAGGCGTCGTCAGCCACAAGATGAAGGCAGACAAAGAGGCAAGCAGTTTCAAGCTCACCAAGGATAATGGCGTTCACCATAGAGCATCTGTGGTTGCCTCTATCTCAAAATTCTCTGGCTCTTATTTGTTCTCCACGAGCATGGTGACTTGGGGCCATTCGTGGGGAGTTAAATCATACTCAATTGGGGTCAAAGCTAGGGTAAAAAGGTCCAAAAACTTTCAAAACATAGAAAAGAACTGTACCCAAGTGTAAAATGGGAATATGAGTGTAGATTATGACATGAATTTCATAAATCCCCTTAAAAATGCAACAAAATGACCCTAAAATGAAGTATACTCTAAGCATTTATCAAACTCTCCCATGCTTGAACTGTTGCTTGTCCCTAAGCAACTATGAAAATCAAAACTATAATGAAGAACCTCCTCAAGTAAACATGAGTAGCAACGTCAATAGCCTAACCGACCCAAGAAGTTAGCCTAAAAGTGACTAAAAACATTGCAAAATAGATAAGAGAAGGAAGTTTTTGAAATTAGAGCATGTACCATCACATCAAACATTGAATTAATCACCCAAGTCAACTTAAACAATCATATTTTCACGCACAATAGGTAGAGTTAAAAGAACTGGTAGACCCTCACTTTAGACATGAAACACTCATCACTCATGTGTTTAAAATATAATGCATTTCACTCAAATCGCATTCCAAAGAATCAAATCTACTATGAGCTTGACAAGACTCTCGAATTTGCTGCCATTAAAATGCATAATATGTTAGGAAATCATGAGGACTTTGATAAAGTTGTAAGGGAAAGGAAGCGGGGAACAAATATGTTGGGATTTGTGGAGCTCAAAATCAAAGACTATGAGTATAAATCATCTTTGCCCAACTTTTCACAAAAACAGTCCTCACACCAAACACCAATGCATATCAAATAAACAAAATTACCCCTAGTTTATCTATAATGTGAGAACATGTTGAAGTATATCTAATATGAAATTTATGCCAAATCCTTTTGTTATTTTGCTTCTCTTTTTTTTAGCATTCTTTTTCTTTTTTCAATTTTTTCCCTTTTTTTCTTGTTGATTCTTTTTTTTCCCCCTCCAAAGAGAAGGATTATGGCAAGGGAAATTGTGCACTTTTCGACACTTTTTTCTAACAACTCACAAAATTCAACCCAATTGGCACCAAGGGAAATCATGAATAAGTTCTTTATTGTAGATAAACAAACCAGACCAAACAATAATGTCATTATCCACAAACTACTCCTAAACACTTATGTCTTTTTTTGTCCTTTTTCCTTTTTTTTTCTTCTTCTTTTTTTCTTATTGATTTGTTTTTTTGTTTTTTCAAAGGGAAGGATTATGGCAATGGAAATTGTGCACTTTTCAATACTTTTTCTAACAACTCACAAAATTAAACCCAATTGACACCCAGGAAAATATCGCGTAAGTCCCTTATTACACATAAAAAACCACACCAAATAATAATGTCATTATCCATAAACTACTACCATCCAGTTATGAAACTATATAGTCTTGGCTATAAAGGTAAGATATGTATTTTGCTAAGGTTCATTATTATAGGTTTGCATCAAGAAAAAGGTCAAGGATCAAGGGGGTAGCAACGGATAAATCATATATAATAAGGGTGACTATTTGGTCAATGCAGCTCACAAATTCAAAGAATGTCTCAATTATATTGTGTAATCGTGCATACTAAATGTGATCTGGAGCAAGAGTCAAAGCAAGTTCTAGAAATTTGAAATCCAGAAGAGCCACGTATGAAAAACCATATGAGACTAAAATGATGAATTTGTCCAATCAAGCTCAAAATCTCATGGGACAATTACGAAAGGTCAACTACCTCATTAGATCACATGTGCCAAATATTCATGTAAAGAATCATTGAGTGATCAAAACACAGTCAACATGATGGACAAAACATGAAGCACATTTTAGAAACTTGTAATAAAACATTTTATTTACAAATAGGCATAATAAAAAGGGTCAAAATAAGCCAAAGAAAACTACTTATCTAAGACTCATCATTAGAGGATTTATTGTTGTTTTCTTACTTTGTTTTTTTTGTTTATGGTAGCCCTAAAATGCAACTAAAAATTAAAAATACCAAAACAAAGCTAACTAAAAAAAGAAACCTAAGAATAGAAGGAAAAATGAAATGATTAACTAAAAATGTAAACTACTATTGAATGCATTACCTCAAATGCAAACTACTCACACATCGACGTCACATGCACATAGTCATACACAACTCCCCTATGCTTGGACAAAGCATTATCCTCAATGCAAGGATATAAGAATCAAGGGGGAAGAAAAAGAAGAACTAAAACGGAGGATGTGGGGGAGAAGAAGCAGGGTGGGATTGAGAAATATGTCACTCACTCTAAGTCTATAAATATGCCCTAAAGTCTTGGAAGTACTGGTTTTGGGAAGCAATCATCCCATGAAGCTTATCATGTCACTCTTGAATGAAGTCACAAAGTGCCGTATGCTCAATTTGAATATAAGCTTGGAGGGATGGACACTCCTCTTGAATGAACTGAAGGGTAGCATGCAAAGTAGTATAATCATAGGAAGAAGACGGTTGGGATGAACTAGAAGCGCTTAGGTGAGGAGAGGGAGGAGGTGGTATAGGTTGTGCCAACTCTTCATCACCCAGTAAAAAGTAGTGATTGGTCAGATTCAAGAGAGTGGTTCGACCAACATTAGGGAGGGGTATGAAATGGTTCCTAGGATAAATCCAACAAACATGCCTAGCCTCTACTTTACAAAACTCTATTTGTTTAAAAATGGCTAAGGTCAACCACTTGGAACTGAGAGCTCTATCATCTGGGTTGGGTTCTATTCCAACAGAGCTGGCAATAGGGGTAATGAGACCCCCTAATCACAGTGCTCTGTGCAGAACTAGTGGCCGCACTATGTAACTGATTGACTAAGAATGAATCGGGGTCAAGTTTGTCATGTTAGAGCATGCTATGCAAGAAAAATAATTCAGACAGGAGAGACACACTCAAACTATCCTCCCTAGCAAATAGACTACAAGCAAGTAATCTCTCGGCCACTTGAATATAAGGTTTCTAATGACGGTACCTTTGGAATTGCCTATATGACATCGTTAATCGCCAAAAATTTCATTGCAAAAAACATTTGGGTTAAATTCTTTTGGGACATGTTGACAAAGCAAGTTCATACTCCGTGAAAAGCCAAATATGGTATTAAAGGCACCTAAATTTAGCTTATAAAACTCCCTATTTAGATAGGAGGAAATGTATCCTTCTTGACAATGAGCTCACTCGTGACCTCCACATGCAACGTACTAAAAAAACTTAAGAGTGAGGTCACGATAAGTGTGGTCCCTAATCTCTAAAAGTTGCCCCATTCCTCTCTGAACAAACAACCAACGAATGTAATCTAACAAACCCAATCGAGTTAACGAATCCTCATCATAATAGTGAGTTGCAATAACCAGCTTACCACTCAAAACATTATAATTAGCAATATGCTCAGTATGTGTTAGACCAAGGGGTTTAGGAATATTGCCTTGATTTCTTGCATTGGTTGAGGTTCGGGAAGTCAGGGGTGGGTGTTGTGGTGTTTGACTTGATGTCCCCGCATTTTGAGTGGTTCCTACTTTCTTCTTGGGTGCCATGGCAAGGAAGAGTAGATGTGTGAAAGATCCAACGCTAGCTAAAGTTGAAATGGGAAGCAAAATGGTAAACAATGAAAAATTAAGGTGAAAAGGGTAAAATTATAGAAGAATATGTGAAAATTTGGAAGAATAGAAGGTAAAGTTGAGTTGTTCAAGGTTAGGGTATGAAGAGGGGTAGAAAAGACGGAAAGAAAAGACAAATTTAAAGAGGATTTCGGTAAATGTAAAGAAAATAAGAAGAAACGGAATAAATTTGATGAAAATGAATAAAAATTGAAGGCTTAGTGTAGTTGGTCATGGAGGTTTTAGAAAGAGAAGGAGAGAGTTTAGAGAGACAGAGAGAGAGAGAGTTAAGGGATTGAAGAAGATCGATGGTTTTCTGGCCAAAGGCCATGAAAAATCCTTGACCGCGGATAGAGAAATTCACCACCGACCGTCCGTGGTGAGCTGTGCTTCAGTACTTTTCTGGTTTTTTCTGGCAGATACCCCACAGACCGAGGTGGGGGCCACTAGGTGTCCGTGGTGGTTGCTAGTGGAGCTTCTAAAACTTTCTTATTTTTTTCTCAATGTTTTTTTGCCTTTTTCTACTTGTTTTACTCCTTTTTCTCTCTCTTTTTTTTCCCTTTGTTTTTCTCTTTTGAAAAACAAGAAATGCACTATATACAATCAAACAAAAGAAAGACTAGTATAGGAAAAAACTTAGGTTGTCTCCAACGAAGCACTCTTTTAGGATCGAGAGCTCGATCGTCATTTCTAGGAGGGCTCAAGATCAGAAAGATTGTGGATAATAGACTTGTTAATGGGATCCCTCACATCTCCCAACTTTCCTTTATCACTGACCTCAAAGTCAAAGTCATGCACTAGAAGGTATCATCTCAAGAGCTCAGGATAGAGGCCCTTCTTTACGATCAAGTGCTGCAGGCTAGGGTGATCCGTGTACAAAACAAACTTGCAGTGAGCGCCATCAGACCAGCCACTACCAAGCTCAGCTCCTAAGTCAAAACCACACTTGATATCATCAACAGGAGGCATAGACTACAGTACTTGAGCATACCTGCAATAATTGATCATGGAAACTTCATTAGTAGCATACGGCTTATCCTTGGTTATGCTAAGTAGCACAGTTGCATTAAATTCCGCCCTTGCATAATCTAGACCGAGCCCTGTAGACGTAACACATTCAAACACAAAAGGGCCAACAAGCAACAAATCATCAAAGGAGCCAATCTCATGAAATCCAAATCTTTTTAAAAAGCAGATGAAGGGGCCGAAAATTCTGGTTTTCAAACAAAGCAAATTAAACATGATATTCCCCCACATCAAATGTTAATAGTCCCCTTTTCACATCAACCTTGCTACTAGAAGTGGCCAAGAATGGTCTCCTTGAAAATATTGGGCATACGCCTCTACTGCCATATCTAAAATGATAAAGTCATCAAGCACATAAAAATACCTGCTTTTACGGGAACAATCCCTAAGATACCCAAAGGGCACTTTACAGAACCACTCACAAATTGAAGTGAAATAGATTTTGGTTGCAACATACCTAAACCAAGCTTCTGGAAAATGGAATAGGGCATAAGACTAATACCTTCACCAAGATGACATAAAGCCCTATCAATCCTCACCTTACCGACCATACAAGGACTAGAGAAGCTACCTGGATCTTTAAGTTTAGAGGGAAACTCTTCAGGTACCACCACTTTTAGTTCTAGGGACCTCTCCACCCTCCTCAAGCTCCATATCCTTGGAATCCTCTGACTCTCCTTAAAAGGTAACACAGTTACACTGCTCATGGGGATTCGGCTCGGGCTTGTTAGGAAGTCTACCAGGGGGTATAGATGAAGAGGTACCTTGTTGGACAATTTGAGCTTCTAACATCTTATTATGCATAGTAAGCAGATCTCCCTTAGAGACTAATTGTTTAATATATTCATCTTGCTTTTACTGCGCCAAAATCATACTCTCTGTCATTGTCTCTAAATTGGATTTTTGATGCACTCGTTGAGAGTAAGATGGTCTTTAAAATCTAGGGGGTGATCTAAAATTCATTTGAGGCATAGGTAGGGTATTAGACCTGTGGGAGAAATTGGGGGATTCCTCCAAGCAGGATTGTAAGATTGAGAGAAAGGGTGTAATGGCCCAGCCCTAAATAATGTTTGTTTATTTAATTGTCATATTTGCTTACCACATTTAATGATCTTGATTGGGAAAAATTAATTTAGGCCCTCACTTTGCTATTTGGGCTTTTGTTATTGTAAAATTTCGAGTAGATCGATAGTAGGCCATGATAAATATGTTATAAGAGATTAAATTATTTTTCATAACATCACCAAAATTTAATTTCGAGCAATGCAACAATTTTATTGCAATGTGGCATTTTACTTGCGAGCCCGATTTGAGGCCCAACAAGTTTGTATGATTGAGTTTAGCTAATTATCATTATTTATACCTAATTTTTATTAGGCAAAGCCCTTTTTTGCAGATAAAATATTAGCCAAGTTAATAAGATAAGTCCAAAGAAAATTGGCAAGCAAGCAAAGCCACACATTTTCCTCTTCCTTTTCTCCTTTCTTCTTCTCCCCCAAGGTTGTGCTGCTATTGTTTTCAGCCTATTGCCGCCACTTGTAGTCCTGCGGTTGCCATTTCCAGCACATCCTACCACGAGGCCCCACCCCTAACACTACTAGCCACCACCCCCAATTCCTACCAGCACCAAACACCACCTCCACCACCTTATAGTCAAGCTTGAGTGAGGTAAATCCTAATTCTGATCTTGTATAATTTTTGGTTTTTATGGTGGATTTTTTTTATGGATCATGTTATCTTGATAAAAATGAATGTTAATTTGATGTTTTATTGAGTTTGGTTAATTATGGAAGTGTAGTCATGTGTAGATTTGAATCCATGCATGATCATGAATGCTTATGCATAAGATTGATGAATTTTGGGTATTATGTTCTAATCTTTCAATCTTTAGCATAAAGAGTAAGTATGGTGTGTAAGATGATTTTGGATGTGAATTTCAATTGAGCATGGTTTAGGGTTTCATGTTCATGCATGATTTAATTCGATTTTTGGAATCATATATCTTATTTACATAGAATTAGGTGAAATTTGGAGGTTGGATGTGTTATTGACTTAAAAGAATGACGTTATATGAGTTTTATCAAAATCAGTGGATTATGAAAAATTCTATGAGTGGCCAAAATAGCTTGCTTGAATTATTAATGCTAATAGGTGACTTTATGGGAGAATTTTGAGTGTTATCTAAAGAAAAAGGGGCATTTAGAGCCGTGAACAGAGCTGAACGAGGGGTCCCTTCATGAACAAACAGATAATATTTAGTCTTTTAAAAAACTGTGATTTTTGATGGATAGATAAATCAATGAGTTATCTTTCAAATATCTTTGGAATCACTTCATTTTGAGTTTTGTAGAAAATGTTATGATCAATTTACGGAGACTGCATGGAATAAATTAGAACTATGCACAGTTTTGTTTAAGCTCAAATTTAAAGGCTCGTGGTGGAGATTTGACACTGCATTGTGAATGATAGTGTTGCAGAATTTGTTAAGCTTTAAATATTGGGGTTTTATAGGTCAATTTTAGGTCAGAGGAGAAAGATATGAATTTTCTAAGGTAGACATTGAAACAGTAATATGACGGAGGATAAAAATCATGAGATTTGGAGATATTATCCAAAGTTTTTAAATAATTATGGACATTGCAAAGAAATTACAATGTCTAGTGAGTTCAACGACTTTGATTGTGTATAGAAGCTTACTTGAGTTGGAAAAGTAAGTTAAATGAGCATGAGAGTGAAATTTGAGAAGCGGAGAGAGTAATGACTTAAGATCGGTGCCTATCTGGTCAAGTTAGGGTTAAATAAGCTTTCCTGAATCTCACAACACCCCTCTTGGCATTAAACCATTTATTATCCATTTCAGAAATACTGAAAACTCACATTCCATTTATATCCATTAAATTCTTCTTATTATCACCTTAATTATTTTATTCTGGTCTATTTTGCTCCAATTCATTTTACTACGAGTTCAATGACCCTAACTTATATATTTTTGAAATCATTTTGGTGTAACTTATCTTATATTGAATTATTTGAATGGTGGATGTCCTCTTAATTAATCAATTTCTATTAAAGTTACAAATTATGGGAGTAAAAGTTCTTCACTAAATGCGTTTACCTATAATTATATTTTTTAGGCCAAAATAGGGCCTAGTTTATCATTTCGCATTGCACATAAGTATTATCAAGTAAGATTGCATTTTAAAGACTTCAGGGATATTCACTGCCTATATCTTTAGAAATCAGAGCGTATTCATCAATGTTATCATGTTTTGGTAAGTACATTAATGAATCAGTCTACAAAGTGATTTATTATTTAATTAGTGACCCCACTACTTATCATCTATAGGGCATTCGCCCTTCAGTTACCTACGTAGCCTCAGGTCAGGTCCCCCAATTAGCTTGGTAAGTGTACACCTATCCATAGATCGTAATAATATCAAGGGGTTCACTATCAGATAATAACTAGCATTACAATTTTATATTCATCTCTTTCATTGTTTTGGCTTAAAATGAATTGCAAAGTGTATGTCCAGCCAATTTATGCAAAGATCATTTAACAGTACAAGAATGCATGTGCTGAGCTTCAACTCACAGTTCGAAATGTTTTTCATGTTTTCTTTTAGGCAAATGCTTATTGAATCACCATCATTCCAGCAAACTAGCTGGAGAAAATAAGTTGAGCAAGGGAATCGTGATGGATCAACAGTGACATAGTACATGCATATTTTTGGAGTTGCATTTTGAAATCTTCAATGGATGGAGGTGTAAATTTTATGGTGAATTGCTTTCCTAAGATGTATAAACCTTGTGTTCGTTAATAGTTGATTGTATATGATTTGATCATGTGTGAATGCATATGGTTGAAGATATGCCTAACTATGTTATTTTTAGTACACATGCTTCAAGCTTTGTCCATTTGGATGGAGGTAACGACCTTATCATCAAGTTTATTAGTCCTAATTAAGGGATTTATTAAGGAGAATACAAACAGTCAAACGTGTGCAGTTTTAGCATCAAAGCCAGGTTTGATCATCCTTGATGGGATATGGAGTATGGAGAGTAGAGTTAGGAGAGTGAGAAGCTAGTTAGTGAGGGTTATTATAATATCGTTGGAGATTTATGACAATAATAATGTCTGCTTATCTCTCTTATGTTCTTCTCTTATATTCTACTTAGTTCGATGGATCCATATGTAGTGAGCATCTTGCTGGTTACTTTTATGGCCACTCATATCTCTTTACTACATACTAGTATGATAGTCTACATGCAGAACCCCTCTATTGAGTTTCATAGTGTTAAAGTCCATACACATAGGCTATTGTGTATGCTTATCTTATATAATGGTTGTAGTAAAGTGATTGAATTACTCTATTTATTGAATAGCCAGAATGTCTGAACCAGTGCAAAAAAATGCAGAGACCTATGCAGGAGATAACTTAGACCATGGTTAGGGGTTAGATGACCAAGCTTCAAGTAATGTGCTACGACACCTTAGTGGAATGCTCCCGATTCCCCCTGAATTGGCCAATAACATTAGAAACCCTAATTACTGGCATACTTTGGTGTCTGAGCTTATGAAACGAATTCCTCCAGCACCTACTGAAATCCCTTACAAGGATGATAAACTAGCAGATAGGGTAGCCCAGTGTAACCCTAAAGTCTATGACGGAAAGTATGACCTAGTAGAACTTGAGGAATGGATTTGAGGAATGGAGAAAATTTTCACTATAGTAGAGTTTCCAGAGGATAAAAAGGTGAACATTAGGATGTTTCACCTAACTAGTGAAGCTGACACTTGGTGGGACACCGTTAAGGGTAGGGTCTTAGAGTCTGACTTAAGTTGGAGTAGATTTATGGAAGAACTGGGAGCTAAATTTTACCCAGTTGTGGTTTAATGGCAGCAGGAGAAAAAATTTATGGAATTGAAGATGAGTCGCAGTATGACTGTGATCTAATATGCTGGCAAGTTTACCTAACTATCCAAGTTTGTTCCGGAGTTTCTGTTGTCTAAAAGACTAAAGATGAGGAGATTTGAAAAGGGATTAGCTTTTTATATTTACAACCAGCTAGCTGGTCAACCGATTCTTACCTATCAAGAGTTGTATAAGCGAGCAGCTGAAGTGGAACGGGCGAAGACTTAGTTGAGGGCCTTGAGCCCGATTAATCAGATGGGAAAGTGGACAGTGCAGGGAGCTTCAAGCAAGAGTGTAAACCAGAAGAAGCCTACTCCCGATCCTCCCAAGAGTCATCCTGTAGGCTTAACAGATCCCTACGGGAAATGTGGAAGAACTAACCACACCACTACTAAGTGTCGAGTAGGAACTAACAAATGCATGTAGTGTGGTAGCCTAGAGCACTTCATTGTTGCCTATCCCCGAAGACTGAAGGTTGTAGACAAGGCCTCCCACCTCTAAGGCCTGCAACTGTAGGAAGGGCATATGTGTTGAGCAAGAAAAAAGATGTCACCTTTGGTATAATAGTCACTGGAACTCTATTTTTTAATTTCAAAACCATTTTGTATATGGTTTGATTTAGTTGCCACTTATTCATTTATATTCACCATATCTTTCATGTAACAGAACCTTGAAAATAAAAAGATAGAAACCAATTTTAGAATCAGGTTTCCCAATGACTCTAGAGTTGAGTGTGCTATCTCTTACAAACTTGTCCAAATTAGCATCGGTGGGATAGTATTCCCTGGAGTTCTTATTGGACTCATTAGACTTTGATATCATTCTAAAAATGTGCTGGTTGTTACTTATGGGGTCAAAATCAATTGTGAGGACCTCAAGGTTATTTCAAGGGATGAACGAGGGAGAGAAACATATTTTATAGGCAAAGAGAGGAAAAACCTTGTCCTTTAAGTTCTGCTGTGAAAGCGAGTGAGCTCCTATGTCAAGGATCTATTAGGTAATGGTGCTATGTTTTTAACACTCAACCAAAGGTAGAAAAAGCAGACGATATCGTTTAGTTTGTGAATTTATAGATGCTTTCCTGAAGAGTTATCGGGACTGCCTCGTAAAGAGAAATTGATTTTGAACTTGAATTAATCCCTCGTGCGCCACCTATCTCTAAAGGCCCATATCATATGGCCTTAAAAGAGCTTAGAAAACTAAAGATTCAGTTAGATAAGCTATTACAGAAGGGATTTACCAGACCAAGTGTGTCACCTTGGGGTTCCCCGGTTTTATTTACAAAGAAGAAGAATGGAACCTCGAGCTTATGAGTCGATTATAGTGAGCTGAACAAGATCACCATCAACAATAAATATCCATTACCTTGAACAGATGATTTATTTGATTGACTGTAAGGAGTATGAGTCTTTTCAAAGATTTATTTGAGATCAGGATACCGTCAACTTAGGACTATACTTAAAAATAGTCCCAAAAGCTCACTTAGGACTGGGTTTGGTCACTATGAATCCACCGTGATGCCTTTTGGCCTAATTAATGCCCCTACAGCCTTTATGGATCTTATGAATAGAGTTCTCATACCCTATTTGGACAGGTTAATGGTGGTATTTGTAGACAATATCCTGATTTTCTCCAAAGACAAAGATGAACACCTTACCCATTTGAGAACGGTGTTACAGACCTTGAGGAATATCAATTTACATTGCAAACACAAGAAGCGTGAGTTCTGGTTAGAAGAAGTGGTATTTTGGGGACATGTGGCTTCGAAGGAAGTGATTAAGGTTGATTTACAGAAGGTGAAAGTAATTACAGAGTGTCCAAGGCCCACCAATGATATTGAGACTAGAATCTTTTTGGGTTTAGCTGGGTCGTATTGAGTTTTTGGAAGGATTTTTTAAAGATAACATCTTCCCTAACCAATTTGTTGAATGAAGCTATTAAGTTAGGAAGAAGAAAAAGTGATAGCTTATGCCTCTCGATAGCTCATCCCTTATGAGAGAAATTACCCTAACCCCGACCTGGATCTAGAGGTTGTGATTTTTGCACTGAAAATATAGAAACATTACGTGTATGGAGTACCTTGTGAGATCTATACTAATCATCAAAGCTTGAAGTATATTTTCACTCAGAGAAATTTCAATATGGGACAAAGACGTTGACTAAATTGCATAAAGGTTATGACTTGGAGATCCAATATTGCTCAGGAAAGGAAAATGTTGTGGTAGATGCCCTAACTAGGAAGGCACAACTTAGCCTAAACACTGTAGTAATTACTTAGTTGAACCTCTAGAGAGGGCTTGAGAACTTAGGTGTTCAATTTTTGTCGCATGCACAAGCAGCTAAAAATATCAATAGATCCAACTTTTTTAAGTTCGAGCCTATAGTACTTCACAACCTACGACCAACATTTGCAATTGAAGAAAGCATGGAAGTCCGAGCGGTTGATGTTGTAAAAGTACTAGCAGAGAAATCTGCATGAGACATCAGGGTAAAATGACACAAATATTGATGATAAAATAATCTTTTGGGCCATGAAGATCTTCTTTAGCACTGAATGGGTGACAGACATTAGAAGACTCGTAAAAGCACACTATTCGAACCGGTAGAAAAGCTATGCTAATAAAAGAAGGAGGTTCCTTGAGGTTTAGGTAGATGATAAGTTTTTTCAGAAAGTTTTACCAAATAAGGGTATAAGGAGGTTTAAATTACGAGCTAAATTGAGCCTAAGATTTGTTGGACTATACAACTTTATTGAAAGATTGAATCCCATAGCTTATCGACTAGCTCTGCCTATATAACTGGAACACGTACCCAATGTGTTCTTTACCTCACAACTCAGGCAGTACATTTCATGTCCTAACCACGCTCTCATAACCAAACCCATTGCGGTCAATGAGGGTCTAGTGTTTAAAGAGCACCCAGTCCAGATAATAGATCGAACGATTAAGTAGCTAAGCATTGACCAGATATCTTTAATCAAGGTACTTTAGGCAAATCATATCTCCTCAGAAGCCACTCAGGGAAATCAAGAAAGAAATGCAAGCCAAAGTACCCACATTTATTTGGATAAACTTGCATGTTTTGTCAAAGCTTATAAGTTTCGAGGATAAAATTCTTTAAGTGGGAAGGCTTTAATAGCCTGACCCTAAGTCATGTTTATTTATTTAATTAACCCATATTATAACTTTCCTCGCATTTATTTATCGCATTTCATACCCCAATGGGGAAACATTCATTTGGGCCTTTACTTTACAATTCGAATTTTTGTTATAGTAAAATTTCGGGTGGATCGATATTAGGCCCTGATAAATACGGTTTAAGAGATTAAATTATTTTTCATAACATCACCAAAATTTATTTTTAACCTACGCAGCAATCTTATTTTTGTAGAGTGTTTTACTTCTGAGCCTAATTTGTTTGGGCCCAATTTGAGGCCCAACAAGTTGGTGTGATTGAGTTTAGCTAATTATCCTTATTTATACCTAATTATCATTAGCAAAAAGCCCCTTTTTGGAGATTAAATATCAGCCAAGTGAATAAGATAAGCTCAAAGAAAATTGGCAAGCAAGCAAAGCCACACATTTTCCTCTTCCTTTTCTCCTTTCTTCCTCTCCCCCCTGATTGAGCTACTGTTGTTTTTAGCTTATTGCCGCCACTTCTAGCCCTGCTGCTGCCACATCCAGCCACCTTTGACTACCAGCCCACCCCTAGCACTACTAGCCACAAGACCTCCAATAGCATCAAACACAACCTCCCTCACCGTATATTCAAGCTTAAGTGAGTTAATTTTGGGTTTTCATGAAGGATTTGCTCATGGATTATGTTATCTTCATAAAAATAAGTGTTTGTTGATTATGAAAGTGTGTAAGTCATGTGTAAAGTTGAATCCATGCATGATCATGCAAGCTTTATGTATAAGGTTGATGAATTTTGGGTATTGTGTTCTAATCTTTTAATCTTTAGCATAAAGAGTAAGTACGGTGGTGTAAGATAATTTTAATGTGAATTTCAATTGAGCATGGTTTAGGGTTTTATGTTCATGCATGATTTAATTTGATTTTTGGAATCAAGTACGTTATTTAGATTGAATTACATGAAATTTGGAGGTTGGATGTGTTATTGACTTTAAGGAATGATGTTAGGTGAGTTTTATCAAAATTAGTGGATTATGGAAAACCCACAAGTTGTCAAAAGAGCTTGCTTTAATTATTAATGAAAATAACTGAGTTTATGGGAGCCTTTTGAGTGTTATGTAAAGAAAAGGGGAACTTAGAGTCGTGAATAGACCCAAAACAGGGGTCCCTTTATGAATAAACTGCTAATGTTCATTCCATTGAAAAATTACGATTTTTGGTGGATAGATAGATCAATACGTTATCTTTTAGATCCCTTTGGAATCACTTCATTCCAAGTTTTATGGACAAAGTTATGACTAACTTGTTGAGACTGCATAGAATAACTGGAGCTGTGCACGATTTTGTTTAAGCTTAATTTTAGAGGCTGTATGGTGGCAATTAGGTTCTGCACTTCAAAGAAGTTTGTGAAACTTGTTGAGCTTTACATATTGGGGTTTCATAGCTTAATTTGAGGTCGGGGGTGAAAGATATGAATTTTCTAAGGTAGACCTCGAAACAGTAATATGAGAGAAGACAAAAATTGTGAAATTTGGAGATATTATTAGGAGTTTCTAAATAACTATGAATATTGCAAAGAAATTACAAATTTTAGTGAGCCCAATCACTTTTGGGCTGGAAAATCGAGTTAAATGAACATGAGAATGACGTTTGAGAAGTAGGGAGAGTAATGACTTAAGATCGGTGTCTGTCGGGCCAAGCTAGGGTTATATGAGCTTTCCTGAATCTCACAACACCGCTCTTGGCATTAAACCTTTTATTATCCGTTTTAGAAATATCAAAAACTCAGAATCCATTTATATTCATTAAAGTCTTTTCATTATCACCTTAATTATTTCATTTTGGACTATTTTACTCCAATTTGTTTACTCCGAGTTCAATGACCCTAACCTATGTATTTTTCAAATTGTTTTGGTGTAACTTATCTTATATTAAATTGTATGAATGGTGGATGCCCTCTTAATTAATCAATTTTCATTAAAGTTACAAATTATAGGAGTGAAAGTTTTTTGCTAACTGTCTTTACCTATAATTATATTTCTTAAGAAGAACAGGGGCCTATTCTACCATTTCCTAATGTATATAAGTATTATCAAGTGAGATTGTATTTTAAAGACTTCATCCATGTCCATTGCCTATATCTTTAGAAATCAAAATGTATTTATAAAAGTTATCATATTCTTGTAAGTGCATTAATGAATTAGTTTACAAAGTGATTTATCATTTAACTAGTGACCCCTCCAGTTACCATCTATAAGGCATTCACCCTTCACCCGGGTGGCCTCAGGCCTGGTCCCCCGATTGGCTTAACAAATGTACACCTATTCATAGATCATAATAGTATAAATGGGTTAACTATCAAATAAAACTAACAATGCAGTTTTACATTCATCTCATTCACTGTTTCAACTTAAAATGAATTGGAAAGCGAGTGCCTAACAAATTTATACAGAGATCATTTGACAATGCGAGAATACACGTACTCAACTTTGGTTCACGGTTCGAAATGCTTTTCATGTTTTGTTTTAGGCAACTGCTCAGTTAAGTGTCGTCAAGCTAGCAAACCAGCTGGAGAAAATAAGTTGAGCAAGAGAATCTTGATGGATCAACAAGGATATAGTACATGCATATTTTTGGAGGTGTATTTTGAAATCTTCAATGGGTAGAGGTGTAAATTTTATGGTAAATTGCTTTACTAGGGTGTATAAACCTTGTGTTGATTAATACTTGTTTGTATATGGTTTGATCATGTGTGAATGTGCATGGTTGAAGCTATACCTAACTATGTTATTAGTCCTTTTGGACGGCAGTAGTACCCTTATCATCGAGTATATTAGTCCTAATTAATCGATTTATAAATGAGAATGCAAACTATAAAATATGTGCATTTTGCGGCGTTACAAAGGGTCATTGCTCGATTTAGGGTTATAGGTGCTAACATAGTTGACTGAGTCACTAGCATCTTAGGTAAATGGACTCATGACTTGATAAGTTAAAGTCAAATGATTGACAGACCTATAGATTTCACATGATAGGGAAGGAGTACTTGCACTAATAGAATTAACATTCAATCGTTCTAACCTTTAAGACTTGGCGCCTACTTTAGCGGAAAGCATAGAGATAGCATCAAGTTCTAACTTACCTCAAACCCTCTTGGTTGGCTTCTCTCATTGGACCATTAGTAGTTATTTAGCGCCATCTCCTCCATAAGATTGTAAGCCTCATCTTCCGTCTTGTTCATAAGTGTACCACCTGCCGCCAAGTCTACAGTAGACCGCACCGGTTGAGTAACTCTATTGTGGAAGGCTTATACTAACATCCACCATGGGTGCCTATGATGTGGACATAGCCTCAATAGGTCCTTAAAACACTCCCAAGCTTCATATATTAACTCATCCTCTCTTTGAGCGAAAGTGGTGATTTGGTTTCTTAAACTTGCCATCTTGCTAGGAGGAAAGAATTTTGTAAGAAACACCTTGGTGAGCTCATCCCTTGTTGTGATGCATCCAGAAGGCAAAGAATGAAGTGATGCTCTCACCTTGTCCCTAAGCAAAAATGAAAATGGCCGCAATCGAATAGCATCGATAGAAACTCTGTTGAGCTTCAATGTGTCGCACATCTCTAACAATACCTAGAGGTGTAAGTTAGGACCTTCTAACGGGGTGCCTCCAAATTGTTGCACCATGGAGATGAGAGCTAACTTGAGCTCAAAGTTGTGGGCTTCCACATTTGGTCAACCAATACTCGAGGAAAATCCTTGGACTCCTGAGGTAACAAAATTCCAAAGCATTCTTCTTTGGTCATTTACTCATCCCGCCATCGTTGAAGAGGCTTCTTGAGCTTTGGCTTCATGCTCCTCTAACTTCTGCTTCTTCCTCCTAGAGCGAAAAGTTCTTTCGATTTTTGGATCGAATTCGAACAGAAAAGGACTTCACATATAAGTGGAGAAATCCTCTAAAAATCACTAACAAAACACTACCAATTGCAAATCAAGAAATTACAAAGAAAAGAAAAAACACAAAAAATACTTAGTCAATTTAAATAGACGAACACAATATCCACAAATTAGTCCCTAGATTAAGCAAAACCACTCACACATAATTGAAATAATTAACATCTAAACAAGAGTTTATGAAGAGATTACAAGGAAAGAAAGCTTAGTAACAATAGTGGTCTCCAATCGCTTCCCAATCTCTAAGCCTCCAAGTGTCAATCTTTCACTTCGATTCCCTTTCATTCTCTAAAGAAAACTTAGAAATCCAAAAACTAATGATAGAAATAAGATAGAGATGAGTCATAGATGTCTTGGTTCCCTTCCTTCTATAGCTCGAAAACCCTTTTTAAGCATGAACTCAAGCATCCTCAGCCACAAGATGGAGGCAGAGGGAGAGGCAAGCAATTTCAAGCTCACCACAGACCGTGGCCTTCACCACTAAGCGTCCATGGTTGCCTCTATTGCAAAATTCTCTGGCTCTTCTTTCTTCTCCATGGGCATGGTCACTTCAGGGCATCCATAGGGAGTCAAATCATATTCAATTGGGATCAAAGTAAGGGTAAAAAGGTCTAGAAACATATAAAAAAGTAGAAGAGAACCATACCCAAGCGTAAAATGAAAATAAGAGTGTAGATTATAACATGAAGTTCATAATTTTTCCTAAAAATGCAGCAAAATGACCCTAAAATAAAGTATACTCTAAGCATTTATCATAGGCATTAGACACCGTGGTAAGGACTTAGAAACCCATGAAGATGTGGCTTTTAGCGATTTGCTAAAAGAACATAGGCTGGAGGATGGCAAAATGCAAGAAAGTGTTAAAGAGACTCAATTTTTTAAATTTAAGCAATAGAAGATCCATGACTATGAAGAACATGGTGATAACACTATTGGAAGTATTAACTTCAGTACCCAATCCAAGTCGGCTTTTTCAACCAAAATTACTACTCAGAAGTGACTTTTAAATCTCACAGGACTTAGCTTCATGGGAAGTTGGACAAAAATGCAAGCAGGAAACACTAATTAACAAGGAAATTGATTAGTAGAACAGGGACTTTAACCTTCATCAAGAAGAGTTCCAAAACAATGCCATTGAAGCAGTTGAACTTAATGTCCATCATTTAGAAAAGGAAAATCAGGATAAGCAGTTATTGGATGACAAAGAGTAGTTGTTTAGACCCCCCAGGTTTTAATATGCCTTTACGGGAAGAAAGTGAAAGGCTTTTGAAACCTCGAGGATTTGAATTTGCCACTAAACGCCCATTCCTGGGAAGAATGCCCTAAAAAGACAATGTCAAGTATTTAAAAGAAGGCTAATAAGAAGTCAAAAGCAACTGAATAAGAATTCGATAGAAAACAAATTAGGAAAAGGTAGAAACCCAACTTTAGATTCGATAGGAACTTTAAAGAGCTAATTTTAATTGGAAAAGAGAGCCTCCCAAATTGGTAAATTGGTGGGAGTTTCTGTAGTGCACAAAGAAGATGCAACTTTGAATAGAATTGCTAGGAGACTTAAAAAATAAAAAAAGATTTGGCATGATAGGATGAGAAGTAAACACTTACAATGGCTTTTATTTTAGAGCTAGTAAAGTCACATAGAGACATGGTGGAGTGGTTAGTTAGGCAAAAGTAAGAATAAGTGATGTTGTAGACCTACGGTACCAAGATAAGAGGAGCTGACGAGAAATTGAAAGTGTTGTTGGCAATTCACTAGGCAATTCACTTGTGTTGATGCATTGTAGGTTGGAGAGAGCATGATGATGTTGGTGGTTCCTTCACAAAATGCAATAAGGAGTTTGGTGGGGAGCTCGAGCATAAAGGAATTGTGTTGCTACTTCATTGCTTTTTTATTCAAATGACTAAGCTTTATGGGGCAGTGGCAAATGTAGAGAGGTGTGCATATGGAGGTTTAGTAGGGATACATGTCATAACCTTCCTTCATTAGCTCATTCTACAAGAGTGCTAAATCTACAAAGGTGCATCACAAACCCCTTTTGCTATTAAGATGTACTGTTTAGCCAGGTAGATTTCCAGGAGAATTTTCTTATTTTACATTCTTGGATGTGCTAAACTTGGGTGTTGATTGTTTTGTTTTGTTTTGTTTTGTTTTTGCCTTTTGGTGAGCTATTAGCATTGTACCTGGCTTTGAGGGTCTTATGAATCGAAATATTCAAATTATTTGCATTCAATGTTCTTTAAATTAAAAAAGGGAAATTCCATTTGATGTTTTTGTGTTTTTGCCAAAATTAATAAATAAATAAAAATTGATAAATATGAAAATATTAAGAATGAAATTGTACCTACACATTTTAAAGAATTTCATACATTATGTCTTCATTACTAAATCTAATCAAAGTAACTAAATGCATTTAAATACTCAAAAGTGATGAAAACTAAAAAGAAGAAAACTACTTAGGGAAGTCGTGGGCTTACTAAAGAGTCAGGTGGATGTGAGCATTCCTACTTTCTCCAATCACCCATCGTTGAAAAGAGAAAGTCGTGACAGCACCAACATTCAACAAATCGATCTAATGTAAGGGAATTTATGTAAATCCAATGCTCACTCATCAAGTTATATTTTCATAGATGTTCTCCTCTTCTTAAATCACAAAAATCAATTTACGACTCTGGGGTACCATATCATCTATGAAAATAACTTTTAAGAAACAATATTCTTACAATGTATTCCTAAGTACCTATTATTTTAGGCAAACTATTTATAGGGGTTAATATTCTACGGTATAGTGATTTTTAGGAGTATTTTCTTTCAAATCCAACCCACAACTTTCTAAAATTTCTATTGTTGTCTTAGATGGGATTCAAAGTATAAATACTCAAATTTTGAGGCTTTTTAATAAAACTAAGCTTATATTAATATTAGACTTCTTATAATGACTTTACTGATACTAGTTATCATAATCTGCTACTTATATCATAAATATCATATTTTCAGTGATTAGAGGCCCGTCATGCTTAGCAAAATAACTAAAGCTTAATTACAGTGTTTCGAACATTACATGAACTTAGTCAGCGTTTGACCCTGGTGTTTCTCCAGCCTCCGGTTTACAGAGATTACTAATCTCAGCCATACCTTCCCAAGGTTAGGCACAACACATATTTGCTTCGTTTTCTACCTAGTCACTAATCAATTTTATAATTTAAAGGATATTGAGACTTTAATAAAGAACTTATGATATTTAGGATATAAGGCTCGATTGAATAATGTTCCTTGTTTTTTATTGAAAGCTTGAAAGTGGAAATATTACAATGAAAAGATTGAAGAGGGACTTAAGCTAATAAGATCATCAGTGATGTTTAATCATAAAGAAATGGAGAATCTCGACTTCTGTTTCGCTCAAGTATGCTCAAATGGCTGTGTCCCTTCTCAGCGCCTAACCTCTCCTTTTATAGAGGAGATGGACTATATAGAATGTCCTAATGGCTATAGTACATACATTGATATTTTCACATGACTGCAACTGTACTCACATGGCTATAGTAGGCTGCATTATTTACTAACTTGATACTTGATGAAATAGTACAATAATGGTGCAACAACTTTTCACAGCCCTTAATGCTAACAAGACTAGTTATCTCTATTGAGATTTCGTATGCCTTAATGCCCAATAATGTCTTCCAATCCATCATTATGTAGATAATTATTAAAATCCACATCAAATTGAAGATGACTTGGATCTAATCTTTTAAATAATTCACAATGATATTTTTTTCTTTTTTCTGATAAGAATTTTCCAACCCCAATATCAAAGAGATAATCGAAGACATCTTCTGAAGTAGCTCCTTCTACCTTTATATATTTGCTAAAATAATTATAATAAATGAAAGTAGAATTCCCGCAATGGATTAGTGTTTTTTTTTAATTCAATTAGTGCCCATATTTGATGAAAAATATTGTAAAACCTGATGGCTCAAGCTAAAGTAGAATCATTAAATACTTCTTGTAGTTCTGGAAACCATTCATCATCATTGACAATTAGGATTGTCTAAATCAACTAAACAAGATAACAAGCGGGTTTAGCTTCTCCATTTTCATAGTCAGCGCACAATGTACCTCGACTTACATGCTTCTAATGTATGGATTTTTTGTTAGACCACTAAGATATGTAAGAATCCAATAAATCCTTTTAAACATGTAAACTTAGCTAATCTTCAAAAGAATGGGTACTTTGGATCTGAGATTTTCATGAGATAAGCTATCACTCTATATTCTCGAACTTTCATGATGGGGTCATCTGAATAGATTGAATTTGCTTGGCATTATCAACTCTAGATCGATTCAGAAAGAAAATTATAGTACTCCTTACTATAAAATATCATAAGAATGATTGTGATAGTAGTCAATGTAAACTGTGTACCAGTTATTGAACCATTTTTCTTCAACATGAGAGCTCATTTTTCCTTGAATATCATAAGGACACCTTAGGTAATTCATTTACAACATAGAAGGTTGAATCTTTGTACTATTGGCTAGGATGAAGGCAGCAGACCAAAGCAGGATCTAATTTTTGTATGAAATTCTTAAATATCCATAAAGATTCTACTAGAAGGAGAAACCCGCTCCACCAGTAATAGTATTTCATTTTGGATTTCCTTCTTTTCCGATGGCAATTCTGCTTTGATAATCACAATTAGTGATTTCATGAGTAAACAATGTGCGAGAGAATTTTTCGATCCCTATGTATGTTCAATAGAGAAAGAAAACTAGTTAAGTCATAATTGCCAATGCAGCAGTTGCCATTGCGCTTACATATTTGATAAGTTTTTTTTTCCCCCTATAAAACCAAGTATTTTCCCTTGTAATCAGTTCAAATAAGAAAAGGTTTTGCGGCTAAAAAGATTAAGAACTTTTTAACTCTCCTTATGACTATGAGAATTTATTTTTCCATCATGGGATAGTTGCATTTTGTTTCATTAAAAGTTCCACTGTAATATTTATAGAATTTTCTCCTTCTTTGATTTTCAATACTACACTCTAATCCTCATTGCTGGCATCTATTTTAAGAATTAAATAATCTCCTTTATTAGACAAATTAAGAACAGGAAGATTTTACCATACCTTTTTGAAGTTATGAACAATCTTTAAATCACTAGGGGTCTATGTCCAACTTACTTCTTTCTTAAGTTTCTATTACAATAGTTTCCTTAAATTAGCTAGATTTTTAATGAAGTCTGAAGCATAGATAAGACATCTAAGAAACCTTTCTACTTCCTTCCTATCTTTAATCTTTTTAGGGAATTTTCTATTTTTTTAAGAATATGCTTTGTACAATGATTTGTCCAGCTTTTATCTCTAGACCTGAAAACTCAATTTCTTATTCAGTATAAATGCACTTCTTCTTACCAAGAATAATACCATGATCAATGCATTTTTAGATGATAGATAAGACGTTATCTTCGTTCTATTATATAGTCCTAGAAAAGACAAGAATATGGTCGATGTAAACTGGACTTCAATGATTAAGATCTTTGAAGATGTTATCCATTCTTCTTTTAAATATTTGAGTGCATTTTTAAGACCAAATGACATTACTATCTACTCATAATGTCCTTAACAGGAACTAAAAGCAACTAAAGGAATTCTTCATCCATTTTTTATTTGCCAGTATTTGCTTTTGCAATCCATTTTTGAGATCTAAGAGGCTCCTTAAATTCTAGTCAAAATAACTATTTTGTTAGGAATATAATAACCATCAAAGACAATATCATCGATAAGCTTTTTATAATTGATTACCTTTTTCTTTTTTTCCTCTTTTCTCTTTAGTGTGATCTCTTACCATAAAGCGGGGCTGGTATAAGGACTCTTACTATTTCTGATTAACCCTTTATCTAAAATATCTTTGATATGCTCATCAAATTCTCAGATATCTTGCTTTGTATACACCATTTGTTTGACTTGGATATTAGTGTTAGTACTTAACAAAGTGATTTTTGTAAATGTCATACCTTTCCACTAAAATTTAAGAGGATTGTCAGGCTAGAGTTATTTGTATAATTGCTCTTATTATTCAGTAATATGCTCTTTAATGGATTTCTCAAGTCGTGCGATTGTTAGTGTTATCTCACGTTGTGCAGGTATTATCTTCTCACGACGCTGGCTATGTATAAATTCAATCTCTTGATGAGTGTATGTGTTATTTAATTTATCAATGGGAATTGAATAACTATATATTGTAAATATTATTTGGTTTATGGGTTGTGTGATGGAGAATATAGCCTCTGAAAATTATTTCCAATAATTATATCATTAGAGGGTTGATCAGTAGCCTATAAAACTGGTATAATGCATTAGATCATCATATTTTTATGAATAATTCTTCTATGGCGTCATTATAGCTCATTATGCTATTGTCAGCTATACTTACTTGTAAAGCATTCTCGAGATTTTTTCTACCTAAATTCTGGAAATAAAGATCGTTTTCTAAAATAAACAAGACAATCACTATCGATGTAGGCACACAATTCATATTTATTATCACATATTGGAATATAAATGCTATTAGGATTTGTATTGGTGACTTCATAGCATGTTTCTTCCATAGTCATATGTTTAACTAATTCATCCTCATCGATTGGCTTACTAAAACTTCTTATTTTATATCCCATGACTTTTCTATCTAGACTCATACTTTAGTCTACTGTAAGTCTCATGGGTTCAAAACTCATCCTACTCATTTTACAGGTCATATTAATTGTATCAACTTCTTTAAACTTTTCTTTAGTTGTCCAAGATCCTTCTCCTGGATCTTGCACTCATTTTTCTTAGTAATTGGCATTTAATGGTAATTTTGTCAATTTCATCAATTTTATTACATTTTTCTTATTGATTTTTATGGGATTAGTAGAGCTAGATATCCAAGACTTATCGATTTTTATCTCCTATAGATTAGATTTTGTCCTTTGAATTTTTTGCATTAGAGTAGGACTTTTAAAATTTTCTGCTTCTATCATTGTTATCTTAGTCTTTAGATGTACAGTATTATCTAATTTGTATATTATTTTCTAAAATATTCTTAATGGATAATCTCCTCTTTTCATATCCATTACAACTGTTTTTATCTTAAGGGAAATGAAGCTTTTAGGAAATTCATCTTTTAGATTCACATAATATCTAGTTCAGCAATTGAACCATACCAATCCATCACATAAATTGGTCGTAATCCATGTGATAATTTGATTCTTAAATGTTTTTGCCTGATATCATAGAGTAAAACATAAAGATCAATATCTTTGCCATAATACTATAATTGAGTAATTTGCGCTTGGAAGTTTCCAACATGGATATACATACACTTTCTATCTTTGTTATGCTTAAGAATGTTTTCCCAATTAATAAGATTAATTTCTCCTACATCATACTCACAATATTTTATGTATAGATCTCCTTTCATCATTTCATATATGTACTTACTCTTTAATGGAAAGGAAATTTTTTTGTAGATCATGTCTTTCTAAATTATGGAAGGACCCAATCTCCTTTGACTTCTTCGTTCTCATTATCTACAACAAATTCTTCGCCTTCAAGATTACCAAAAAAAATTTAAGTAATTTCCATCATGTGACTAGTTTTTTTCATAATCACTCTCTTCATATTTATCCTCTAATATAATCTCAACAATTCCCTAATTGTTTTTCATGGCTACATCCAATGTCTCTTCTTCACGGAGCTTGAAATAATCTAGACTACCCCATGTTTTTATAAACCTATTATTCTTCCTATATTTCATTCATTTGTATAATGACCTACTTCTCTGCATGCCAAGCACTTATAATTTGTTTTCCCCAGCAGGACAATAAGCAGCTTTTTAAAAAAAATGTTCATTTTTTAGGGCTTGGTTTTTTGTAATACTTTCTTTTATATTTCTCACCTCTTTCCTTGTTAAAGCTCATTTTATTATGGAATTTCTTTTTCTTATGTTTTCTAGTTCATTTCCCCATTGTTGAGAAGAATCCCAATAAGTTAGATGCTGTTTTTTCATTTTCTTTTGCTTTTGGAGATCAAGACATTGATGATCGACCTATTTTCTTAAATAAGATATTCTTATACTAAGGGTACAAATGACATCTGCTTTTTTAAACCATGCAATATATTTTTTATTATATATTTGACTCGATATGGTATCATAAAACATACGAAGATTGGTTTTGGTATGGCCAATTTTGTAATAATATTGACTAAATTTAGCAATATAATTTTTTAGATATCTCATATCCCATAATTTTGTATTATTAATCATTCATTGCCATTCTCTAGCTTTTTCTTCATAATTAAGTTTAGATCCGATAAATTCAGCTTTAGTTTCCTTACATAAGCTTTTTCTTAATACATTTTTACCTTCTTTATCTAGTGAATCATACTAGTTAGCCACAGTGTCCAAAAAACTATGTTTGATATAGTTTAGGAAATTCCTAGCAGACTATGTGGCGTTCATGTTTAGGAAACTATTCATAGCCATTTCCAATGCTTAAATATTTCCTCTCTGTTATGGTCTTCATTGATGTTAAAGATATATCTCGTTTGGCTAATTAAGGAAAGGCTAGTTTTTTCAAAGGATGTGGTTTTCCTTAGGACGAACACAAAACAAAAATTGGTTGTACCTCCTACTGAAACATATCTAAGTCTCATAAAATTGGTATTTCTTCTAGAAGATTCACCAAATCTTTCAGGTTTAGAAACAACATTTTTAACTAGATTGGAGTTGATGTCATCTATGTTGTTCTCCAATCTCATTGATATCATTGTTAAATGCCTTTTTATCATGTTTTTTTTATATAGTTTCCTCCTAATTTCTTCTAAAGGAACAACATTAAGATCTTCTAGTTTAATTAGGTTCATTTGTTGATAAATTTTTTCTTCTAGCTGAACATTATTTGTCTCCTCATTATCTATAATAGCCCAACCCTGAATTTGTTTGTTTACTTAATTACCTCATGTTAAAGATTTTCTCATATTTAATTATCACATTCAATCATCCCTATAATACCCCAAATGCACGTAATTCACCGTTTGTGTTCTCCTCGATAGTTTCACTAATTAGAAGTAATATCCTAAATGATTAGGGCATTATCCCGTCCCAAAGAATAAGGCTTAGATTATAAATGATAAATTTTAGCAATGCTAATCAATGATTTCCATCAAAAGGCGTTCACATAATTACAACCCATCAAACCATACATAAACAGTTTTAACATCAACCCATTTAACTATTCCAGGGTTTACATCAAAATATAATAACTCTTGTAGAGTATATAGCTTTAACATCAAAATATTTCACAATGTAGTGCTCAATACATTTCAGCACTAAAACACCATTATTTCATTTTGACTTTCTCGCTCACTTGTCTTCTCCAGTCGGCCTGTCAGCCCGAGGGTGATTCACAATTTCCCTAAAACAAAACATGAAAATATTTCGAACTATGAGCCGAAGTTTAGTATATGCATTCCTATATTATTAAACGTTCATGGAAAAAAATCTGGTTGGGCCCGCATTGTAATTCATTTTAATGAAAAGTAGGGAATAAGATAAATATGAAACTGCATTGTCAATTATTATCTGATAGTGAACCCCTAGTAACAGTTGCGATATGAAGATAGGTGTACACCTACCAAGTTGATCGGGGGACCTGACTTGAAGCCGCGTGGGTAACTAAAGGGCAATGCCTTATAACTGATAACTGATGGGGTCACTGATTATGCAGTAAATCATTGATTAAACGGATTCATTGATGTACGTGCTAAAACATTATAATTTTGATAAATACATGCTGATTTCTAAAGATACAAACAATGAACATACTTGAGGTTTTTAATGAAGTGTCATTGAATCAGGTTATACACAAAAGGGTAGGAAATCATAGACTAGGCCCTGATTTTGAACAAAAACATTGTTATACTAACATATAGTTAGCAAATATTTTTATTTTCCTAGTTAATAATTTAGTAAAAGAAAAATAAGAGCATAACAAAGGCTTAGAAAGAATGACTCGTGACTTAGTCCTCCAATTTCTAATTGAGACCCAAAACCCCAATATTAAAAGCTTAAGAAGTCCTGAAAAACTTTAATTTGGAACACCAAACACGATTCCCACCATAGGGTTTCCAAAATGAGGCTAGAACACAAGTACGCTAGTTTTGGTCTGACCTGCGCAGCTCCTGTAAAACAGCCATAACTTTTTCCACAAACCTCAGATTAAGGCAATTTAAAAGGTATCTAAAATATAACATACTAACATATATACCCACCAAAAATAATAATTTTTCAAAGGGCCGATAATTACCAGTTTAATCACAAAATTTGCCCTATTTTCTAAAATTTTTTAGCCTTCACTATCGAGGCTTTCTCCTTTCTTTTCACACAATTCCCCATCCAAAATCACACCTTAAAGTCATATAACAATGCTTTGGTCCTTCCCATCACCATACAAAACCATCAGACTCAATTTCACTTAAAAATCATGTACATCAAAGATCATTTTCCAATCTAATATACACTAATAACATACTTGCTATCAAAGGAAGGCTAAACCCTTGTATAATCAACAAAACCCTAACTTTTGGCCAACTTCCACTTCATCCAAATCACCAAGAACATCCTCATAACATTATTAGAGATTAAAACCACTAAATCAAATACAAGAATCCAAGAAAAATAGACTTCTCACTTAAAGCTTGCATGATCATGAATAACCCTAACCCTAACATGCTCTTAACTTAACTCCACCATGATCAACATCAAAATAACTCTTATTTCTTATTAGAGCATCATGATCAACAATTAAAAACATCAAAACAAGAAACAAAACTAAAATAAAAATCAAAACCAATAAGATGAAGATTAAGGTTACTCACTTCAAGCTTGATAAAAGTAGAGATGAAGCTGATGTTTAGTGGTTTTGATGATGGAGGATGGTGGCTTGTGGTATTAGTATGTCAGGGGGGTCAGAGGCAACCGGGGCTGGCTGAAAATTGGCAGGAAAACACCAAACAGCAGTTGGGTGAGGGGCTAGCGTGTAGAGAGAGAAAGGAGAGAGAAGATGGCTTTTGGGTTGTGTTGTGTTTTTTTAACTAATCTAATCAACTTGGCTGAGTTTTCATCTTTGAAATGCCTTTTTGGCTAACCATGATTAATCTTAATCATGGTAATTAGTTAGATAAAGAAAACAAACATGTTGGGCTTCAAGTTGGGCCGAAGAAAGTTGGATTCGGAAATAAAACGCTTCGTAACGATAACGTTTTTGTGTACTCAAATTTAAATTTTTGTAATATTACGAAAAACAAAATAAATTACTTAGATTAAACTTGTTAGGGTCTACTATCAATTCTTCTAAAGTTTTCATTAATAATTAAATAAATAAATAAAAATTGAATTGTCAAGTGACGGCCCAAATAAATTTTTCCCACCAGGATGATTAAATGCGATTAATAAATTTGAGAAAATCATTAACATGAGGTAATTAAATAAATAAACATAATTTATAGTTGGGCTATTACAGCCTTCCCCCCTTAAAGTGTATCCTCGAAACTTATGAGTTTTACCTTGTAATGCAAGATTACCTCAAATAATTGTGGTTATTTGGCTTTCATTTCCTCTTCAGTCTCCCAAGTAGCTTCTCGGAGGTATGATTTAACCATAACTCTTTGACTAGAGTTATCTGCTTGTTGCACAACTACTTAATCCTTCGATTTAGTATTTGGATTGGTTGCTCTTCATATACTAAATCCGTAGTGATTTCAATAGGTTCAGATGCAATGGTGTGATTTGCATTTGGGATATAATTTCTGAGCTAAGAGATGTGAAACACGTTATATACGTGTTCAAGTTCTACTGGCAGATCTGGCGATAAGCTACGGGATTCAGCTTTTCAATAATTTCATATGGTCTAATATATCTTGGATTCAGTTTTCCTTGTACTCTGAACCTCTTGATACCCTTAGTTGGCGAAACTTCTAGAAAAACTTTGTCGCCTATTTGAAATTCCAGAGGACTCCTCTTGCCCGTATAATTCTTTTGCTGACTCTAGGCAACCTTAATATGCCCCCAAATTTTTCTTATTGCTTCAATGGTTTCCTGGATCCTTTCAGGACCTATGGTCAATGCCTCATCTAAATCACTCCAACACAGTGGGGTTCTACATTTTCTCCCATATAAAGCTTCAAATGGGGCCATTTTGATGGTAGATTGGTAGCTATTGTTATAGGAAAACTCCACCAATGGTAAATCATCTTCGGATTTCCCTTGGAACTCTAATACATAAGCTCTTAACATATCCTCTAGAATTTGATTCGCTCTTTTAGTTTGTCCATCTATCTCAGGGTTATAAAAGCTACTAAAGTTCAATTTGATCCCAAAGGCCTTTTGAAGCTTTGATCCCTATCTGATACTATGTCTAAGGAATCCTATGATGGTGGACTATCTGCTTAACATGAAGTTGGGCAAGTTTTTCGCCTCCCCGAGTGTCCCTAATTGGGAGAAAATAGGTCGACTTGGTAAGTTGGTCAACTATAACCCAGATAGCATTCTTCTTCGAGGCATAAGGGTTAAACCCTTAACAAAGTCCATTGAGATTGAATACCACTTCAAGTGGAAATTTCTAGGGGTTGTAATTCACCCATGGGACACTGATGCCCCGCTTTAACCTTTTGGCAGGTTAGACACTTGTCTACATATTTTGCAGCCTCCTTCTTCATATTATTCCACCAAAAGTATTGTCTTATGTCTCTGTACATCTTGGTACCTTCGAGATGCACTAAGTAGCGAGTATTGTGAGCCTACTCTAAGATTGGTTTCCTGATTTCCTCATTTTTGGGTACACATGGGCGATTCTGGAATTGCAGGGTCCCATCCTCATGTACTACAAACCTAGAAGACTTTCCATTTTCTAAATTTTGCTGTATTCTTTGGAGTTCAGGATCACTTTCCTAGTGCACTCGAATTTCCTCCACGATGGAAGGCTATAAGGTAAGTGCTGATAATTGAACATGTGCTTGCCCATGGGACACTAGTTGCATTCCCAAGTCCTTAAGCTCTCTCAAGAGACTCAACTGGGTAATCACCACAGTGCTTGGGCTATGTTGCGCCTTCCTACTCAAGATATCTGTTACAACATTTGCTTTTCCTAGATGATATTGAATCTACAAATCATAGTCTATAAGCAACTCGAGCCAATGCCATTCTCTCAAATTGAGCTCCTTCCGGGTGAAGATATACTTCAGACTTTCATAGTCAGTATAGATTTTACATGGTATCCCATATAAGTAATTCTCCAAATTTTCAATGTAAAAACCATGGCTACTAACTCCAGGTCATAGGTGGCGTAATTTTCCTATAAGGGTTGAGCTGTCGAGAGGCATAAGCTACTACATTGTCTTTTTGCATCAGTACACACCCGAAGCCGTTCTTTGAAGCATCAATATAGATGATATACTCCTTACTTTCCACTGGTAGCGTTAGGATTGGGGCGGCAGTTAATTGCTGCCTTAACTCTTGAAAGGCTCTTTCACACTTCTCTGTCCACTCAAATTTATTCGGTTTCTTTAGCAGATTGGTCTGGGTTTTCGAAAAGTCCTTGATGAACCTTCGATAATAGCCCGCTAAACCCAGAAAACATCTAATCTCAGTGACGTTAGTAGGCCTTGACCATTCCGTGATTGCCTTCACCTTTTTGGCAGTCAATTTTGATTCCTTCTTTTGTAACCACATGACCCAAGAGCACCACTTCTTCCAACCAAAATTTACACTTCTTTAATTTTTCATAAAGTTGATGCTCCCTCTGGGTTTGTAACACCATCCTCAAATGATCAACATGTTCCTCCTTGTTCTTAGAATAGATAAGTATGTCATCTATGAACACCACTATAAACTTGTCTAAGTAGGATCTGAAGACTCTATTCATAAGATCCACGAAAGCTACGGGGGCATTGGTGAGCCCAAACGGCATTAATGTAAATTTATAATGACCATTCCTGGTCCTAAACGCAGTCTTAGAGATATCTTCAGGTTTAATCCTGAGTTTATGGTGCCCTGACCTCAAATCAATCTTAGAGAAAACTCTTGCTCCTTGCAGTTCGTCAAACAAGTCATTTATCCACGGCGAAGGGTACTTGTTTTTGATGGTGATCTTGTTCAACTCAATGTAGTCAGTACATAGCCTTAAGGTTCCATCATTTTTCTTTATGAACAACACGAGGCACCCTATGGTGACACACTTGACCCAATAAAGCCCTTCTGCAACAGCTCATGTAACTGAATCTTCAGTTCCTTAAGCTCAGTTAGGGCCATACGACATGGGCCTTTGGAGATAGGTTGGGCACTAGGGGTTAATTCAATTTCAAAATCAATTTCCCTTTGTGGGGTTAGTCCTGGTAACTCTTCAAGGAAAGCATCTTCAAATTCACAAACTACAAAAATATTTCCTGCTTTCTCTTCTTTTATTTGGGCGCCAATAGTATAACACCAATATCCAATACACCATTGACAAAACAGCTTATTTGCCTTTATAGTAGAAATCAAGGGACAACATTCTTCCTCTATCTGCCCATAGAAACACACTTTCCTCCCTTTTTCATCCTTTAAAATAACCTTAAGATCTTTATAGTCAATTTTAGCTTTATAAATGTGCAACCAATTCATTCCCAAAATGATATCAAAATTAGACAAATCAAATTAAATTAGATCCACAGGGAAAGTGATTCCACGAATGGTAATGGGAATAAGTTTATAGGAGATGGGGCACTCAATCATAGAATCGTTGAGTAGTTTGATCCTATAATTGGTTTCCGTCCTCCTATCCTCCAGGTTCAATTGCATGGCAGATCACGTCGAGATAAATGAATGGGTAGCTTCCGAATTAAATAATACACAAAATGGCTTTGAATTTAAAAAGAGAGTTCCAGTGACTATCGTACCGGAGGTGGAAGCTTCGTTCTTACTCATTACATACACTCATCCTACTGCTGCAGGCCTTAGTGTGGGGCCCTTTGGTGAGGTGGCACCAAGGATTTTGCTGCACCTTTGTCTATAGCCTTCATTCTTCATGGCCATGCAACAATAAGGTGTTTAGGGCTTCCATACCACATGCACTTATTAGTTCCTACTCGGTATTTAGAGGTGGTGTGATTTGATCTTTCACATTTCGCACAGGGCTTTGTCGAGCCTGTTAGACGACTCTTGGGAGGAGCGGGAGAAGCTTTCTTCTGGTTCACACTCTCACTTGGAGTTCCTCGCTTAAACCCATTTCTCTTTTGGTTAATTTTGGGTTCAGGGCTCTCAACTCTGTTTTTACTCACTCCACTTCAGCGGCTTGCTCATAAAGCTTTTGTTAAGTCAAGATTGGTTGCCCAGTTAACTGATTTCGAATATAGAAGGCCAAACCCTCTTCAAACCTTCTCATCTTCTACCTTTCAAATGATACAAACTCATGAACAAACCTGGATAATTCTGTGAACTTACTGGCACACTGCGTCACAGTCATGTTGCCACTCATTTTCAACTTCATAAACTATTTCTCCTTTTGCCTTTAGACCATAACTGGGTAAAATTTTTCCCTCAACTCACTCAGAAATTTACTCCAAGTGAATTTAAACCCTACGAGCTTATCCTTAACAGTGTGTCCCCAAATATCAGCTTCACCAGTCAAATAATACATCCCAATGGTTACTTTCTTTTCTTCTGACACCTTCACCACTGTAAAAATTTTCTCCATCCCCCTTACCAATTCCTCCAATACTACTAGATCATAAGTTCTATCATACACTTTAAGGTTGCATCGTCCTACCCTATCTGCGAATTTATCCTCTTTAGGAGGGGTTTCACTAGGTACTTGGAGAATTTGCTTCATCAATTCAGCTACTAAGGATGGCCAGTAGTTCGTGTCCCCAATGTTGTTAGCTAACTCAGAAGGGATTGGTGGCATTTGGCTAAAAGTTGGTGGCACATGATAGGAGGCTTGATCACTTAATCCCTGCCATGATCCGAGATTTCCTCTATATGAACCTCTGCATTATTATGCACTAATTTGGATATTTGGATCATACATTAAACGAAATAATTCAATGACTACAATACCCAAACATGAAAGATAAGCATGCCCAACAAATACATTTAACATAACTCAAATATTATTGAAAACAAGCTCAAAGCTTTATTATGTCATTTCATAACTGCTTATTTACATACATAACTGCCTGTTTATATGCATGATCAGCAAAATATATCACATCTAACTAACTAGGCAAAGTAAGTTTTGACTCCTACCTCAACCCCGAAACTAACTAGCCCCAAGACACTAGATCTGCCACATGACTAAAAAGAGAAACAGACCATGTCATCACGGTCAGAGAGGATTGGACTAACTATATATACAAAAAATATAACTGTCCAATCTGACCATATCATATATATATACATACAGGGCTCAAAATGTAACACACTCAGGTGCAATTCAGAAACAACCTAACGATCCCTAGACGGATCATAATCTGGGTCGGACTCATCCTCCGGCTCCTCACCCGAGTCGAAGCTACTGTCCGACACTCCTGACTCTACCTTGTTAGTCTCCTGCTCAACCTGCTGCTCCACTATCATATCTTCAATCTCTTGATCCCACTGTTGCTCCACCGCTGCCTCATCAATGTCTTGATCCTCCTCGAGATCATCCTTATCCTCCACATGGCCCTCGAAATCCTCCATGGCCTCGTCCTTAGAACTAACTACCACAATCTCTGGTGTATCAGAGAGATCCACCACCACATGAGCCTCCCGATGACTGTTGGGCATCAGTGGGGTGGCTGGAGTAGGCAGCGAAGGTGGCCCGTGTGCTGGTGCTGGTGATGCAGCCGAGGGATGTGCTGATGTAACGGAAAGGCATGCTGAAGAGTCTCTATAGTGAGCCCCCTCTACTCAAACTCCTCCCTCAACAACAACTCCGAAGTGATGGTAGCCCAAGCCCCCTAGACTTAGAACCTGAGTCCGTCCCAGCCTGGGTTCCCTGTTATCATGAAATGATGATAGCCTAGTCTGAATTCTACCCACAGATCAACTGTTAGTAAGGACTATAGCAATCTGTGTGCACAGACTGTGATACTATGAAACTGAGAGAAAAGGTCCTGCGCATGTGTTATAATACTAGCATGCAATAGTGAAATGTGAGTGGCTACAGATGTACTAGGTATCATGTTGATTGTGTAGGGATTCATCTAGCAAGGAAAACACAAATGAGGGGCATATAGAAGATAAGCAACATGCATTTCTAATATCACAAGTCTCTAATAATATATGATATTCCTTACTAATAACCCTTCTCGCCCTCCTACATCTAAGCTCCACACTCCGTATCCCATCTGGAAAAATCAAAACCTGACTCCAATACCTAATCTGTAACGCCCCAAATGCACATAGTTTACTGTTGGCGTTCTCTTCGATAGTTCACCGATTAGCAGTAATATCCTAAATGATTAGGACGTTACCGCCATCTAAAAGGACAAGGTTTTGCTTGTAACTAATAAATTTTAGCAATGCTAATCAATGATTTCCATCAAAAGGCATTCACATAATTACAACCCATCAAACCATATATAAACCGTTCTAACGTCAAACCATTTCACTATTCTAGGGTTTACATCAAAATATAATAACTATTGTAGAGTATGTAGCTTTAACATCAAAATATTTCACAATACAGTGCTCAATACATTTTAGCACTAAAACACCACTATTTCATCTTGACTTTCTCGCTCGCTTGTCTTTTCCAGTTAGCCTATTAGCCCGAGGGCGATTCACTGAGCATTTCCCTAAAACAAAATGTAAAAATATTTTGAACTGTGAGCTGAAGCTCAGTACATGCATTCCTGTATTGTTAAATGTTCATGGAAAAGAAACTAGTTGGGTCTGCATTGCAATTCATTTTAATTAAAAACAGAGAATGAGATAAATATAAAGCTGCATTGTCAATTATTATCTGATAGTGAACCCCGAGTAACGGTTGCGATTTGAAGATAGGTGTACACCAGCCAAGTCGATCGGGGGACCTGACCTGAAGCTGCGCGGGAAATTGAAGGGCAATCCCTTGTAACTGATAACTGATGGGGTCACTGGTAATGGGGTAAATCACTAATTAAACTGATTCATTGATATACCTACTAAAATATTATAATTTTGATAAACACGTGCTGATTTCTAAAGATATAGACGTTGAACGTACCTGAGGTTTTTAATGAAGTGTCACTGAATCAGGTTATGCACAAACGGGAGGGAAATGGTAGATTAGCCCCTAATTTTGAACAAAAATATGGTTATAGTAATATATAGTTAGCAAATATTTTTATTTTCAAAGTTAATAATTCAGTAAAAGAAAATAAGAGCATAACAAAGCGTTAGAAAGAATGACTCGTAACTTGGTCCTCAATCTCTAATTGAGACCCAAAATTCCAATATTAAAAGCTTAAGAAGTCCCAAAAAACTTTAATTTAGAACACCAAGCACAATTCCTACCATATGGTTCCCAAAATAGGGCTAGAACACACGTATGTCAGTTTTGGTCTAACGTCTGTAGCTCTTATAAAATGGCCATAACTTTTTTCACAGACCTTGGATTAAGGTGATTCAAAAGGCACATGAAAGCTAACACACTGAACTTGCTCACCAAAAATCATAATTTTTCAATGGGCTGATAATTACCAGTTTAATCACAAAGCTTGCCCTGTTTTCGGAAATTTTCAAGCCTTCACTATCAAGCCTTTCTCCTTTCTTTTCACACAATTCCCCATCCAAAATCACACCTTAAAGTCATATAACAATGCTTCGGTACTTCCCATCACCATATAAAACCATCACACTCAATTTTACTTCAAAATCATGTACATCAAAGATCATTTTTCAATCAAATATACACTAATAACATACTTGCTATCGAAGGAAGGTTAAACCCTTGCATAATCAATAAAACCCTAACTTTTGGCCAACTTTCACTTCATCCAAGATCACCAAGAACATCCTTATAACATTATTAGATATTGAAACCACTAAATCAAGTACAAGAATCCAAGAAAAATAAACTTCCCACTTAAAGCTTGCATGATTATGAATAACCCTAACCCTAACATGCTCCCAACTCAACTCCACCATGATCAACATCACAATAGCTCTGATTTCTCATCAAAACATCAGGATCAACAATCAAACACATCAAAACAAGAATCAAAACTAAGATAAAAATTAAAACCAACAAGATCAAGATTAAGGTTACTCACTTCAAGCTTGATAAAAGTATAGATGGAGGTGATGTTTAGTGGTTTTAATGATGGAGGATGGTGGCTAGTGCCACTAGGATGTTGGGGGGGCATCAGAGGAAACTAGGGCTGGCCGAAAACTGGCCAGAAAACCCCAAACAGCAGGTGGGGGAGGGGCTGGCGTGTAGAGAGAGGAAGGAGAGAGAAGATGGGTTTTGGGTTGGGTTGTGTTTTTTTAACTAATATAATCAACTTGATTGAATTTTTATCTTCAAAATGACTTTTTGGCTAACCATGATTAAGTTTAATCATGATAATTAGTTAGGTTACGAAAGCAAACATGTTGGGCTTCAAATTGGGTCGAAGAAAGTTCTATTTCAGAATAAAACACTTCGTAACGATAACGTTTTTACGTACTCAAATTTAAACTTTTGTAATGTTACGACAAATAAAATAAATTGCTTAGATTAAACTTGTTAGGGCCTACTATCAATTCTTCCAAAATTTTCGTTAATAATTAAATAAATAAATAAAACTCAAATTGCCAAGTGAGGGCCCAAACAAATTTTTCCCCACCGGAATGACTAAATATGATAAATAAATTTTAGAAAATTATTAACATGAGGTAATTAAATAAATAAACATCATTTAGGGTTGGGCTATTACAATCTCGGTGGAGAAAAATTTATTTAGGCCTCACATGGTAATTCAAGTTTTATTTCTTTATTTAGTTATTAATGAAAAGTTTGGAAGAATTGATAGAAGGCCCTAACAAGTTTAATCTAAGCAATTTATATTGTTTTCCATAACATGACAAAAATTTAATTTTGAGTTACGTAACAACGTTATCGGTACGACCTATTTTATTCTCGAACCTAACTTATTTCGGCCTAATTTGAAGCCCAACAAGTTTGCATATTAGCCTAGTTAATTATGATGAGTTAAGCTTAACCATGGTTAGCTAAAAGTCACTTTTGAAGATAAAAACTCAGCCAAGCTTGTCAGATTAGTCAAAAAATACAACTCAAATCCAAAACCACATTTTCTCTCTCTTCTCTCTCTCTACACGGCTGCCTGGCTAGTTTTTGCTACTGTTTTATACCGTTGCTGCCACCCAACAGCCACCCTCTGGCCACCAAGGCAATCACCAGCCATCCCCATGCCCCCCTCAAGCATCAAACATCACTTTCACCTATTTTTCGTCAAGCAAAGTGAGCAAACCCTAATGTTGTTCTTGTTGATTTTGCTTGTATCTTGGTTTTGATTCTTGTTTTTGTTGTTTTGGTAGTTGATCATGTTGTTTTGATAGAAATACGAGTTATTTTAGATGTTATTTTGGATGTTTTAAATTTTGGCTAAGTTGGATAGTAAGTAAATGTTGAGGTCGATCATGTTCGTGCACGCTTAAGTTAAAACCATGTTTATAGATTGATTTGTATTTTATTTGCTAATCTTTAGCATTACTAATGATTACAGTGGAGTTGTTATAGTTTTGGATGATTTTGAGGAGTTAAGGGTGAATATAAGTTGGCCATAAGTTAGGATTTTAATGATTATGCAAGGTTTAGTTTCCTTTAATATCAAGCATATTATTTGTATACATTTAATTGAAAAATGAATCTTTGATGTATATGATTATGTAGTGAAATTGAGTATGATGGTTTTGCATGATGATGGGAGGACCAAACCTTTGTTACATGGTTTTAGGGATTGATTTTAGATGAGGATTTGTGTGAAAAGAGAGGAGAAAGCTAGGATAGTGGGCGCTAGGAAATGACAGAAAGCAGGGGAAACTTTGCCAATAGACTGTTAGTGATTATCCCAGTGAAAAATTGTGATTTTTGGTGCATAGATATATCAGTGTATTAGCTTTTAAATGCCTTTTAAATTGCTTTAATCCGAGTTGTGTGGACAACGTTATGGCAATTTTGCTAGAACTGCACAGGTTCGACCAAAATTGGTACCCTCGTTTTTAGCCCCATGTTGGGAACCCTATTGTGAGAATCATGTTTTGTGTTCCAAATGAAAGTTTTTTTGGACTTCTTAAGATTTCTATATTAGGGAATTAGGTCTCAAATGGAGATTTGGAGATTAGGTCACGAGTCATTTACTTTAGCCCATGTTACGCCCTTACTTTTCTTTTACCAAAGTATTAACTATGGAAATAAATACGTTTGCTAACTATATGTTCCTATAAGGATATTTTTGTATAGAGTCAGAGCCTAATCTATCATTCCCTTTATTTTCGTGCATAATCATACTCAACGACATTTCACTAAAAGGGCCAAGTACGTTCATTGTCTGTATCTTTAGAAATCAGCACGCATTTATCAAAATTATAATGTTTTGGCAAGTACATCAATGAATCAATTTAATCACTGGTTTATCACAAAATTAGTGATCCCATCAGTTATCAGTTACAGGGTATTGCCCTTTAGTTACCGTGCAGCTTCAGGCCAAGTCCCCCGATCGGTACATATATCATCAGATTGTAACAGTTATTGGGGTTTACTATCAGATAATAATTGATAATGCAGTTTTATATTTATCTCATTCCTTGTTTTTAATCAAAACAAATTGCAATGCGGGCCCAACTAGTTTTTCCATGACCACTTAACAATACAGAAATGCATGTACTGAGCTTCAGCTCACAATTCAAAATTTTTTAATATTTTATTTTAGGGAAATGCTTAGTGAATCGTCCTCTGGCCGGCAGGCTAACGGGAGAAGATAAGTGACCGGGAATGTCTAAAAGGAATAGTAATGTTTAGTGCTGAAATATTTTGAGCACTGTACTATGAGATATTTTGATGTTAGAACCATATGCTCTATTAAGAGTTACTATATTTGATGTAAATTATGAGATCGTTAGTTACTATTGATGTTGGTTTGATGGTTTGTTTTCATAAATGCCATGTGGTGGAAACGATGTTCAGCTTAGTTATGTTTAATTATCTTTAATTCAAGCCTTGTCCTTTTCAAACAGCAGTAACACCCTGATCATTTGGGATATCACTACTAATTAATGATGTTAATTGATGAGAATGCAAGCAGTAAATTATGTACATTTGGGATGTCAAAAATTTCCTATCAGAGCTAGATTTTGATTTTCTTAATGAACTATGGAGTATGGAGTTTAGATATAGGACGGTGAGAAGGGTTATTAGTAAGAAATATCGTATACTATTAGAGATTTGTGATATTAGAAATAGCTTATGATATGAGAAAATGTATATTTTTTATCTTCTACGTGCTCCTCATTTGAATTTTTCTTACTAGATGGATCCCTATGCTGTTAATATGATGCCTGGTACGTCTATGGTGGCCCACATTTTAGTATTGCATGCTAGTATTATAGCTCATGCACATGACCCTTTCTGTGAGTTTCACAGCATCACGGTTTGTGCACACATATTGTTATGGTTCTTACTGACATTTGATCTGTGGTAGAGTTTAGGCTCCCTTATCATCATTTCCTGATGACAGGGAACCCAGGTTAGGATGGACCCAGGTTCCAGGTCTAGGGGACTTGGCTTACCATCACTTCGGAGATGATGTTGTGGAAGCAGTTCAAGCAAAGGGGGATTGCTATGGACACTCATCAGCATATTTTCTTGTTACATCAGGCACATCCCCCACCTATACCACCTGCACCAGCGCATATTTTCCTGGGGAGGTGCATGTGGTAGTGGATCTCCCTGATACACTGGAGATCGTGGTAGTTAGTTCTGATGACGAACCCAAGGAGGGTTTTGAGGACAAGGATGATCTAGAGGAGGATCAGGAGGTCAATGAGGCAGTGGGAGAGCAGCAGGTTGATCCGAAGGTTAAGGAGGTAGAGTTAGGGGTATCAGATAGCAGCTTCAACTCAGGCAAAGAGCCGGAGGGTGAGTCTGACCCAGATTATGATCCATATAGGGATTATTAGGCTTTTTTAAAGGTGTTGAATTGAGTAGGTTACATTTTGAACCTTGCATATATACAGTATGGTCGGATTGGATAGTTGCATTTTATGTAGCATATGACGTTGTATATAGTTAGTCAAATCCTTCAGACTGTGATGACATGGTCCGTTTATTTTTGGGCATATGACGGATTCAGGGACCGGGGGCTAGTTAGTGTTTTAGGTAGGAGGCAGAATTGATCTTACTTAGTCAGCTAGATATGTTATATTTTACAAATCATGTATGTAACTAGGCAGCTATTTATGTAAATCAGCAGTTATGAAATGATATAATGATGCTTTGGGTTCTGTTTTAAATAATATTTAAGCCATATTAAATGTACTTGTTGGGCATGCTTACCTTACATGTTTGGGTATTCCAGTGATTGAATTGTTTCATTTAATGTATGACCAGAATGTCTGAGTTTTTCCAAAGTGATGCGGAGATTCATATAGAGGATAACTTGGATCATGGCCAGCGATCAGGTGAATAAGCCTCACATCATGTGCCACGACATTTTTTCCAAATGCCACTAATTCCCGCTGAGTTTGCCAACACCATTGGGGATCGAACTACTGGCCAGCCTTAGTAGCTAAACTAATGAAGCGGATTTTCCAAGTACCTACTGAAACCCCTCCTAACGAAGATAAATTAGCAAATAGTGCGGCACAATGCAATCCTAAAGTGTATGATGGAATTTATGATCCAGTTATATTGGAGGAATGGGTAAGGGGAATGGACAAAATCTTTATAGTGGCAGAGGTGCCAGGAGAAAAGAAAGTAAACATTGGGACGTATTATCTGACTGGTGAAGCTGATATTCGGTGGAACACCATTAAGGATAAGCTCATAGGGTCTGAATTCACTTGGAGTAAATTTCTGGGTGAGTTGAGGGCAAACTATTTCCCAATTGTCATCCAAAGACAAAAAGAGAAAGAATTTATAGAGCTGAATATAAGTGGCAACATGGCCGTTATGCAGTATGCCATGAAGTTCACAGAATTATCCACGTTTGTCCCTGAATTTATGTCATCTGAAAGATTAAAAATGAGGAGTTTTGAAAAGAGTTTGGCCTTTTATATTCAAAATCAGTTAGTTAGGAAACCAATCTTGACTTACCAAGAACTATATAAGCGAGCTGTTAAAGTGGAGCGAGTGAAGGCAAAGTTAAGGGCCCTAAACCCGATCAACCAAAAGAGAAAAGGGATGGAGCGAGGAACTCCAAGTGAGAGTGTGAACCAGAAGAAACCTTCTCCTACTCCTCCTAAGACCCGTTCTGCAGGCTCAGCAGAACCCTGTGGAAAATACGAAAGAACAAATCACACCACCCTTGAGTGCCAAGTAGGAACCAACAAATGCATGTGGTGTGGAAGCCTGAAGCACCTCATTGCTGCCTGCCCAAGACGACTAAAAGCAGTGGATAAGGGTGCAGCAAAACCCTTGGCCCTACGTCACCAAGGAGCCCCATCACCAAGGCCTACACCAGTAGGATGGGCTTATCTAGCAGCTGCCACCTCTGATACAGTAGTTACTGGAACTCTTCTTTTAAATTTGAAGCTATTTTATGTATTATTTGATTCAGGTACTACTCATTCATTTATATCCACGCAATATGCCATGCAATTAAACCTAGAGGGTAGGACGATGGAAACCAATAATAGGATCAAGCTATCCAATGATTCTGTGAATTTGATCCAATTTGATTTGTTTTTATTTTCATATCATTTTGGGAATGAAGTGTTTGCATATTTATGGAGCTAAGATTGACTGTGAATATCTTAAGGTTATTTTGAAGGATAAAAAAGGAAGAGAAGCATATTTCTTTAGGCAAAGAGAGGAAAAATCTTGTCCCTTGATTTCTGCTAAGAAAGCAAGTAAGCTGTTATATCTAGGGTGTATTGTATATTAGCATCATGTTATTGACACCCAAACAAAAGATGAGAAAGCAAAAAATATTCCTGTAGTTTGTGAATTTGAAGATGTTTTTCTTGAAGAGTTACCAGGACTACCCCCACAAAGGAAAATTTATTTTGGAATTGAATTAAGCCCTGGTACCCAACCTATCTCCAAGGCGTCATATCATATGGCCCCAAATGAGCTTAAGAAACTGAAGATTTAGTTAGATGAGTTGTTCCAAAGGGCTTTATCAGGCCAAGTGTGTCACCATAATATGCTCTAGTGTTGTTAGTAAAGAAAAAGGATGGAACCTTCAGGCTATGTCTTGACTATAGGGAGTTGAACAAGATCGCCATAAAAAATATGTACCCTTTACTGCGAATAGATGACTTGTCCGACCAACTCACTACAAAAAAAGTTGCTTCCCTCTACATTTGATTTTGCTAATAACCACACTTATAAGTATGGAAATACCAGTTGCCCACACTTAGCGTAAATGTGAGGAAGTTAAGTGTGTGGAAGTGTTCTCCACACTTAATAGAAATGCGGGTAGAGTTATATTTTCCACACTTATAAATGCGGAGTAAGTACTAATTATCCACAATTTATGTATGGCCATTTTACGCTATACCCACTCTGGAAGGTGCGAGAAGTCATAATTTTTCCAACACTTAAAAGTGTTACTAGTGTCATTTTAGTTTTTAAAAAAATAATGCTGGTAATTAATATAAAACTTATTAAGTTAAAAATAGAATAATTGTATACAATTATTCTTTTTTTAATTAACAAGTTTTATACTGATTATCAGCATGCATCACCCTACATAAATGAATAAAATTAACAAACCAACAAATTAAAATAGATTAAACATCAATTGAATAAATTACATTAGTGCCTGAAAAGAAAATTAATTGTAGATATAACAACAAAGACTGAGGTAATAAAAACTAAATATTCTTGTGTCGTTTTGAATCCATCCTGCTAATTTTTTTGTTGTAGGTAGCTGATTGAACATTTTATTTCTCTATATACTACTTAAAGCTATACTTTGAAAACATACCTAATGTCCAAGAAAATATAAAAAAATCTCCATCTTCGTGTTCTTCACAAAGAGATGTTAGCTCTAGAAATGCAACCTGTTAGGCAATTGAAACACACAAAAAAAAAAAGAATTATTAAAAAAGATAACCAAAGAGATTAACTAGGATCCAGACTCGGCAGAATCAAGTTTAAAGACGAACAACAGAGTTCAACCAACTATAGAACCACAATAGAGTTAAGCTAAGAATAGAACCACAATCGAGTTCAATCAATAATAGAACCGTTATTGCAACAGATACAGTGATTACCATAACAAACTCCACAAAAGCAATCCGACTAGAATGGCGATAGTCCCCAAGCAACCTCAGAAGATGAACCTGAAAGCAAAAGCACACATTTACCTCTTTCCTCTCCTGCTTTTTTTTTTCTCTTTTGTTTTTTGCTTGGGGGAGGGAGGCGGGGGGCTCAACTGACATTCATCTCTTCTTTATTATGCAGTCTTAGATATTAGGTTGCAGTTGCCTTAAAGCAAAAAAGGTCAAGTGGTATTCTTAGAATATCTACATATAGAAGTATACATAAATAAAAATTTAGTAGCATACCTATAACTTTGGCAAATCCATCGAGCTAATGTGTGCGCTTCGGGATTTCCAAGTGGCGACCAAAGTCCAGCTTCAGAACCAAAATGAGGAGAGAGCACTAGTGCCACCCTTTGAATAGAAGATATAATGCTGCGCACATACTGACAAGCCATGGATGCCACGTTGTCTTGTAGATAGCACTATATGTTCAAGATGCATCCCATCAACGTTTATTTGAAGTTTATGTTGTAGCAATCATGTCATAAACAAAATAGTTGAGCCTTGCTTTCTAACAACAATTAAACAATAAAAATTAGTTAAATCAGCCTTACTTTCTAATAATAGCCAAACAATCCAACATCAACAAGGATCAAAGCTGAGCGCAGCTGTTAGAACTAGGAACTTTACTCAGTAAATTATTCGGTAAATTGGTGAATACTCAGCATCATAATCATAATGAAAGTGACATCCACCATTTTCTTAATTTCCACTCAAGAAATAAGAGTTTACAAGTTCACTAACTATTTTGAAAATGGAGATAAATATGATGTCCAAAGACAGATGAAAGCTGGGAGCTAGTTGTATACTCATTTGGAAAGCTAGGAATTATCCTTGATATTTGCCCCAAAAGAAGGGAAAGGAAAAGAAACACTGATATCCAAGATTTTGACAACATGTAATTGTACATAGTTTTCGAAACCCATGTAGGAATCCACGGGGAAGAGGACCCCAAAAAAAAAAAAAAAACCACAACATAATGGGTAAGAGAGAATTTTAGGTAAGTGAGAAGGCCTATATTGGGCAACCCTTAAGTTTCAGAATTTTACTGCACTACAAATACAGCACAATGTCAATGTGTCACTAAACTGACAAATCCAAAATCTAACAAAAAGCCTATGATATAAAAGTCATCATTGAGTAAAGTTTGTTCAACAGTAAAAGTTAGAAACGAACTGAGTAGCAAATTAGGCCCATGCTCAGGGATAGTCCAGTGAGGCCGGAAAACCAAGAAGATGAGCCAACATTCAATTAAATTGTGTAACAGTAAAAGTTAGAAACAAAAATGCTACGTATCAAGAAAGGATGGTGTAAGTGTACATTTAGATGGAAGATAACAAGATAGATTGCCAACATCCAATTAAATTGGGATCAACCAAAAGACAATGGAGGCAACAAATCAATTGCAGAAACCATCGACTGCATCTGTAATAATCCTTTTTCATACTCTCTGTTCATTATCAGTGCCCCAACAACCATCACCAGCCAGCCTTAGCTTGGGAAAAAACCAAGAACTCTTCTAAACAAATAATCATCAACCTTGTAATGGACTAAGGTTTCCACAGTTAAAGCTAATCTAAACCCAAATCTAACACAAAGCCCCTTAAAAAGGATATTATTTATACAAGATGAAGACACAAATTACTAACTTCCATAGTTGGAGCCAAAAATGGTTCCCTCATCAAAGAGCAGCACACGTAAATTCACACCATCACTCAGGCTTAATTTGAAGTAAAAAATTTTGAGCATGGACCTGGATTGAATTATGAGATCAGGAGAGATATTTACTTCGATTGAATTAAGCCTTCAAAGATCAGGAAGCCTTCCAGCACATGTAAATTACTCCCGGTGATTGAATTGAGCAATCAGGAAGCATATATATACAAAACAAAGTATATCTATTGACAATTATATTCTCAAAAAAGTATATATACATTAGTCGTATTCATAACATGGAAAAACTTATCAAAGTACGCACATATAATCGATCTTAAAAAGTTTGCTATATAGAACAAACAAAAAATAGCATTTACTAGTTATCCCCTAAACATACTTTTAATTTTCTTCATGCATCATGTCAACCAACCCATTCCGCATTCTTGTACGCAACCTGAAATCATTTGAAATATTTACAAAAAAGATAAATTAGAAAAGTAAAATACTTAATTACTCTCGCCATATAAAAGTAGTTAAACAAAACATAGAAGCGGATTTTAGATTCAAAACTGAGTAATATGCAAATAAGCAATCGTACTCTAGTTGTTTTAAATTGTTTTCGCTTTGCTTGATGATTATTGCATTATTTGGTTAGGTTACAAAGAGTGACTTGGCAACTTGTCCCAAGCTTGTCCTAAGAAAATATTAATACACAATTGACTATGAGGATTGGGTATATGAGCACCCCCAACTTACTAGTGGTGTGGGAACTTACCATTGAGCACTGAGCCACCCAAATCCTTGTAGTTAGTCAAATCTAGAGTAGTTATTATCATATGTTGAGGTTTCTTAGGTATAAAATTAAAGGTCCTTCTGACACATCAAATAACTACAATGCAAGAATAATTTTGACATGGAAAGTCATTCAAAGTCAAGGAAAAGCAAAAGAAAACAAAAAATAAAAAGATAAATAACAAAGTATGGAGCAGAGATAGACCATAAATACAAGAACAAAGAAAGGCTCGAGGGGCATTCCGTTCTATGTGAGTAGAACATTACCATAAGCGTAGGTCATTAAACACACAAAAATCGAAGAAGGCACCAAATGCATAAGAAAATCTTGAATACAATTCATCTAGCCAATGCATACATGGCACACAAGCAAGCATTGTATCTGGAGCACCTTGTCAAACACTAGGCAAGCTCAACAGAAGAACCATCGCAACCAAACCCACAGACCTAACAAGCTAGACCCCTTTCTCATGATTATTTACAGCACCAATATCAAATGAACCATCATAACCAAACCCACAGACCTACTTGGCAGACAAAATAACAATGCAAACTGGGACGTCTCGAATTCAACGTGGAAAAATAAGTAGCCAAAGCTATTGTCATCCGAGTGTAAACTTCAAATGGGGCCAATTTCATGAATAATACTTTTTGAGTGCTCAATACAACAAACAAAATCAAATAGATCCGAAATAGGGAGGGGAATTCGAATTTAGCATTGGACAACCCAAAACAGAGCTTTAAAGTTCACCAACAATGGTGGGAACGCCATTAATGATGCTCCAAATAGGTCCAAAATAGGGGAAGCAAAATATATCGAAATCAATTAAACTTGAACCTAAAACACTACGATTGCAAGCTGAAAATCAGGAGTGTCGACTCCAAATTACAAAATCAAGCCTAATTACATGAACTTAAAGCCTGAAATTAAATCTAAAATCGAGAGGATGAAACAAAAACAGAAACCCTAAATTCCTAATAATTTGAATTGAAATAAAAAACCTAAAATTGAACCCAAGAAACTTAAACTAAAACATAGAATAATACCTAATCGCCGCTGCCTTTGATTTATAGCCGAACTTGGTGGGTTCTTAGCCATCAATCTCACCCAAACATGGACGGTCAAGATGCCATCATCTAGCGTGTTGCGCTGGTACTTGGTGATGGTGGAGATGTATGGAGATGGTGGATTGCTGCGCGGTGTGGTGGATGAGCAGCGTAGAGAGAGAAAGAGAGAGAGAGAGAGAGAGAGAGAGAGCGAGAGAGAGATGAGTTCGCAAAGGGACAGAGACGATGAAGATGAGATGCTGAGGATGAGGGGGGTCAGGATTTCTATCTGGTGAGCCGAGAGAGGAGAGAGAATACAAGGGATTAAAGCAGAGGGGGGTAGGCACGTGAGGAACACGTGGCTTGGGGGTGGGTAGTTTTATTTGGATTTTTCCTTTGGCTAATACATTTAGATATAAATATTGAAATATTTTGGATAAATTACCTCATTAATATAATAAAAAGTAATTATAAAAGTTCTTTTTAATTCCCCACACTTAATAAGTATAAGAATAGGTTCATAAATTACCCACACTTGTTAAATGTGGAATCAAGAAAACTATCAAATTTTTTCTTTTTTCTCCTCACACTTTACTTAAGTGTGGTGATACAAATGCGGGAGGATACATGAATTTTTGTAGTGACTGCAAGGAGCAGGAGTCTTCTCTAAGATGGATTTGAGGTCAAGGTACCATCATCTTAGGATTAAACCTGAAGACATCCCTAAGACAGCATTTAGGACAAGGTATGGTCATTATGAGTTTACAGTAATGCGGTTTGGCCTCACCAATGCCCCCCGTAGCCTTCACGGATCTTATGAATAGAGTCTTCAGACCCTATCTAGACAAGTTTGCAGTGGTCTTTATAGATGATATCCTTATCTATTCTAAGAACAGAGAAGAACATGCTGATTATTTGAGGATGGTATTACAAACCTTGTTGGAGCATCAACTTTATGGCAAACTAAAGAAGTGTGAATTTTGGTTAGAAGAAATGGTATTCTTGGCACATGTGGTTACAAAAGAAGGAATCACAGTTCACCCGAGAAGGTGAAGGCAACCGCAGAATTATCAAGGCCTACCAACATTACTGAGACTAGAAGCTTTCTGGATTTAGCAGGCTATTATCGAAGGTTCATTAAGGACTTTTCGAAAATAGCTTCATCCTTGACTAATATGCCTAAAGAAAGTGAATAAATTTGAATGGATAGAGAAGTGTGAAATAGGCTTTTAGGAGTTAAGACAGCGATTAACTACCACCCCAATCCTAACGTCACCAATAGAGGGTAAACAGTATACCATTGATAGTGATGCTTCAAAGAATGGTTTGGGGTGTGTACTGATTTAGGAAGACAAAGTAGTGGCTTATGCCTGCCGACAACTCAAACCTTATGTGAAAATTTACCCTACCCATGACTTGGAGCTAGCAGCTGTGGTCTTTGCATTAAAAATTTAGAGATGTTACTTATATGGGGTACCATGTAAGATCTATACCAACCATCAAAGTCTGAAGTATATTTTCACCCAGAAAGAGTTCAATTTGAAACAACGACATTGGCTTGAGTTGCTTAAAGACTATGATTTGCAAATTCAATATCATCCAAGAAAAGCAAATGTTGTAGCGTATGCCCTGACTAGGAAGGCACAACATAACCCAAGAACTATGGTGATTACTCAGTAGAGTCTTTTGAAAGAGCTTGGAAACTTGGGAATTCACCTACTGTCCCATAGGCAAGCAAATGTTCAATCATCAGCACTTACCTTATAGCCTTTTATAGTGAAGGAAATTCAGGTGAACCAGGAAAGTGATCCTAAACTCCAAAGAATAAAGCAAAATCTAGAGAAAGGGAAGTCTCCTGGGTTTATAGTACATGAGGACGGGACCCTGCGATTCCAAAATCACCTATGCATACCCGAAAATGAACAATTGAGGAAACTGATCCTAGAAGAGGCTCATAATATTCGCTACTCAATGCATGGACGAGGCATCAAGATGTACAGAGACTTAAGACAATACTTCTAGTGGAATAATATAAAGAAGGAGGTTGCAGAATATGTAGACAGGTGTTTAACCTACTAGAAGGTTAAAACAGAGCATCAGCGTCCCGTAGGTGAACTGCTACCACTAGAAATTCCCACATGAAAGTGGGATTCAATCTCAATGGACTTCGTTATGGGTTTACCCCTTTCTACCACGCGGAAGAATGTTATCGGAGTCATAGTTGATTGACTTACCTAGTGGACCCATTTTATGCCATTAGGGATACTTGAAGTGTTGAAAAGCTAGCCCAACTGCATGTTAAAGAGATAGTCAGCCTACATAGGATTCCCTAAGACATAGTATCCAACAGGGATCAAAGATTCTAAGCCTGTTTTTGACAACCACTTTAAAAAGCCTTTTAGACCAAATTGAACTTTAGTAGCTCTTATCACCCTGAGACAGATGACAAACTGAAAGAGTGAATCAAATTCTAGAGGACATGTTAAGAGCTTGTGTATTGGAATTCTAAGGGAAATAGAAAGATGATTTACCATTTGTGGAGTTTTCTTATAACAATAGCTACCAGTCCACTATCAAAATGGCCCCGTTTGAGGCTTCATATGGGAGAAAATGTAGAACCCCACTGTGCTGGAGCGATTTGGCTGAGGCATTGATCATTGGTCCCGAAATGATCTAGAAAACCATTGAAACAATAAGTAGGATTTGGGAGCATATTAGGGTTGCCTAAAGTCGGCAAAAGAGTTATGCGGACAAGATAAGGAGCCCTCTGGAGTTTCGAATAGGCGATAAAGTTTTTCTAAAAGTTTTCCCAACTAAGGGTATCAAGATGTTCGGAGTGCGAGCCAAATTGAGTCCAAGATATATTGGACCTTATGAAATCATTAAAAAATTAAATCCAGTAATATATTGACTAGATCTGCAGGTATAACTAGACCACATGCATAATGTGTTTCACATCTCTCAGCTCAGGAAGTATATTCCAGATCCAGACCACATCATTGTATCTAAACCTATTGAGATCATTGAGGATCTAGTGTACGAAGAGCGTTGAGTCCAAGTACTAGATCGTAGGATTAAGCAGCTGCACAACAGGCAGATACCTTTAGTCAAGGTGCTTTGGGCAAACTATACCTCCCAAGAAGCCACTTGGGAGACTGAAGAGGAAATGATAGCCAAGTACCCACATTTATTTGAGATAATCTTGCATGACAAGATAAAGTTCATAAGTTTCGAGAACGAAACTCTTTAAGGGGTGAAGGCTGTAGTAGCTCAACCCTAAATTATATTTATTTATTTAATTACCTCATGTTAATGATTTTCTCATATTTAATTATTACATTCAATCATCCCGGTGGAGAAAAATTTATTTAGGCCCTCACTTGGCAATTCGAATTTTATTTCTTTATTTAATTATTAATGAAAATATTGGAAGAAGTAATAGTAGGCCCTAACAAGTTTAATCTAAGCAATTTATTTTGTTTTCAGTAACATTACAAAAATTTATTTGAGTTACGCAAAAACGTTATCTTTACGAAGCGTTTTATTCCCGAACCCAACTTATTACGGCCCAATTTGAAGCCCAACAAGTTTGCATATTAACCTAGCTAATTAACGTGAGTTAAGCTTAACTATGGTTAGCTGAAAGTCACTTTTGAAGATAAAAACTCAGTCAAAAGCTTGTTAGATTAGTAAAAAAAATACAATCTAAATCCCAAACCACATTTTCTCTCTCTTCTCTCTCTCTACACAGCTGCCCAACCAATTTTTGCTGCTGTTTTATACTGTTGCTGCCACCCAACAGCCACCCTTCACCCACCAAGGAAACCACCAGCCATCACACACCCTCCTCAAGCATTAAACATCACTTTCACCCATTTTTCCTCAAGCAAAGTGAGTAAACCCTAGCTTTGTTCTTATTGATTTTGCTTGCATCTTGATTTTCTTGTTTTGGTGGTTGATCATATTGTTTTGATAGAAATAAGAGTTATTTTGGATGTTATTTTGGATGTTTTAATTGTTGGATAAGATTGGATAGTAAGCAAAGATTGAGGTTGATCATGTTCATGCAAGCTTAACTTAAAATAATGTTTTATAGATTGATTTGTATTTGATTTGGTGATCTTTAGCATTAATAATGATTATGATGGAGTTGTTGTAGTTTTGGATGGTTTTGGAGGAGCTAAGGGTGAATGTAAGTTGGCCAAACGTTAGGGTTTTAATGATTATGCAAGGTTTATTTTCCATTAGTATCAAGTATGTTATTTGTATATATTTGATTGAAAAATAAATCTTTGATGTATATGGTTATGAAGTGAAATTGAGTATAATCGCTTTGCACGACGATGGTTGGACCAATGCTTTGTTACATGATTTATGGATTGATTTTAGATGACGATTTGTATGAAAAGAGAGGAGAAAACTAGGATAGTGGGGGCAGGGAAATGGCAGAAAATAGGGGGAATTTTGCCAATAAACTGGTAATGATCAGCCCAGCTAAAACTTATGTTTTTTGGTGGATAGATAGATTAGTGTGTTATCTTTTAAATTCCTTTTGAATCGCCTTAATCCGAATTCTATGAACAAAGTTATGGCTATTTTGCTAGAACTGCGCAAGTTCAACCAAAACCGGCACACTTGTATTCTTGTCCCATTTTGAGAGCCCTATTGTGAAAATCATGTCCTATGTTCTAAATTAAGGTTTTTTAAGACTTCTTTAGCTTTCTATATTAGGGAATTAGGTCGCAAATGGAGATCGCCAGATTATGTTACGAGTCATTTACTTTAGCCCCTATTACGCCCTTACTTTTCTTTTACTAAAGTATTAACTATGAAAATAAACGCATTTGCTAACTATATGCTCCTATAACAATATTTTTGTATAGAGTTAGCGCCTAATCTATCATTTCCTCCCCTTTTGTGCATAATCATACTCAGTGACATTTCATTAAAAGTCCCAAGTACGTTAATTGTTTGTATCTTTAAAAATCAGCACGTATTTATCAAAATTATAATGTTTTGGCAAATACATAAATGAATCGATTTAATCAATGATTTATCACATAATTAGTGACCCCTTCAGTTATTAGTTATAGGGCATTGCCCTTTAGTTACCTGCGCGGCTTCAGGTCAGGTCCCCCGATTGGCTTGGCAGGTGTATACCTATCTTTAGATCGTAACAGTTACTAGGTGTTCACTATCAGATAATAATTGACAATGTAATTTTATATTCATCTTATTCCCTATTTTTAATTAAAATGAATTGCAATGTGGGCCCAACAAATTTTTCCATGACCATTTAACAATACAGAAATCCATGTACTGAGCTTCGGCTCACAATTCGAAATACTATCATGTTTTGTTTTAGGAAAATGCTCAGTGAATCGCCTTTCGGTTGGCAGGCCGACCAGAGAAGATACATGAGCATGAATGTCTAAAAGGAATAGTGATATTTAATGTTGAAATGTTTTGTGCACTGTATTGTGAGATATTTTGATATTAGAACTATATACTCGGCTAAGAGTTACTATATTTGATGTGAATTATGAGGTCGTTAGTTACTGTTGATGCTGCTTGATGGTTTACTTTTACAAATGCCATGTAGTGGAAATGATGTTCAGCTTAGTTATGTTTAATCATCTTTAGGTCATGCCTTGTCCTTTTTGGATGGCGATAACACCCTAATCATTTGAGATATCACTACTAATTGATGATGTTAATTGATCAGAATGCAAACAGTGAATTATGTACATTTATGGTGTTACATTATCCTTAGATAATACATCTTGTTTGTCAACTATTGCCCATGATTTTGTTTAATTATTCTAGACTCTATTCTTTATCAAATATATTTTGTAGTTCCTCAAGATTATACTGCTTATACTCTATACTTTCCTTCTTCCTCTGCCTTTGCAGGTCATTTTAAGATGATTTTTCAGTTGATTTTTCTCCTACTTCTTTTTGACTTTTTTATCATGCAAAGGAAATGCATTTTTGCTTTTTTAAGTTTGGAAAGGATATTCATGCTGAAGTGGAGTACTAATACTTAAATTAGATTTTTCACTATATTTGATTCCATTGATTATATACATGGGTTACAGATAATTGCTTCTTTCTCTCTTTAACTTCAGTCTTAATTTTAGTTAATTCTGCCTTTAATTCTAAAACTATATCAGTGATATAGTTTAATTATGGTACTGCTGAAGTGGTTCATTCTAGAGTGCACACAATATGTGAATACTTGGGTGCAGGACAAGTAGATGATAACTAAAGCATTAAATATAGTTAATTAACTTAATTAAATATTAATTAACTTAATTATTTGAATTATTTTTGGTCACATGGCTCTGATGAAAGATGAAAAACCACTACTAGTAGTACTTGTGAGCGTAATTTCACATTTAAATGAAGGAGGGCTTTGAGTAGTACTTGTGAGCAAAATATCACATACATAAAAAATTTTTGAAAGTAAGTTTTAAGTGTTGGGATAAAATATGCAAAAATGTACAGCTTAGGGTGAAATATGAAAATAAAAATAGTAAACTTTCCCCTTGAAATAGTTTCCATAGAATATTGGATCTTTAAATATACTTTAATAACAGGTGCCCTAATTATGATTTCTACACGAAGTAGGGTATCTGGTTGTAATTTTTGCATAGAAGTGGAATTTTATCCTTTGAGGGAATCTCAAGGATGACGGACATTTAATGAATAATTGATTGATTTGAACTAGTGGTGGGGGTGGGTGGATTGGGGGCAAGTTGAGACATACCTACCCTAATAGCGATTTTTAAAAGTTATACCCATACCTATATTCATACTCATTAGGTTTAAATAACTGTACACATATCCATGTCCGTTAGGGTACCTATATAGAGAATGTAAAGTGTCAGTCCTAATCAGTAACCACTAATCAACTCACTTTCATACACGCGCTACACTTGATTAGCGATTTTGCATGGTGCTAATAAAAGAAATGCCAATTAGACCCCAAGAAGCTGAAAATGTGAGAAAGAATTCAATTTTTCGTTGATAATTTAATTTTTCATTGATACATAGATAAATATTTTCCCATTAGAGCTTCATATATACTATTTATATTGAATTTTAGCATGTTTTTGTTGCCTTTTACTACCAAATCGAGTACCTAATTATGTATGAGTTTTAAGAATCCATATCTATAATCATACTCATATCAATTTTCAAACACAACACCCGTACCCATACCATATATGCTTGAAACCTATTTTCATCATCAATTCGGGTGCCAAATGAGGTGGATTTTAATAGGATTTTCGGATTCAAACAACACTCTAATTCCTATTTTGATTAGCCATTGATGGTTTGAGTGGATAACTGGTTCAAGGTTCAAATTGCACAGTCGCAAAGAGAACATGATTTTAACGACCATGATGGGTTTGTCATTGTTTGATTTTTAACTAAACTTTCATCAATTTTTACCACCAATTACACATCATTAATGCTCAAGCTCACATAAACTGACCAATCAAATTCACACTTTCCCTTGCCCGTTGTGAGTGGTTATTTACTACCCCAGCTCTTGCATAACAAAAGATATGAAATTAGGGGCCGAGTCAAACTAGCAAAACTCATGTGCATATCCAAACTCAAATACCCAAAAATGACCGGTGAGTGATTATATAATCAAATAAAGCTCTTACGGTACAAGAAGCTAATTTTTACAAAGTAACCAATTTCTTGCTTGCAGAGTTTGGTCCAGTGTACCTAGTTTTTGAAGATGTTATTGAAGTTTTTGGCAGATGAAGAAGAAGATAAGAAAACATTTAGTTAATTAAAGATATGTAATTTTAGGGTTAAGACTCAGAGATTTTGATTGGTTGTAATACTAAAACAAGAATACAAAGAAATCGAGGGAGAGATGCTAATTTGGTGTTCTGGGAAAGGTAAGGTAGGAAGCCATCAGCCATGGGAGGGAGATGATTCATCAACATAGAGAAGTGAGTTGTAGAAGAAACAAGGGTATCTTCGTTAAAATATTGTAAGCAATATGGCACATTAGTCTATTACAGTCGTAGTGAATGATGAACTCATTATTTAGGTCTCGACCTAGGCTTTTCCAAGGATATAAGAGCACAATTTGAATTTTTAATATTCATTATGTACCGAATGAAATTTGCAAAAACACAGGAGTACTGAATGAAATTTTCAAATTAAGAATTATGAGAGGAAACATGAAATCATTTGTAGGCACTAGATCAGTGCATAAAACTATTGTGAAAATTATTATTAAAATAATGAATTCAAAACTATACCTTTATAAAATCAGTTGCTGCTGCTTTCAGATTAGAAAATGGTAAAAAGAAACAACATCCTTATCATTTTGTTTTTCTATTAAAAAACTTAACAAGTCTACTTCATACTAGTGGCAACAATGTAAGCTTTTTTGTGCAAAATATATATATTTTTTTAGTTCTTGCTATTATTTACTTGATTGTCGGTGTGGTTTTCTCTATTTTTTTTTAACCTTGCCATTTTTGACATCTCTTTTTTATTTCTTTTATTAAAAGTGAACCACTTCTTTATGTCATTCAATAATTTTGTATTTGCATGCATTTGTCAAGCTACATTTCCTTATTTTGGAAAACTACTTTTCATTACCAAATATTGTCTTTGCATCACCATTTCATGACCTTATATCTCTCTTACCATGTAATTGAACAAATATTACACAATTCTCCCACTCATAAAAAAAAAAAAAAAAAGAGGTAAAGAAAAATACATAAAATATAGTTAAAAAGGAAAGTACAGAGTTCGCTAGAAATCAGAAATGGGAAGGCGTGGATGTCAATTGAAAAACAAATAAATAGGAAAGAAAAAGGGGAGGTGAAAAAGTAAAAAGAATATGAAATTGAAAACATTCATATGAGGAGCTTCAGAGACGACTCAAATGGTGTAGCCAATGGGAATGTTAATTGATAGAGAAACTCTAAATCGTAGCTTTTTATCCAAATCAAACAACAATGCCAGCTAAGGAGGTTTCGCCCTTTTTCAAACACCGAAGTATACTCAAGCGTTTTATGTTAGGTAGAACATATGGTGATAGAAAGTCAAGCTAAATTAATGCAACAAACAAAAAAGATTCCAATTAGATTAACCCTAAGATAAACCAGCCAATCAACTCAAACTCTAACCATCCTAAGCTATGCTAGTATTTATATATGATCATTTGCATCATGAAAGCTCACCTAATCCCTCTATGAAGGGCCAAAAGCTACTTTGAGTGTTACAATTACCTGTTTTCATATGGTTGGCTCAATTAAACAGCAAGATAGCCTAGCTTATTGTTTTCACATTAATACCCTAACTATGTTGCCTACCCATGCTAGACAATTGACTTCACCCTTCAATATAAGTCAACTACTCAAAAACACAGATGAAAGCTCTTTTCAGTATTTTGTCGAAGACTTGGTGGATAAGAGAGAAAATTATGCATTTAAGCATAAACAACGTAGGCTATGGTCTAAGCAAGACTAACAAGCCATTCAAGGCTAATCAAAACAAAAGAACAAATTTAACTACAACTAGGCATCAAAACTAACGATCAAAACAAAGAACTATTAAATTAGCAAACACGCATACTAAAAAGCTTGAAATTCGGGAGAGACGGGGAGACAAATGTAACACCCCGTAATTATTGCCTTGTTTAACAATAGTTGCTAAGGAGTTAAGCAAAGTTTAGCAGCCAATGACTTTATGAAATTAAGGGGGATTACTGCCACTTGATCTAACGAACAAATAAAGTTTAAAAAACATTTTTTCTTAACAAACCATGAGCAGGAGACACTTTAAGGAAGACTTGGACCTAGAAATGCTTTATCCCTTTATTAGGAGAAGTTTTAAGGAAGACTTTGTCTCCTTCTTAAAAATCTGAAGTTGTCCTTCTATTATCAGCATATGACCCTTGTCAATCTTGTGCTACCTTTATATTCGTTTGGATTACTTTGGCTAATTATGTCATTTCTTGTATCATTTCTGGTCCTATGATATTAATGGTTTCAACTAAATCATTCCAACACTTTGCACATTTATTGTATGGTGGCTTGATAACGATTGTTCTAGAAAATATCTGCTCGCATTGCCCTTGGAAATCAAGCACACGAGCTTTGACCATATCTATAAGAATGTAATTGACCCTTTCAGTTCGACTATTTGTTTTTAGATGCTAGGCAGTCGTAAAATATGATTCGATTCCCATTGTTTTTTCTAAGGCTTTCTACAACCAAGATACAAAGTCTAGCATCTCTTTTAGAAACAATATCCCTGGAAAGTCCCTGCAATTGGAATATTTCTTTTGTGTAGAGTTCAGCTCACTATTCAATGTTCTAGTTTCATTTATTGGCAAAATGTGCAATAACTTGGTAAGTGTGTCCATTATGACCATTCTGCATTCTTCTTGGTATGAATAATAGGGAGTTCCATGACAAAGTCCACGAAAACCAAATCCTATTTCCATATAGGTATACCTAAGGGTTTTAATTCTCCTTTTGCTCGTTGATGCTCAGCCTTGCCTACTTGACAAGTAAACATTTGCCTACATGTTGGGCTATGTCTTTCTTCATGTTGGTCTACCAAAACATTTGCCTTAGATTCCTATATATTTTTGTTCCCCCAAGGTGAATGGAGGATCCTAACTCATATGCTTTTATTAGTACATCACTTCTAATGTTTCGTTGTGAAATGCATATTCTTTTATTAAATTTAAGAACTCTATGATCAAATGTGAAACTCAGGTGCATGTCATTTTACCATATCCTTTTGTTCTTACTTATTTCCTTCTCACTTTTCTCTTCTAATAAGATAGATTAGACTTCAAGTGAACCCAACATACAATGACTTCCATATATACTAATTTAGATCCTAATTTTTGCAAGTCTCTCAGATGTTTGAAGGTATTCTTTCCACAAGATTGGCTATGTGATGAGTTTTTTTAAGTTTTTTTTAATACTAAGAGCATAAGCTACCGCATTGGCTTTTCTCAAGTAGTACTGCATTTATAATTCATAATCCTTTATCAATTCCAATAATCTTCTTTCCCTCAAATTCAACTCCATCTAAGTGGAAAGATATTTTAGACTCTTGTAATCTATAAAAATCTTGCAGGGTACTCCATATAGATAATATCTCCAAACTTTTGATAAAAATAATACTGCTTCTAGCTCTAGATCATGAGTTAGGTAAATTTTCTCATAGTGGTTCAACTATATTAAAGCACAGGCAGTGACTTTGTCTTCTTGCATCAAGACACACCAAAACTAGCCTTAATGCATCACCATATATAACAAACTATCAAACGCAGGCAAGGTTTAAATAGGAGTAATTGTAAGTTTATGCTAAAGTTCTTAGAACGCCTTTTCACAAGCGTCAGTCCACCTAAATGATGTAGCTTTCATAAGGAGTTAAGTAAAGGCAATGCTATCTTTATAAATCTCCTATAATATCCTACCATTCTTTGAGAAACTCTGAACCTCAGTAATATTAGTGGGTTGTGGACATTCCATCACTACTAGAATCTTCTAGAGGCCCAACTTAATACCCTCTTTAGTAATCACATGGCTTAAAAATGACACATCTTTTAGCCGAAACTCACATTTACAAAATTTTGCATATAACTTATATTCCCTTAGACTCTACAATACAATCAGTCAAATGTTCTTTATAACTTTATTCATTTGAAGAGTTCACTAAGGCATCATCAATGACACTTCCCCAAATTTGCTAAATAAGTGCTAGAAACTCTATTCACTAAATTCATAAATACAGTTGGAGTATTAACTAACCTAAATGGCATCATTGTAGATGACCATATCTGGTTCGAAAGATTGTTTTTAGAATGTTAGAGACCTTAATTCTCAACTCTTAACTGATGTTAACCTGTCCTTAAACCACTCTTTGAGAAAACATCAGCTCCTCTAAGTTGGTCAAATAAGTTGTCAACACAAAGCAGTGGATACTTAGTTTTCATGGTAATTCTATTTAATTCTCTGACATCTAGGCATAACCTCAAAGTTCCATCCGTCTCTTTTTATGAATGGATTTGGTGAACCCTATCACACGACACTAGGCCGTATATACCCTTTATTCAACGACTCTACTAATTAAGCATTTAATTCTTTTAATTCTGTAGGGTTATACGATAAGAATGATTACAGGTATGTTAGGTTCTTGGAACAAGTTCTATATTATAATCTATTTCTCTTAGTCGACGTAAACTCGGTATTTCTTTACTAAATACATACATAAACTCATTTGCTGTGGAAAAATCTTCCACCATGATTCTTCTCTTTGCTTTTATTCTAGGAAACATAAGTGCCCAAGTACTCTGTTGCCTCCGCGTGCATCAAGGAGGCCACCGTTTGACTAAATCAACATTTATCACCCCACAAATATACCCATTTACCCTAGACATCTTCTAGAGCTGCCTTGTGCTTATGCCAATGAGTTTTAGTCTTATGTTTCTCTAGCCAATGCATACCTAAGATAAAGTCGAATTCAGCCAATTCAAAAAGTTGTAGATCTGCTGGAAATACCCTTTTCTTTATCTTAAGCGGGTAATTCTAATCTGTAGTATGACAAAGTATGATGTTACTGGTACCTACTCATTTCTGGCCCTAATAGTAACAAAGAAGTGTGATGTTACAGAATCAATGGTTCTAACAATAGCTGCATCCTTCTTATTAACCACATAGGCTTTCCTACAGTTGGTGCAAGAGGTGCTGGCCTCACGTCCTTAATAACATTCTTGGTTCCTTCCTTGTTCGTAGGTCTCTTTGGATAATTTGCGAGGAAATGACCAGTTTCTCTACCCCAGTAACACTTGGCAGTGCCTATTCAATAGTCTTCAGTATTGTCATTATTTCGTCCATATTTAGAGCATCTAGGTTTTGAAGGCCCATATTCTTATAACGTTTCGGGACAATCTCCTACTTTTTATTAGGCATGACTCTATTTCCCTTGCCATTCCACCTTTTCCTAGCTGGTACGTCAATAACCCTTAATTCATTTTCAACCCTTTCCATTCGACTGCCCGCTTATGTAACTTTTGACAGTTGGGAATTTCTTATTATGCAAGATTATTTTGTATATAAAGATCCAATCATTCTTCAAATCTAATCATCCTCACCTGATCAGTAGCCATATATTCAGGAGTGAATCTTGACAGGTCATTAGATTTACCTGTATAATACATTATAGATAGGTTGCTTGTCCCATTACTGTGAACTCTTTCTGCTTTAACTTTCAGACCTAGGTTGGATAGAAATTAGACATTAAGTCTTCTAAGAATGTTTCGATGAAGTTTTGATTCATATTTTCCTTTCATGGTACCCCACCACTGATTGGCCTCTCATATAAGATGAAAGATCACCACTTTTATTTTCCTACGAGTCGGGTACTTCTAGCACATCAAATACTTTCTCTAAAGTCTAACCCATTCTTCTAGAACAAAGAAATCCATAGTCCCATCATATGTCCTTGGTCCATGCTTGGCCATTTTTTCCATAAGTTTGGTTCCTTTTCGTTCACTAGGAGAATTTTGTGGTAGTTGGACTAGCAATTTTTGTACTATATGTTCTGATAAACTTTGGTATGGCTCTTTGGTTTCCCCATTCCTATGGTTAGAAATTTCATCATGAGCTCGAAGACTAGAGTAGAAGGATAACATATGTTAACTTAATTATTGTTTGGTTCACTTAATTATTTGCAAAAACTTGTCAGTAATTCAAGCAAGTATACGGTTTATCGTTGTAGTATTTATAGGTGTCGGTCCACAGGGATGAGTTGCGAAATTGGGTTATTGGTAGTCTAGGCAAAATAGTGCGTCGGAAATCCATGTTAGTTAGACTAGCAATTTTTGTTTCGTTCACTTAATTATTTGCAAAAACTTGTTAGTAACTCCCACAAGTATACGATTCATCATTATAGTGTTTACGGATGTCGATCCATAGGGATGAGTTACGAAATTAGGTTATTGGTAGTCTCATTAAAATCACTAAGTCGATCCAATCAAAACATGATGGGGGGTTCAGTAGTAGCTCTAGCATTCAGTTAAAACTCCAAACATAATAATTAGGTAGAACCTAAAACTATATTAGATTATGAAACTATTGAAACTAAAGACCTAGAATGCCTAAGTTACAGGTTCCATAGCAAAGAAAATGAAACAGGAGAAGATGAATCCAAAATTCATAACTCAATTCATGCCACCAACCAAGACTTTCATCATCAAAATAAGGGACAGAATGAATCAAGAATCCGAAGCCAGTAGTGCAATCTTAGAACTAAATTTTGATTTCGAATCAAGTACACAAACCCAAAATTCAAATTACACAAATTGTAAAACTAAAACCTAAATCTTAAAGCTAAAACGATGAGTAGTAGATCAAAAATATGAATTGAAAACTCCATAACCCTCTGCTCTGGCTTCGACCGTCATTTTAAAGCCTTCTGAAGAGCGTGGTCTTCTCTCTCCTGAACTAAAACCTGAAACTGCTAAATTGATGATAATAGAGAGCAACGGATGGGCATAGTAATGGAAAAACTAAAGATGCCAATTGAAGGAGGAGGAGAGAGAAGCTTCGGTTATGGCATGGTGAGGAAGATAAAGCAACACAGCTGATCTCGGCCTGGTGTTGGGGACGAACTACAAAATGGTGAGCAAGAAGAAGGGAGGAAGAAGGGCTAGGTCATGTGAGTCGCATGCCTAGGGATTAAATGAAAAAAAGGGTAGGTCGGGCTCAACCAAGAGGGGGGAGGTGGACTGGGCCTCGCCCTGGTCCACGGAGCTAGGAAGAAGAGAGGGAAGGGAGAGAATGGGAGAAGGTGATGTAGTCCCCACCACCATAGACAATGAAGAAGATCTAGCAAGTCAATCAAGGTCCAACACAAGCTCCAAAATACAAGCATTGGTCCAAATTGTCCAAGAAAGTCAAGGGAGTGCACACGGGCTAAAGAACCAGAATTTGCCCGGTTTTGTGCACCTGATTTCCTAAGCTCTTGAGGCTTAAGTCCTTAATTTTTGCATTTTGGTAAGCCTCAAGATGTCCCCTTTCATGTCCCAACATTAATTCCCCATCATACAAATCGGAGAAAGGGAGAACAAGGTGTTTTGCTAAACCGGCCAGATTAGCACCCAATCTGCATGGTTTAATGTTTGAGTTTGATTACCCCACCTAGACTTTGTTTAACCTTAATTTCTTAGTTGGGGGGGTTTTTACACATCCTAAACTTTCCCCCCATGGTCTAAAACCTAAGTCATACTCACTTTTGTCATGGTTAAACTCAGTCATAAAACCGGCTAAAAAAACTGTCTTAGACCCGGTTTGATGTGCCAGTTTGTTTTTGCAGTCACCGGTGGGTTTCCTTCAACTCAGCTAATATAGCACACTCCTCAAGGCTTAGCACACGTCCCAAAGCATCAATGATAGGCTACAACCTTGAGAAGATCAAGCAATAAGGGAAGAGCAGCAAAGGAGGATGTTGCTTGCTTCTCATTGGCTAGCCAAAAAGTGCCTCTCACTTTACGGCTGTGCACATACAAAATAGCTGAGTTTCTGATTGTTTAAGCTTGTGTTTAAGCTAAGCATGTTGTAAACATCATTTGTCTTGCCTTTCTTAATTCTAAGAATGTAATTAAGCTAGCTAGAACATGGTTTGTAACCGGTTAACTCTAACTGGGTATGATTAGCCTAATTAATGCCTTTCCTCCCTAGGAAGGAAAGGTTAGTAAGGTGCTAGCTTAGTTGTGTGCTTGCTAGGCATATATACAAAGGGAAACACGACCCCTTGGCTGATTCATTTAGCTTTAACATATGAAAATTCAGTTTGAGAGCTTATAGCTTTCTCTTTTCAAATCTTGCTTGCTTATCCTTAATTAGGCCAATTAAGGTGGTATTCAAGTCAAGTCTTAACCTTGATTAAGTGGTGATATCTGTATCTTAATCAAGATTAAGGGCCCTAGACTCAAGATTGGTGGTGTTTCTGTATCCATTCTTTGAGTTTAGTCTATCCTATCTTTGTTTGAAGCAACCAGATTAAAGGTGGAATAAGGTGAGGTTATTAGCTTGAGTTTTTGAGTTAATAATCTTTCACTTTGAAACTCTATCATATCCTCTCACTCTCACATCCTTCATACTCTCCATTCCATCCATATTCACGCCCAAAATTCCTCCAAAAGATCTAGCAAACATCTCCACTTCAAAGCACCTCCAACCGTGCAAAGTGAGGATTTTCAGTCACGGCCTGGTAGCAAGTTGGCACGGCCCACCCGTGCACAAAGGCACGACCGTGCCACCTGTGGCCAGGACATAACCTTGAGTTTTTGGCTTTCTTTTATGTGTGTTAGCTTGGGTTCCTTGTTCTCTTGAGACATACATCATATTTGGTATCAGAGCAAAGGTTTCACCTTGGCCTAGCATACCCTCCCACTTTCACAAATCATTCATTTCCCTCCTTCTCCACAAGCTGATTTTCTCTCCTAATTCCAACATGTCTTCAACCAGCATGTCTTTAGAAGAAAGGTTTGAAGCATTGATGAAGCAAAATGAGTTCTTGGCAAGTAAAATCCGAGAAGACTCACAGAGAAACCAAGAGGCTCAAGCACAAAACGAATATCTAAGGAAGCAATTGGGTTGGTTCATGAAGCAAAAGCAAAGGATGAATGAGGAAACTCTTCAATCTGAACCTAGGGCATGTGAATAAGTTTACAGCCATGATGTTGATTCATCAAGTGAAGAAGAAATGCCTAGGATGGCTAGAGGAGAGTCACGGAATCAAGCCAACACCAATGAGTTCAGAGTTGAAGTTCCTGAATTTGAAGGTAAACTTGATCCTGAAGAGTTTATTAATTGGTTAAATACTGTTGAAAGAGTCTTTGAATATAAAGATATTCCTGATGATAAGAAGGTCAAGTTGGTGGCCTTAAGACTCAAAAAGTATGCATCCTTATGGTGGATAAACTTGAATGCTAAGAGGCTTAGAGAAAGAAAAGCAAGAATCCATACTTGGGAAAAGATGAAAGCTAAGCTTAAGGCACGGTTTCTCCCACCTACTTATGTCCAAGATTGTTACTCTCAATTTCATAATCTCACTCATGGTAATATGAATGTTGAAGAGTATACTCGTGAGTTTGAGAAATTGATGATTAAATGTGATATACAAGAACCTGAAGAACAAACCATAGTTAGATACTTAGGAGGTCTTAATCCTAGGTATTCTAGTGTGGTGGAATTGCAGGCCTATGCTTCTTTTGATGATGTTTGTGTATTAGCTCACAAGGTGGAACAGCAAAAGAAGGCTAAACAGCCCTAAAAACCTTCAAACACAAAGCCTTTCATTCGGAACCAACCTTTTAACAAGGGGAGTTCCAACCCACCTACTAAGCCACAAATTCCCTTTCCCTCTAATCCACAAAGAACCCCGGCTCCTCAAAAGGCTCCAGCAACCCCATTTTGACCTAACCCTAATCCCATGAGCAACAGAAGGTGTTTCAAATGTCAAGGGCTTGGTCATATTACCTCGAAGTGTCCAAACAGAAAAGTCATTACTTTTGCTGAATGGACTGCCGTAAAGAAAGACTTTAAAGAGGAAGAAAATGAGGTAGAAAGTGAGCTAGAAACTGAAGAAACTCGAGATGGAGTTGTTGAAGAAGCAGATGAAGGTGAGCTCTTAGTCCTAAGAAGAGTTCTAAGCAATCAGAAAGGAGTTGAAGATGAACAAAGGGAGAATATCTTTCATACTCGGTGTACCACTCAAGGAAAGATATGTTCTTTGATCATTGATGGAGGAAGTTGTGCTAATGTAATTTCTCTAAGCATGATTGAGAAACTAGGGCTACAAACAATGACTCATCCACATCCATACAACATCCAGTGGCTAAATCAAAGCAAGGGAATTCAGGTGAACTCTCGATGTTTGATTTCCTTTTCCATTGGAAAGAATTATCAAGATGAACTATGGTGTGATGTTATTCCTATGGATGCATGTCATATATTGTTAGGGAGACCATGGTTGTATGACCGAAAGATTATGCATAATGGTTACCTTAATACCTATTCATTTTCCAAAGATGGCAAGAAAATCACCCTAGCCCCTTTATCCCCTTCCAAGCTCCACGAAATTCAACCACAAAAAAAGCCTAAACACATTGATTGCCTATTGTCCATGAGTGAACCTATCCTAAAGGCTTCTCAACATGAATTTAAGGCCTTTAAAGAGTGGATATTAAGTGTCCAAGATGAACAAGAAAATATGATGCCCACTCATCCCATTACAAAGACACTCATTGAAAAATTCTGTCATGTATTCCCTGAGGAGATCCCCACGGGTTTGCCTCCAAAGAGAGATATTCAACACCACATTGATCTTATTCTTGGTTCCGTCCTACCTAACAAGCCTGCATATAGGATGAACCCAAAGGATGGTAATGAGATTCAAAGACAAGTTGCAGAATTGCAGGAAAAGGGCTTGATTCGAGAGTCTTTAACTCCATGTGCCGTTCCAGCTCTTCTAGTATCAAAGAAAGACGGAGGAATGAGAATGTGTGTTGATAGCAGGGCCATTAATAAGATTATAATCAAGTACAGGTATCCCATACCAAGACTTGAAGATATGCTAGATGAGTTATATAATTCAAAGGTGTTTTCAAAGATGGATCTTCGAAGTGGCTACTACCAAATCAGAATCAGAGAAGGTGATGAATGGAAGATAGCTTTCAAGATAAAAGGTGGACTCTATGAGTGGTTGGTAATGCCTTTTGGTCTTTCTAATGCACCTAGTACTTTCATAAGGTTGATGAACCAAGTGTTTAGACCTTATATTGGTAAGTTTGTGGTAGTTTACTTTGATGACATTCTGATTTATTCTAAGAATGAGCATGAGCATCAAAATCACCTAACTCAAGTTATGCTTGTCTTAGAACGTGAGAAATAATTTGGTAACCTTAAGAAGTGTGCTTTTTTCACTCCTGAAGTTACATTTCTTGGTTATATTGTGACTGAAGATGGTATAAAGGTAGATGAAAGCAAGGTAGAAGCCACTCGGTCTTGGCCTATACCTAAGAGCATACATGATGTTAGAGCTTTTCATGGTTTAGCTTCATTCTACAGGAGATTTATTCGTGGTTTTAGCACTATTATGGCTCTTATGACTGAAGTAATCAAAGGTACATCATTTGTATGGACTCCTAAAGCTCAATTTGCCTTTGAAGATATTAAGTCAAAGCTTACTCAAGCACCGGTCCTAGCTTTGCCATGCTTTAGTAAAATCTTTGAAGTTGAATATGATGCTTCTGGAGTAGGTATTAGTGGCATTCTTACACAAGAAGGTAAACCCCTAGCCTTCTTTAGTGAGAAGTTATGTGAATCTAGAAGAAAGTATTCCACCTATGATAAAGAGTTTTATGCTATTGTGAGATGTTTAGAGCATTGGAATTATTATCTCATTGCTAGTGAGTTTATCTTGCATTCTGACCATGAAGCATTGAAGTATATACAAGGGCAGCATACGTTAAACTCCAGGCATGCCAAATGGGTTGAGTTTATGCAATCATATCACTTCACCATCAAGCACAAGTCAGGTAAACTCAATCAAGGTGCCGATGCTCTATCACGGAGGTATCTCTTGTTATTCCAATTAGATGCTTGTATACTTGGTTTTAAGCATCTAAAGGTTTTATATAACAATGATGAAGACTTTGGGGCATTATATGCTGAATGTTCTAAACACCCCAAAGGAGATTATCATGTTCAGGAAGGTTTTCTATTCAAGGGAACTCGATTATGTGTTCCAAGGTGTAGTACAAGAGAGCTATTAATCAGAGAAGTTCATGGAGGATCATTAGCTGGACACTATGGTGAAAACAAGACTGTCATCATGCTAAGAGAGCATTATTATTGGCCAGCTATGGAGAGAGACGTTCAAGACAGACTTAAAAGGTGTGGAACTTGTGAAGTGGCAAAGAGTCATTCACTACCTCGCGGTTTGTATACTCCATTGCCAATCCCCACTTCACCACGGGTTGATGTAAGTATGGACTTTATTCTTGGATTGCCTAAAACACAAAGGAATAAAGACTCTATTTTTGTCGTTGTTGATAGGTTCTCTAAGATGTCTCACTTCATTCCATGTAACAAAACAAATGATGCTACTCACATTGCTGAATTGTACTTTAGAGAAGTAGCAAGATTGCATGATATTCCTATATCAATTGTTTCTGACAGGGATACCAAGTTTTTGAGTCATTTTTGGATTACCTTGTGGAAAAAGTTAGGTACTTAGCTTAGGTACAGTAGTACTTGTCATCCACAAATCGATGGAAAAACTGAGGCTACTAATCGAACCTTAGGAACTCTCCTAAGAGTTTTGATTAAGCCTCATACCAAGGCTTGGGATTTGCTTTTACCCCATGTAGAGTTTGCTTACAACAGGTCACCAAGCAGGGCTACTGGTCTCTCTCCATTCAAGGTGGTCTATGGAATTGATCCCCTAGGTCCACTTGGTCTCATCCCACGGTCTTTTGATCAAAAGCCACATCCAGATGCAGCAGCAAGGGTAAAACAAATCAAGAAGGTTCATAAGTTAGTAAGGAGAAAAATTGAAAAGTCTAATGAAGTCTATCAAGCTCAAGCCAACAAGCATAGGAGAAAGATTGCATTTCAACCTGGAGACCTCGTATGGATCCATCTTAGGAAGGAGAGATTCCCATCCAAGAGGGAGAACAAGCTTATGCCATGAGCTGATGGTCCTTTTGAGGTACTTGAACGTATTAATGATAATGCTTACAAGGTTTATTTACCAAGTGATTGTGGAGTGTCAGCCACATTCAATGTATCTGATTTGCAAGCTTACCATGAAGATGATTACCTTATCAATTTGAGGATCAAATCTTCTCAACAAGGGGAGGATGATGTAGTCCCCACTACCATAGACAATGAAGAAGATCCAACAAGTCAATCAAGGTCCAACACAAGCTCCAAAATACAAGCATTGGTCCAAATTGTCCAAGAAAGTCAAGGGAGTGCACACGGGTTGAAGAACCAGAATTTGCCCGGTTTTGTGCACTTGATTTCCTAAGCTATAAGGTGGTTTAAGTCCTTAGTTTTTGCATTTTGGTAAACCACAAGATGTCCCATTTCATGTTCCAACATTAATTTCCCATCATACAAATCGGAGAAAGGGAGAACAAGGTGTTTTGCTAAACTGGCCAGATTAGCACCCAATCTACACGGTTTAATGTTTGACTTTGATTACCCCACTTAGACTTTATTTAACCTTAATTTCTTGGTTGGGGGGGTTTGTACACATCCTAAACTTTCCCCCCATGGTCTAAAACCTAAGTCATACTCACTTTTGTCATGGTTAAACTCAGTCACAAAACCGGCTAAAAAAACTATCTTGGACCCAGTTTGATGTACCGGTTTGTTTTTGCCTTCACCGGTGGGTTTCCTTCAACTCAGCTGATATAGCACACTCTTCAAGGCTTGGCACATGTCCCAAAGCATCAATGATAGGCTGCAACCTTGAGAAGATCAACCAATAAGAGAAGAGCAGCAAAAGAGGATGTTCCGTACTTCTCATTGGCTAGCACAAAAGTGCCTCTCCCTTTATGGCTGTGCACATGCAAAATAGCTGAGTTTCTGATTGTTTAAGCTTGTGTTTAAGCTAAGCATGTTGTAAACATCATTTGTCTTGCCTTCCTTAATGCTAAGAATGTAATTAAGCTAGCTAGAACATGGTTTGTAAACGGTTAACTCTAACCGGGTATGATTAGCCTAATTAACACCTTTTCTCCCTAGGAAGGAAAGGTTAGTGAGGTGCTAGCTTAGTTGTGTGCTTGCTAGGCATGTATACAAAGGGAAACACAGCCCCTTGGCTGATTCATTCAGCTTTGACATATGAAAATTCAGTTTGAGAGCTTATAGCTTTCTCTCTTCAAATTTTGCTTGGTTATCCGTAATTAGGCCAATTAAGGTGGTGTTCAAGTCAAGTCTTAACCTTGATTAAGTGGTGATATCTGTATCTTAATTAAGATTAAGGGCCCTAGACTCAAGGTTGGTGGTGTTTCTATATCCATTCTTTGAGTTTAGTCTATCCTATCTTTGTTTGAAGCAACCGGATTAAGGGTGGAATAAGGTGAGGTTATTAGCTTGAGTTTTTGAGATAATAATCTTTCACTTTGAAACTCCATCATATCCCCTCACTCTCACATCCTTTATACTCTCCATTCCATCCATATTCACGCTCAAAACTCCTCCAATAGATCTAGCAAACATCTCCACTTCAAAGCACCTCCAACCGTGCAAAGTGAGGATTTTCAGTCACGGTCAGGCAGCAACTTGGCACGGCCTACCCGTGCACATAGGCACGACCGTGCCACCTGTGGCCGAGACATAACCTTGAGTTTTTGGCTTTCTTTGATGTGTGTTAGCTTGGGTTCTTCCCTTGAGACATACATTAGAAGGAGAATGCTTGGGCCGAGATCAAGGAGACGACAAGGCCCACCGAAAAAAATCGGGTTGGAAAAGGAGAGCGAAGTGCATTATGGCCATTGGGTTGTCCTTTTTCTCTTGTTTTTATTTGCTTGATCCACAATGCTTCTTCTAAATCCTTTGACTCCCAATTTATCCAGACTCCATTATTCCTACAAAATAAATAAAAACATATTAAAGTCCTAATTTAATAATTTATTTCGAGTAATTATTACATAATAAAAGGGTATAAAATATCACAATTTTTGGTTTAAAAAATATCCCCACACCTATGTTTTGTTTGTCCTAGAGTGAAATAAAACTAAAAATCCTGGAAAATAAAATACCATATTGACTAACTTTTGTAGGAATCACAGTTGCACTTAGCATGTGCAATAAGCCCTTTAAATCCCTAGGTTTCGTGAGGGTTTGCAGGACATATGCCCACAAAATCTGTAAAAGGAAAATATTTTTGAATTTTTTTCATAAAAATTTATTTATACAACATTGGGGAAAAATATTTACACATTCTAATCAACCACATCACTCAAGCCACCAAAGCATTAGATCATATATAAACGCAATTTATACATTAAGAAATCCTTAATCCCTGCTAATGACATCTATACACAATCTTTAACCCCTCTTGAAAATTATGTGCAAGTGTGATTGGTAGAACCTCACTTAGGGAAATGTGGAACACTGTCACTTATGTATTTAAAATATATCAAGGTTCACTCAACTTTCTTCCAATAACAAACTACCATAGGTTTGCTAAGATTCTCAACTCTCCACTACTAAAATGTAATATGCAAAACACTAATCAAGAGGACTTTTGACGGTTGTAATGTGGCTAAGCATAAAGGCAGAGATAGGGAAAATCGGTTTGAGAAATGAAGAGCTAAAAGCCAAAACTAATGAGCAACCAACACTTACACCAACTATAATGAGTACACAATCCCTCTAACCACAATAAAAACATGCCCCATAATGAAATTGACCATTGGAAATGAGTATACCTAATGATACATCCATGCAAACACTCTTATTCACAACACTTGAATTTTTCTTATTTTGAGTTTTTTTCACATTTTTTTTCACTTTTTCCTTGGAAGCTTTTTCCATTTTTTTCAATTTGTCCTGCTTTTTTCAGAAAATGAATGAATGGGGAGCACAAGAGAATAAAACTGAATTTTCAAATGATCACCCGGATACATCCCACATATGCCAAAATCAACCACCAAATTCATAAAATACCCGAAAGCTACCCACCAAATACTGAAGTGTTGCTCCCCTAGCCTTGCCTTAGAGGTAGAAAATGTGTTTAGGATAATGGCTAAAATGCAGGGTTTACAACAAAAATGGCTAAGGCTCAAAAGGTCCCGCAAAAAGGCAAAACATTTGAATCAGGGTGGCAATTTGGCTATGTAACTTGCAAAACAAATGCCTCTATCATATTATCATAATGCACATGCTAAATGTGATTTCAAAGAGAATCGAAGCAAGTTTTAGAAGGGTAATCATGGAAGAGAAACATATCAAAGAAAAATATGAGATTAAGTTGATGAATTAGTCTATAAGTCTCAAAAGCTCACAGGTCCATCAACCAAAGTCAAGCTTGCTTAGAAATAATATCTGGAGTTAGGATCATATACAAACATCATACTTAAGGACTAAGTTCCATCACTACACACCACATCTATATACAATCTAACACTAAGGTACAAGAAAACATAGCCAATTAGAATAGCACATGCATTCCCCAAAAACAACAGCCAAAAAAAAAAAACAAAAATCATTTTGGATTTTTAAATTTTTCAGAAATTTTCTCTCAAATTTTTCTTTCAATTTTTTTGAAATAAAGTTTTTCCCGCCCCCACACCTAAATCTCACAATGTCCTCATTGGGAGTGAAAAGAAACATAAAATAGAAATAAAAACTAAAAATGAAACAAATATACAAAAAGAAACAACAAAACCAAAAGAAAGCAACAAGTATATACACAAGAAAACAAAATTAAAAAGAAAATAAAGAGGAACGTTTATACCAGATCAGATGCAGAAGTACACCTAATCTATAGCCTCCAGAAGTCCATACAAATAGAGGCCTATAGAGTACCAACCACTCCGTATCAAATTTAACATTGCTACTCAAATGAAAACCCATTAGAGCACGTAGCAGCTTATCAAATTGGCAAGAACAACTCTTAACCAGATTACTATAGTAAAAAGGTAGGAGTTGGTGCCAAAAGGTATACCTCCACCATGTCAATGCAGCACAAGTACGGGCCCGCTTTAACTTTTTAAAATTGTTGGACCCAATTAGGTATTAGACAGATGTACTCAGTATTAGCCAATAAAGTGATCATCGACCTAGAGATGTGATTGTCAGCAAGAATGAGCAGTTTAGGCACAATAGTGGCTGGAAATCCATAGTCCCCTAATTTCAAAAGGCGTAAGAGTATGTTTGAAATAAAAATTCCTAATGACAAGATTATCAGACTCGATAAATTCGGACCTGTAAGATTCAAAAAGGAAGTCAGTTTGGATGAGGTCAAAAGAAAAAGATTCATGTTCAGCGCAGAAACCCCCATTGAAACTTTCATCAATATCAAACCCACATGAAAAAGATTTATATTCTACAAAAAGAATATAATCATCAAAGTCCAAAATAGTGGGTTCAATTACTTCCTTGCATAACACTTTTAAGGACATAGCTTCTGACTTATCTTTATCATGATGCTCATTGTAAGTCGTCATGCTCAGATGTAACTGACTAGGGTTCCCAAGGTCTTCACCTACCTCAAATTCACATTAGTGATTAAAAGGGGCGGGTGGTTCGGACATATTTAGTGACATCCTTAGGTGAGCTAATGTGGGGTGCAATGTCCGACAATTGAGACGTAGCGAGGCTTCTCTCTTGTTCTAGGTGTGGCAAAGGCTCAACATCTTGCAAATTGGACATAGATTGATAAGAGGGCTCAAAATCATCATAGGAACTAACTTCAGGTTTTGAAGATCCTGAACTAGAGTTAGTCTCATGTAAGTTAATATCCTCCCTATTATGGTTGAAACTGTTAAAATATTCAGTAATTCTCTGCTTCATAGTCTCCACCATTTGATTAGTCATTTCATTTATCTTCTTGTCAATACTTGCACATGTAGCATCAACATAATCATGATATGGACAATTATAAGGATCATGATAAGAAGACTTACGATAATCGCGTAGCACAGGAGGCACATAAGAGTGAGATGGGTCACACGAATCTATAAAGTGATCCAGAGGGTAAGGACTAATAGAAAAAACAAACTTGCCATGAGTAGGATATGCTGCAGGGCCTCTAGCTTGTTCAAGCTCATAAGTATTCCAAGCTAATTTTTCAAAGAAATCACATACCTCATCTTGAGTTTTAGACAACAATCCTATTAAACTTCTAAGACGCATAGACTCAACATAACCTCTGGATTCACATTTAGACCCACAGCAATGACCTCACAAATTTTCCATTTTTGAAAATTTTGATTCAATTGAGCACAATAATCGTTAAGTATCAATAAATAACTCCAGAAATATTCATGCTCGAATTTTGGGAAATTAAAAATTGGCATTCTTGAATCGCTTTTTTTCTCAATTCTAAGAATTTTTTTCATTTTCTTAGGATTTTTAAAATTTCAAATTTTTTCGAGTTTTTTTATTTTTTAAGAAAACAAAAACAAATCAAAGACCCTAGGACACTAACTAGAAACTAACAACTAAAACAAAAAAAAAAAGAAAGACACTCAAATAATTAAGTGAACAAAACAAAATTAACTAAGAAAAATAAAACTACGTGGCTAAAACAAATGAAACACTCAAACATTAAATAGTAACCTAACACGAAAAATAGAAAATAAACACAAACACAAAAGAAGAGCATTTTTTTCTGATTTTTTTTTGTTGTGTCTGCTGCTTCTGTGTCTGTTTTCTACGCAATACCCAAACTATCAGTCCTTTTTTTTCAGCATAAAATAATAACAAAAATCAAAAATTAAATGGACCAAATAAAAAACCAAAATAGAACTCTAATCGAAAACCAAAACCAAAAGAAATAGCAACTAAACCAAAACAATTGAAACTAAGCTAATGCACACAAAATGGAAAAATCAAAGATACAAACCAAAAACAAAATTGACGCAAACAACTCAATGGCGCCTAATTTCACAACTCATCCCCAGCAACGGAGCCAAAACTTGTTAGTAATTTCTGCAAGTATACGGTTTTTCAGTGTAGTGTTTACGGGTGTCAATCAAATCAAAACATGATGGCGGGTTCAGCAGTAGCTCTTGCATTCAGTCAAAACTCCAAACATAATAATCAAGTAGAACCTAAAACTATATTAGATTATGGAACTATTGAGACTAAAGACCTGGAATGTCCAAGTTACAGGTTCCACAGACAGAAAATGAAATTGGAGAAGACGAATCTAAACTTCATAGCACAATTCATGCCACCAACCAAAAGCTTCATCGTCAAAATGAGGGATGGAAAGAACCGAGAATTCGAATCCAGCAGTGCAATCTTGGAACTAAATTTTTGATTCCAATCAAGTAAACAAATCCAAAATTCAAATTACACCAATTGTAAAACTAAAACCTAAATCTGAAAGCTAAAATGATGAGTAGTAGATCAAAAACATGAATTGCTCCATAACCCTCAGCTCTAGCTTCAGCCTTCATTTTTAAGCCTTCTGAAGAACGTCATCCTCTCTCTCTTGAATTAAAACTTGAAACTACTAAATTAATGATGATGGAGAGCAATGGTTGGGCGTAGTAATGGAAGAATTATAGATGATGACTAAAGGAGGAGGAGAGAGAAGCTTCGGTTATGGCATGAGGAAGACAAAGCAACATAGCTGATCTCGGTCTAGTGCTGGGGACGAACAACAGAATGGTGAGGAAGAAGAAGGAAGGAAGAAGGGCTAGGTCACGTGACTCACTTGCCCAGGGATCAAATGAAAAAAAAGGGAGGTTGGGCTGAGGAAGTAGGGGAGAGGCAGACTGGGCCTTGGCCTGGTCCGCGAAGCTAGGGAGAGGAGAGGGAATGGAGAGAACAGGAAAAGGAGAACACTTGGGCCGAGATCTAGGAGGTGACGAGGCCCAGCCCAAAAAAAAAAAAAATCTGGCTAGAAAAGAAGAGGAAAGTGCATCATAGCCATTGGGCTGTCTTCCTTCTCTTATTTTTATTACTTGATCCACAGCGCTTCTTCTAAATTCTCTGACACCCAATTTATCCAGATTTCATTATTCCTACCAAATCAATAAAAACATATTGAAATCCTAATTTAATAATTTATTTCGAGCAATTATTAGATAATAAAAGGGTATAAAATATCATAATTTTTGGTTTAACAAATACCCCCACACCTAAGTTTTGCTCGTCCATGAGTAAAATAAAACTAAAAATCCTAGAAAAGAAAAATAAAATCCTTACTCACTTTCGTAGGAATCACGGTTGTGCTTAGCGTGTGCAATAAGCCCTTTAAACCCCTAGGTCTCATGAGGGTTTGCACAAGATATACCCATAAAATCTATAAAAAAAAATCTTTTTGAATTTTTTTGCACAAAAAATTATATATACAACACTGGGAAAATATATATAGACATGCTAATCAACGACATAACTCAAGCAACCAAAGCACTAGATCACATATAAACGCAATGTACACATCAAGAAATCCTTAATCCCCACTAATGATGAGAGTACACAACCACAAGAGGGGGGTGAATTATGGTGTCCGATTTTCGCAATATGCTGGCAAGCAGTCGTGGGATCCTGTTCGCACAGACTGTTCCTGAGTTGTGCAGAAGCGAAAATTCAACAAAATTAAGTGCGAAAGTAATGAACATAGGATTTTTACGTGGAAAACACCTCTAGTCCAACTGAGGTTAAAAACCACGACCTACCTCGTGTAGGATTTAAACACTTCACTAAACGGGCTAATCACGTTACAATAGTAACACAACTTGTTACAATTGTAACACACGTAACCTGTCTTCCCTAAGACAAGTTACCCCACGTCCAAAATCCCCTTGATTTGGACACACACTTTACTCACTCTTGTGAAAGAAGAATGTAAAGAAAAAACACCCTATTACAATGCTTCTCAACTAAGCTAATATAGGGTACAATGAAGTCCTAGTATGCCAACTTTGAAAGCTCAATTAATTCACTCACAAGGCTCGGTTTTCTTTTCAAACGTTTTAGCTCATGAACTCAGATTTTTTTCTCTTTGAAAACCGATGTCTCCAAGATTGTAAGAAGCCGCCTTTTATAGTGCTTGGAAAACAATTCATCAAATTTTTGGAAACTAAAAAATCTGAAGAATATAGAATCCTTTACCCACAAGGGATGGAAAAACTATTTCTGAAATTTTTGGAAACTAAAATCCTAGAGAAAATAGAATCCTTTAGCTATAAGGGGTAAGGTGACATGAGCTGAAAAACACTTCCTGAACCGCGTGCATAAGGCGGTGTTCTTTAGCAGCTAGCCCATGTTTTTCTCAACTACCTTATCCACTTGCCAAAAATTGGATATTCTTTTTATTCAAAAAGATTTTGCAAATCCCTTAAGATTTTTGATAACCGTTTTTAGGGTAAGGAATAAGATACTCCATAGAAAAATCTTTCTTGCAAATCTTTGAAGAAGCTGCTCAAAATCTAAAAAATAAAAATCGTGCAAAGCAGTTTTTTGCAGCTTATTCGGGAAACACCCTGATCGCCCTGTTCCCAGGGTTGTTCTGAAGGGTGATCCGAAATATTTTCCGAAAAGCAAAACGTTTCCAGTGAGTGGTAAATTAAAACTTTCGAATTGGCATATTAACAAGAGTCTAAAAATATAAAACCAAATCAGATCAAGACATTTTGTTGTAACCACTAGTCATCTTGTAGAATGACTTTACTGCAAATACTTCACAGAATCTGTTTGTCACAGCTGCACTTATATCTTATGTTTCAAACACTTCACAGGATATGCTTCAAAATACCTTACAGAGCCTGTTCCTCATGGTTGTTCTTACATCGCTGACTTGAGTACCTGTTCTTGATAAACCATTAGTCAAGCAGTTTTAATATATTGAAGAACAGCAGTAAGACCCTGTTGGTAAAGCCTGTTTGGAACAACAACAACAACTACAACACTTGGATTTGTTATCATCAAAACCTTATACATTCTAACAAATTCCCCCTTTTTGATGATGACAAACCAAGTGACCATATTGACTTTCAAGGACAATTGAAGTGATTAGTGCCAATTATTTATAGGACCGACAATTCACATGAAGCAGTCAGTATCGAAAGAGTGTAAGAAATTTAACTCGTCCATGGCAAAACTAAAATAATATTGGCCATCCTATCTTCCCCTTTTTGGCATCATTAAAAAGTAGGGGCGAACAGTCAAACAGAGGGTGTTTGCTATCACCACCACTTGGGTAATGGAGGAAAGGCAACAGGCGATACACTCAAGTGTGTTGGTACAGTAATGAGATTGGCCATCCTAGTCACATACAAGCAATTCACAACAGAAAGCAAGCAAGGCAAAGCCAATCAAAAAACAAGATAACCTATCATTCACCAAACGAGTGCAACAGAAGGGACAAACTAACAAGAGAAGTGAGAAGTGAGAACAGGCTATGAGGACAACAGATGGGGGGTTGATTAGAGAGCAGGAGGGGAAAATTTTGCTGAGAGGGAAGAGAGAAGGGCGAGGATATCTTCATGGCGTTTTGCATTAAGAGCCTTTTCCTCGTTCAGGGCAGCCTTTACCGCAGTAAGCTCAGCACTGAGTCGAGAGTTTTCTTCCAAAGCAGCCTCAAGCTTGACTAAGGAACTGCCAGGAATAGGAGAACGGGGTGTTCTGGTCCCCTGTTCTAAGGCAGACCCCTCAACCAAAGTGTATCCACACCCCATAAGGGTGTTACTCCCAATCTCATCAATGAACTGAGCACCCACCTTCTTCTGCAGGGTCACCCCAAAGTGCTCAAACACACTAGTCAAGAAGAAGCTGTATCCTAGGTCATGTTCCCTGGAGATGTTTGCAATTCTTGCTATGTGGCGAATCATGATGGCAGGAAGGTTGATTTGCTCCTCCTTGTCCATCAGATCCATCAAACATTGATCCATGGCATCAGCAAGATTGCGACCCTGGCCCCTGGGGATGACATTCTTGATGATAAACCAGAATATCAATTGATGGAGCGATGTCATGTCCCCTTTCTTCACGGACTTGGGTGTTTGGAGGCTTGATTGCTGGCTAAATTTCTGGGAGAGCTCCAGCAGCCTGGCTGTCCCTAGAATAGTCTTGTCTTCTCTCACATATATATCAAAGCCCGTGGAGGGAATCCCCAGAATTTCCCCTAATATCTTCGCATCAAAGCGAAGCTGCTTTCCATTAATAATACTTGTCACTACTCCTTCGGTGACAGTGCAGTTGGCATAGAACTCTGCCAACTCATGTACAGAACACCCCAGCTGGGTGTTTGTAAACAACGCATACCACCCCTGTGCACGCAGCTTGTGCAGAAACACCCCCAGACCCTGTTCCTCAAAATATTTGACCTTTATAATTTTGCCCCTGACAACCCGTCTCTGAATCAATTAGGTCAGTTTGGCTGAGATTGCAGACGGGGTAGATTTCTTGGCTCGTTTAGGTTGGGGCTCAGTAGGAGGGTCTTGGGTGGAGGCATGTTTGAGGGAGGCTTTTCTCTTGGGAGTTTTGAGGGGTGATGGTTTTGGTATAGGAAGAGGCTTATCCTCTGAGGACTCTGAGAACACGGGCGTGCCCTGTTTGAAGGCAGTGTTCTCAGTGTCGCTATCTGATGAAGGCTCAGAGGAGGAATCAATCTCCTCAACAACAGGGGCTGACTGTTTGGCAGGACGAGGAGTGGAGTGAAAAGCTATTCGGGCTGATTTTCTTGTGGGCCTGTTTGTGGGTTTTGCCGAAGAGGGGACTTGTGGTTTTGGTTTGACAAGGGGTTCACTTTTTGAGGGCTCTTCAGTCTGGCCGCTTTTAAGCCTTGATGGTGGTCATGTTCTTGGCATTCTAGTACGCCTAGCCACAATTTTGTACTGTTTGCGTTTCTCATCGGTTGGTGGTACTGGTGTGGCTTGTTCAGTGTTGGCAGGGGCCTCCTCCAGTTGACCACTACTTCCCCCTTCTTCTCTTGACAAATCCTCCCCTAGGTTCTCCTTAAAAACTTCAGGCCCTGTTTCTGACCCTGTTTCCTGCTCAGGAAACAGCCCAAACGAATTGATGTCATCTAACCCATGGTCCAACAGAAAAAGTTCATCTAAAGCCCCAATTTCTCTTTCAGATGCCCCAACAAGCTCTTGGGGTTGACATGCGCCTGTTTCACCAAACAAAATCAATTCCCACCCAAATTTGTACGGGATGTCTTCTAATTTCAAATTCATTGTTCTAAGGTCGATACTTTTCAAAAACCCAAAAGGTTTATAGGCAATGGGTCGAGGAGGTTCAGTATTTTTGCCTTCCATGAGGGCCGTCTGAAATTGTGTAGGTGCAAACAGGGCTGTGGCTGTTTGCAAGGCTGTGCCCTGTATCTGGTTGCCCTGGGTCAAGGTCAAGGAGCTCTCGAAGCTAATGGGAATGCCATTTTTCAGAGGAAGGAGAGAGATTAGGGTTTCTTGAACAGAGTTTCAAAGTAAGAGAGTTTCGGTGAAGGTGAGAGATTGAGCAAGAGCTTTAAAGGGAGAGAGAGACGTGCCAAATCTTTAAAAGATTTTGTCCGTTTTTGCAACGGACTTTAGCATTTATTGCGCACGCCTCGGGAAGAGATTAGCAGTTTTCAATTTGTTGCACACATTTGACAAACAAGAGGCGTACCTGTTCCTGATGCTTGTTCTTGAGGTTACTTGCTCGGTAACATTGGACAATAAGGGCAATCTCATTAGACCTCAACGAGTGTCAGCAAGTTGCAAACCTCACATATGCTAAACATAGCACACAAGTTGATTGCAAACAAAAATTTAACATGTTGTACCCGTCACTTTTAAATTTTGCAAACAGGGAGAGAGAACAGGTTGGTCAGGTTGTTCTAATTAAGCCTAGTTCGAGTCTATTCCTTTCAAATTGTTCTCTACTCAATGCCTTTGTGAATATATCAGCAATTTGATTTTCAGTGGTACAAAAATTCATTGAGATTACTCCTTTTTCAACATTGTCTCTTAGAAAATGATGACGAATGTCAATATGTTTTGTTCTTTTGTGTTGACATGGATTTTTGGCAATGTTAATTGCACTTGTATTGTCACAATAAATAGGAATGCATCCTATGTCAACACAAAAGTCCTTGAGTTGTTGTCTTGTCCATAATAACTGAGCACAACAAGATGCAGTTGCCACATACTCAGCTTCTGCTGTGGACAAGGCAACAGAGAGTTGTTTCTGGGTTGCCCAAGATACCAAACAAGGTCCAAGAAAGCGAGCCATATCTGAGGTGCTTTTTCTATCAACCAAGAAACCTGCATAATCAGCATCAGCATACCCAACAAGATCGAAGTTGCACCCTCTAGGATACCATAAGGCTAGATCAGGTGTATGTTTTAAGTATCTTAAAATCCTTTTTACAGCCTTAAGATGAGTTTCTTTAGGGTTAGACTGAAAACGTGCACATAGACCAACACTGAAAACAATGTCAGGTCTACTAGCCGTCAGGTATAGGAGTGACCCTATCATGCCCCTATAGGATTTCTCCTCAACTGAGGGACTACCATCATCCATTACCAACCTAGTTGAAGGAGAGATGGGAGTATCAATGGGCTTGGCTGACTCCATCCCAAAACGCTTAAGTAATTCCTTAATATACTTTTGTTGATGGATCATGGTACCGTTTGAAGTTTGCTTGATTTGCAAGCCTAAAAAGAAATTAAGCTCACCCATCATGCTCATTTCAAACTCACTCCTCATCATTTTTGAAAATTCATTGCACAATTCATGATGAGTTGCACCAAATATGATGTCATCGACATATACTTGGACAATCAACAAATGTTCCCCCTTAGATTTTAGAAACAAGGTATTATCTACCTTGCCTCTTGTAAAATTATTTTCCAATAAAAAGCTTAACAACTGCTCATACCAAGCTCTAGGAGCTTGTTTTAAACCATAAAGTGCCTTGCCAAGTTTGAAAACATGGTTAGGAAATTCATCACTTTCAAAACCGGGGGGTTGTTTGACATACACTTCCTCTTTAAGGTACCCATTTAGAAACGCACTTTTAACATCCATTTGATATAACTTGATCTCCATGTGGGCTGCAAAAGCTATCAAGATTCGAATGGCTTCCATCCTTGCAACAGGTGCAAAAGTCTCTTCATAATCAATTCCCTCTTCTTGGTTGTAGCCTTGAACCACCAGCCGGGCCTTGTTCCTAGTGACTGTTCTGCACTCATCTAGCTTGTTACGGAACACCCACTTGGTTCCAATGATTGTTCTATCCTCTGGCCGTGGCACAAGGTGCCATACCTTGTTTCTTTCGAACTGATGGAGTTCTTCTTGCATGGCTGTGACCCAATCTGAATCTGCAAGAGCTTCATTAATATTCTTAGGCTCAATTTTTGAGAGAAAAGCATAGAAAGCACAGAAATTTTTAAGCCTAGATCTAGTTTGAACTCCTGCATTAATATCAGACAAAATTTGATCAAGAGGATGTGAACTTTGGTATTTCCATGATCGTGGTGAAAGTGGGTTCACAGATATGCTCTCCATCCTAGCTGGAATACTTGGTGAAACAAGTTCAGGACCTGTTCCCAAGCCTGTTTGGGAGCCTGTTCCTGAAATTATCTCAGAAGGGTTCGGCTGATGTTGTCCCGAACAGGGTTCCACCCTGTTTCCCCCTGTTTGGTTCACACCCTGCCTACCTTCCTGAAGAACAGCTTCAGGCCTTGATCTCTCAGGTTGATCCTTACCTGGTTCATCTTGAAGCAGCATGTCTTTTTTAACAAGACCTAGTTCGAGGTCTTCCTCCTGTGCATCATTCTCACTTAGAGAGTTAGTTTCATCAAAAAGCACATGCACACTTTCTTCAACACACAAGGTTCTCTTATTAAACACTTTGTATGCCTTACTATGTGAGGAGTAACCGAGGAATATTGCCTCGTCACTCCTTGGATCAAATTTCCCTAAGGCATCCTTTCCATTATTATGCACAAAACATTTACACCCAAAAACTCTCAAATGCAAAATATTTGGTTTTCTTCCTTTGAAGATCTATTTATAATGTAACATGATGTGTTTAAAGCTTCAGCCCAAAAATTTCTAGGAAGACCACTAGTAACAAGCATTGTTCTAGTCATGTCCTCTAGAGTACGATTTTTGCGCTCTACCACCCCGTTCTGTTGGGGTGTTCTTGGAGCTGAAAAATTGTGATCAACACCATGCTCATTACAATAGTCAATAAAGCTCGAATTTTCAAATTCTGTACCATGGTCAGACCTTATGCATACCAAAGAATGTCCTACCCTCTTTTCAGTCTTTTTAATGAAAGCAAGAAATTTTTCAAAAGTTTCATCTTTAGAAGCCAAAAACAAAGTCCAAGTGAAACAAGAGTAGTCATCCACTATCACAAGCACATACCTCTTTCCACCTCATCTCATGATCCTCATTGGACCACATAGATCCATATGTATTAATTCAAGGGGTCGAGTAGTGCTTATACACTTTTTAGACTTAAATGAATTTTTGACTTGTTTGCCTTTGGCACATGCATCACATACCTTGTCATCATTGAATTTGATGGAAGGTAAGCCAACTACTAAATCTTTGGTTACAAGTTTGTTCAAAAGAGAGTGGCTTGCATGACCTAGTCTTTTGTGCCAAAGCATAACATCATCTTTTAAGGCACTCAAACAAGTCAAATTATTTTGGGGAAGAGTAGAAATACACACTTTATAAACATTTTTGTGTCGCTTCCCCCTCAACACAACATCTCTTGTGTTCATATTTACAACCAAGCAACGTGTTGGAGAGAACACTACTAGGTTGTCTTTGTCACACAGTTGGGACACACTTAGCAAGTTGTGTTTTAAACCATCCACAAAATAAACATTGTCAATTGAATGGGAGAGTGACTCACCTATCTTACCTATACCGACAATTGTCCCAGATTTGCCGTTTCCAAATGCCACACTCCCTCCTTCTGATGCTGTAAGTGAGAGAAAATTGGATTTTTCACCAGTCATATGTCTCGAACACCCACTGTCAACATACCACAGCTGCCTGTTCCCTAGACTGTTTCCTGCACTGTTTACTGGGTTGTTTGCTGGGTTGTTCTCTCTCACTTCAGCCTGCAAAACAAATCAAGGGTTAGTTTTGGGAACCCAGATCCACTTGGGTCCCATTCCTTTAGACGTGTAAATCTCATCTTTCCTAACCCACATTTGTTTTACATGCACTGAGTTCTTTTTAATGGCATACTTTCTTATAGGACAAGCATATCGATAATGCCCCGTTTTACCACAATGAAAACAAACAATATTTTCAGGTAATCCCACATATTTGTTATTCACTGGGTAGGTCATCTTAGGCACAAAACCTAGTCCTCTTCTATTTTGACTATGATGAGTGTTTAACCATTCCAACGCCCTTGAGGACCTGTTCCAGAGCTTGTTTGCGGCAAGGTCCGATTCTAAGTGTTTTATTTTTTCAAGCAAGTTTCTGTTTTCTTCCAGCAAAGACTCGACCTTACCTTTTAAGTCAAGAGATTCTTTTTCTAGCTCAGTCAGTTTAGTGGAACAAGTCTCTTCTTTCATGAGTAGAGTTTCTTTAAGCACATTGATGTTTTCATGCAAGGCAAGAGTCTCTTTGTCAACTTCAAGCTTTTCTAATTTAAGGGTTTCATTTTCAAGTTCTAAATCTCGAACATCCCCTTTTAATTCAGCACATATATCCATTATATTGTACACTAATTTCTCAAGAGTTGATTTATTTAGACCACGTACCTTGTTCTTGAGTTGAGTCAGACTATCCGTTGACCCATCATCTGAATCAGTGTCACTCCTTGCCATGAGTGCTACATCAGCTTCCCCAGCTTCAGACCCTTCCTCATCCTCACTTGAATCTCCCCAGGCCGCGAGCATAGCTTTTGAGAACCTTTTCGCTGAGCTGCTTACACCCTGTCTCCTCCCCTGTTTTCTGGGGTGTTCGGGTTCTTGTTCTTCCTTATGCAGTGGGCAGTTTCTCACAATGTGGTCCAGCTTACCACACTTGAAACACCCAGTGAACTGTTCCCGAGGGGTGTTCCTGGCTTTGCCGAAGTCCTTCCTTTTGATGTTTTCTTTGACTTTCTTGAAGAACTTCTTAAATTTTTGAGTCATCATGGCAATCTCCTCCTCCTCAGAATCAGAATCATCTTCTAAGGCCTTTAGTACAAGACCTCGTTCTCTCTTTGTCTCATCTTTCTGTTGAGAATATTTCCTAAGTTCATATGTTTGGAGGTTGCCAATCAGCTCATCTAGGGTGATCTTATTCATGTCCTTAGCTTCTTGGATGGCCGTTACTTTCGCTTCCCAAGAATGAGGTAAAATTCTTAGGATCTTCCTTACCAATTCTTCGGTGGTGAAGGATTTTCCCAAGGATTTCAACTCATTCGTTATGTGAGTGAAGCGAGTGTACATGTCCATCACACTTTCCCGATCACCCATCTCGAACAGCTCATACTTTCTCATAAGTAATTCAATCTGGGATTGCTTTACTTGATTGATCCCTTCGTGAGCTACTTGCAAAGCATCCCAGATTTCTTTGGCCGACTCACATTCAGATATGCGAGTATATTCATCAGGACCTAGGCCAAAATATAGGAGTTTCTTGGCCTTGGCATTCTTCTCCATCATCTTGTAATCTTCAGCATTGAACTCCTTAGGCTCCTTGGGGATTGACTTTCCATCTTCAGTTGTTTTCTTAGGGATGAGTGGTCCATGCTTGATGAGCATCCACAACTCATAGTCCTCGGCTTGGATGTAGTTTTCCATCCTATTCTTCCACCAACTATAGTGTTGGCCATTAAAGTATGGTGGACGAGTTATGGATTGACCTTCAAGCATGCCTTGTGGAGTACTCATCTTCAAGGATCTCTCAAAGGTGTTAGCTTTTCAAAGGAGAACCTGCTCTAATACCACTTGTTGAATTAGAGAGTACACAACCACAAGAGGGGGGTGAATTGTGGTGTCCGATTTTCGCAATATGCTGGCAAACAGTCGTGGGACCCTGTTCGCACAGACTGTTCCTGAGTTGTGCAGTAGCGAAAATTCAACAAAATTAAGTGCGGAAGTAATGAACACAGGATTTTTACGTGGAAAATACCTCTAGCCCAACTGAGGTTAAAAACCACGACCTACCTCGTATAGGATTTGAACACTTTACTAAACGGGCTAATCACGTTACAATAGTAACACACCTTGTTACAACTTGTAACACACGTAACCTGTCTTCCCTAAGACAAGTTACCCCACGTCCAAAATCCCCTTGATTTGGACACACACTCTACTCACTCTTGTGAAAGAAGAATGTAAAGAAAAAACACCCTATTACAATGCTTCTCAACTAAGCTAATATAGGGTACAATGAAGTCCTAGTATGCCAACTTTGAAAGCTCAATTAATTCACTCACAAGGCTCGGTTTTCTTTTCAAACGTTTTAGCTCATGAACTCAGATTTTTTTTTTTCTTTGAAAACCGATGTCTCCAAGATTGTAAGAAGCCGCCTTTTATAGTGCTTGGAAAACAATTCATCAAATTTTTGGAAACTAAAAAATCTGAAGAATATAGAATCCTTTACCCACAAGGGATGGAAAAGCTATTTTTGAAATTTTTGGAAACTAAAATCCTAGAGAAAATAGAATCCTTTAGCTGTAAGGGGTAAGGTGACATGAGCTGAAAAATACTTCCTGAACCGCGTGCATGAGGCGGTGTTCTTTAGCAGCTAGCCCATGTTTTTCTCAACTACCTTATCCACTTGCCAAAAATTGGATATTCTTTTTATTCAAAAAGATTTTGCAAATCCCTTAAGATTTTTGATAACCGTTTTTTAGGGTAAGGAATAAGATACTCCATAGAAAAATCTTTCTTGCAAATCTTTGAAGAAGCTGCTCAAAATCTAAAAGATAAAAATCGTGCAAAGCAGTTTTTCGCAGCTTATTCGGGAAACACCCTGATCGCCCTGTCCCCAGGGTTGTTCTGAAGGGTGATCCAAAATATTTTCCGAAAAGCAAAACCGTTTCCAGTGAATGGTAAATTAAAACTTTCTAATTGGTATATTAACAAGAGTCTAAAAATATAAAACCAAATCAGATCAAGACATCTTGTTGTAACCACTAGTCATCTTGTAGAACGACTTTGCTGCAAACACTTCACAGAACCTGTTTGTCACAGCTGCACTTATAGCTTATGTTTCAAACACTTCACAGGATATGCTCCAAAACACCTTACAGAACCTGTTCCTCATGGTTGTTCTTACATCGCTGACTTGAGTACCTGCTCTTGATAAACCATTAGTCAAGCAGTTTTAATATATTGAAGAACAGCAGTAAGACCCTGTTGGTAAAGCCTATTTGGAACAACAACAACTACTACAACACTTGGATTTGTTATCATCAAAACCTTATACATTCTAACAAATGATGTCTATACACAATCTTTCACCCCACTTGAAAATTATGTACAAGCATGATTGGTAGAACCTTACTTTAGGAAAATGTGGAACACTCTCACCCATGTGTTTAAAATATAACAAGGTTCCCTCAACTCTCTTCCAATCGAACAAACTACTAAAGGCTTGCTAAGATTCTCAATTCTACACCACTAATATGCAATCAAAACAATAATCAGGAGGACTTTTGAGGATTGTAATGGGGCTAAGGGTAAAAGGTAAAAGAGGGACAATTGATTTGGGAAATGAAGAGCTAAAAGCCAAAGGTAATGACCAACCAACACTTACCCCAACTATAATGAGCACACAATCCCTCAAAACACATTAAAAACACACCCTGTAATGAAATTTACCATTGGAAATGAGTATATATAATTATACATCCATGCCAAACACTCTATTTCATAACACTTGAATTTTTTTTATTTTGAATTTTTTCAACTTTTTTTTCACTTTTTCCTTGGAAATGTTTTCTATTTTTTTCATTTTTCTTGCTTTTTCCCCTTTTTTTTCTTCTTTTCAAGAAGAAAATGAATGAATTACATGTACAAGAGCAATAAAACTCAATTTCAAATAATCACCCTAATGCATCCCATGTACACCAAAATCAACCACCAAATTCATAAAATAACAAAAGTTACCCATCAATTAATGAAGTGTTGCCCCATTAGCCTTTCCTTAGAGGTGGAAAATGTGTTTAGGCAAATGGCTAAAATGCAGGGTTCACAATAAAAATGGTCAAGGCTCAAAAGGGCTAGCAAAAGCGTAAAACATTCGAATCAGGGCGGCAATTTGGCTATGTAGCTTACAAAACAAATGCCTCTATCATATTATTATAACGCACATGCTAAATGTGATTTCAAAGAGAATCAAAGCAAGTTCTAGAGATGTAATTATGGAAGAGATACATCAAAGAAAAATATGAGACTAAGTTGATGAATTAGTCTATCAGGCTCAAAATTTCAAGGGTCCATCACCCAAATTTAAGCTTGCTTAGAAATAATGTCGGGAGTTAGGATCATATACAAACCTTATACTTAAGGACTAAGTTCTATCAATGCACACCACATCTATAGACAACCTAATACTAAAGTACAAGATAACATAGCCAATCAGAATAGCGCATACATTCCCTAAAAATAACAATAAAAAAATAAAAATGGCTTTAGATTTTTAAATTTTTCAAAAATTTTCTTTCAATGCTTTCTTTTAATTTTTTTGAAACAAAGTGTCCTCATCCGGACACCTAAATCTCACAATGTCGTCATTAGGAGTGAAAAAAAACATAAAATAGAAATCAAAACTAAAAATGAAACAATTATACAAAAAGAAAACAGTAAAGCCAAAATAAAGCAGCAAATATATACACAAGAAAAGAAAATTAAAAAGAGAAATAAAGAGGTATATGGAGCATTAGCCACTCCATATCAAATTTAACATTTCTAACCACATGAAAACCCATTAGAGCTTGTAGCAGCTTGTCAAATTGACAAGAAACTCTCAACCAAATTACAACAATAAAAATGAAGGAGTATGCCAAAAGGAATACATTCACCATGTCGATGCAGCACAAGTAAGGGCCTGCTTCAACTTATCAAATTATTGGACCCAACTAGGTATTAGACAGGTATGCTCAATATTAGCTACTAGAGTGGTCATCAGCCTAGAGATGTAAATATCAGCAGGAATGATCAGTTTAGGCAAAATAGTGGGTCGGAAATCCACAAGTCTCCTAATTTCAAAAGGCATAAGAGTATGTTCGACATCAAAATTCGCAATGACAAGATTATCATACTCGATAAATTCTAACTTACAAGATTCAAAAGGAAGTTAGTTTGGATGAGGTCAAAAGAAAAAGATTCATATTCATCAAAGAAACCCTCATCGAAACTTTTACCGATATCAAACACACATGAAAAAGATTCATATTACACAAAAAGCATATCATTATCAAAGTCCAAAATAGAGGGCTCAATTACCTCATCGTATGACTCCTATAAAGACATAGCTTCTAACTTATCTTTATGATGATGCTCATTGTGACTCGTGATGCTCATATCTAACTCACTAGGGTCCCTAAGGTCTTCACCCACCTCGAATTCACATGAGTGATTAAAAGGGATGGGTGGTTTGGCATTAACTAGGACATCTTCAGTGACATCCTTAAATGAGCTGGTGTGGGGTGCAATGTCAGGTGATAGAGATGTAGGGAGGCTACTCTCTTGTTCTGGGTAAGGCAAAGGCTCAACATCTTGTAAATTGGACATAGATTGATAAGAGAGCTCAAAATCATCATAGAGACTAAATTTAGGTTTCGGAGATCCTAAACTAGAGTTAGTCTCATGCAAGTTAATAGCCTCCCTACTATGGTTGAAATAGTTAAAATATTCAGTAATTCTCTGCTTCATAGTCCTACCATTTGACTAGTCAATTCATTTATCTTCTTTTTAACACTTACACATGTAGTACCAACATAATCACGATATGGACAATTATAAGCATCATGAAAAGAAGGCTCACAATAGTTGCACAACACATGAGGCACATAAGAGTGGGGTGGGTCATATGAATCTATAAAGTGATCCTAAAGGTAAGGACTAATAGGAAAAATAGACTTGCCATGAGGAGGATATCCTAGAGGGGCCTAGCTTGTTTAAGCTCACAAGCATTCCAAGCTAATTTTTCAAAGAAATCTCATACCTCATCTTGAGTTCTAGACAACAATTGTATTAAACCTCCGAGACACATAGACTCAACATAGCCTCTAGATTCAACATTTAGGCCAACAACAACAACCTCACTAATTTTTGATTTTTGAAAATTTTGATTCAATTGAGCATGGCAGTAATTAAGTCTCGATAAATAACTCTAGAAAGGTTCATGCTCGAATTATGGGAAATTGAAACCTGGCATTCTCGAATCCCTTTTTTTTTTCCTTAGTTCTAAGAATTTTTTTAATTTTTTACGGTTTTTAAAATTTTTAATTTTTTTTGAGTTTTTTTATTTTCTAAGAAAACAAAAACAAATCAAAGACCCTAGGAAACTAATTAGAAACTAACAACTAAAACAAAACAAGAAAGACACTCAAATAACTAAGTGAACAAAACAAAATAAACTAATAAAAATAAAAATACATGACCAAAATAAAAGCAAGACTCAAACATCAAATAGTAACCTGGCATAAAAATAGAAAATAAATACAAACACAAAAGAATAGCATTTTTTTTCCTATTTTGTTTTTTTTTTTTGCTTGTGTCTGCTGCTTCTATCTCTATTTCCTGCACAATATCCAAACTGTTAGTCCATTTTTTAGCAGAAAATAATAACTAAAATCAAAATTAATTGGACAAAAATAGAAAACAAAAATAGAAACTCTAATCAAAGATCAAAACGAAAAGAAATTTCAACTAAACTAAAACAACTAAAATAAAGCTAACACATACAAAATCGAAAAATGAAAGATTCGAAACAAAAATGAAATTAATGCAAACGACTCAATACAACCTAATTTTACAACTCATCCCCGGCAACGGCGCCAAAAATTTGTTAGTAATTCCCGGAAGTATACGATTTTTCGTTGTAGTATTTACGGGTGTCGATCCACGGGGATGTGTTGTGAAATTGCATTATTGGTAGTCTCATTAAAATCACTAAATCGATCCAATCAAAACATAATGGGGGGTTCAGTAGTAGCTCTAGCATTCAGTCAAAACTAGCACTAGCATTTAGTTAAAACTCCAAACATAATAATCAGGTAGAAGCTAAAACTACATTAGATTATGGAACTATTGAAACTAAAGACCTAGAATGCCCAAGTTCAAGGTTCTACAGCAAAGAAAATGAAACTGGGGAAGACAAATAAAATTCATAACTCAATTCATACCACTAACCAAAAGCTTCATCGTCGAAATAAGGGACGGAAAGAATCGAGAATCCGAACCCAGCATTGCAATCTTGGAACTAAATTTTTGATTTCCAATCAAGTAAACAAACCCAAAATTTAAATTACACCAATTGTAAAACTAAAACCTAAATCTGAAAGCTAAAATAATGAGTAGTAGATCGAAAACATGAATTGGAAACTCCATAACCCTCTGGTCTCTGGCTTCAATCTTCATTTCTAAACCTCCCGAATAATGTCGCCCACTCTCTCTTGAATTAAAACTTGAAACTGCTAAATTGATGATGACAGAGAGCAATGGATGGGTGTAGTAATGGAAAAATTAAAGATGATCATTGAAGGAGGACTAGAGAGAAGGTTCGGTTATGGCATGAGGAAGACGGAGCAACATAGTAGATCTCGGTCTGGTGCTAGAGACGAGATGCAGAATAGCGAAGAAGAAGAAAGGAGGACAAAGAGCTGGGTGACATGACTTGCATGCCTAGAGGTTAAATGGAAAAAAAAAAAAGGGCAGGCAGGGCTGAGGAAGGATGGGAGAGGCGGACTAGCCCTCAGCCTAGTCCACGGAGCTGCGGAGAGGAGAGGGAAGGGAGAGAATGGGAGAAGGATAACGCTTGGGCCAAGATCTAGGAGGTGACGAGGCCCAGCAAGAAAAAAAAATTAGGGTGGAAAATAAGAGGGAAGTGCATCATGGCCCTTGGGTTGTCTTCCTTCTCTTGTTTTTATAGCTTGATCCATAATGTTTCTTCTAAATCCTTTGACACCTAATTTATCCAAATTTCATCATTCCTGTAAAATAAATAAAAACATATTAAAATCCTAATTTAATAATTTATTTTGAGCAATTATTAGATAATAAAGGGTATAAAATATCATAATTTTTATTTTAACAATATTCCTCTGATGCCATATATTCATAGGAGAGTAGATTGTTCTGCCCATTTGAGCTTGACATGCTATAAAACAGATTTCATAGTCTATATCATGTACACACATAAGGTGTTCACATAGATTTATATTAAATTATACACATAACATTCATAACATAGTAGCAAATTAATATTCAAGCTTAAAACATCCTACATACTTAAAATTAACAATCCACAAGCCATAGCCAAAGTTCACGCTATCTAAAGTTGCATACCACCTAGCTAATTTATCAAGTTAATGATACACATCCATACATGCGGCAGACCTATAAAACTCTATTGTTCACCTATTAGATACATCACATATATTACAATCATCTTTAAACTTATAAGTAATTAGCTACCATCTCCTGAGTACAGGGTCCCATATGCCTTTGCTCGATGTCAAGGTATGGGAGTCACTGTTGTAGTCAACATCGGTATTATTGTCATCTGAGAAACCATTTTTAGTACCGTAGGCTCCACCATTGCTTATACCAGCACCACCACCGTAGATCCTTCAGATTCTAGGACTATGGAAGGCCTCATGCCCATTACCAGAGCCACTATTGTGACTAAAATTGAAAGCGGTATTAGAGTTCGTGGGTGGGTTAGGGGGCGCATGAGATAGAGCATTAAAGGATTCCAAATCTAACCAATCTATGTTAGTGGAATCACAAGACTTATCTAGACCTCCCAACAAAACAGGATCCGATGCTTATACATAGATTGGGGCATTGAAAGGTGGGTAAGAGGGAATTGGCGTGCCCCTGAGTTTGCATTCAGGAAATGCATCAAGGAAGCATTTCACAAGTAAGTTTATCCCCTCTGCAAATTCTCTAATCAAGGGTTCTTCAATAATACATTTCTAAGACCCAGCCTACCTCTCAAAATGACTTTTAAAATCACGGGATTTTTAATTGTAATGAAATCATGGTACTTGTCAATGAAATCACCCCAAGAGTGCTCATTTGCAAGACCATATAGAAAATAATGAGTTTGATTAATCTGGTGGCGTAATTTAGAGTTTGTAGACCCACATGGAAGGAAATGCTTGTAGTGAGGTGATGGGAGTACTCCCCCAATCTTTCAATAGGTTCTAGTCTTACAAATCATGCATGATCCATGAAACACATACACATAACATGCAAAGAATGTTATGCAAGGTTTAAATAAAGATTAAGTAAGGTTACCCACAAATCATGCATGATTCAATCCTATGACATATAATTGATTACTAATGCAACAAATTAGCTCATTGGCTTTTCAAAGCAAGCTATAGTACTACCTTTGTAACACCTTATAGTTATTTCGATGCTGAAGTACACTGATTAAAGAATTAAGCAGGGTTTAACGACATAAGATTTAATGAAATTAAGGGATTTTACCTCCACTTTCTCCAATGAACAAATAAAACTACAGTTTCATTTTTGGTAATCGTAAGCAAGATGGGGAGCTTACAACTGTTTTATTCACTAGACTTAATTAACCATAGTTTCATTATAGGGTTAAATTATATATTATGCTCATCAGCCACAAATGGAAAAACAATACAATAAAGAAGAAAACTCCTAAGCCCCAATGATAAAATGAGATCTTGCAAAAGATTCATGGAGCCAAAACTGTCTAAGAGGATCTGAAAAAGCCCAGTTTTGTGAGCTTGATTACTCAAGCTTAAAAGGGTTTAGTAGGGATGAAAATCAAATGTATTTAAGGACATAAGATTTCTAGGATAAGTCAAAAGGAAATAGGTCAAATGGAGGCAAATTTAAAAAGTAGCAGATTATAATCCAGTTTGGATGACCACCACCACCTTTTGGCTCATATTATCCAAATTACAGCTCCAAAGCACATACAACTCGAGCTAAATGAATTAAGAGACCTTAAGCTTTCCACAAACTTCTTTTTCATCCATTTTGAAATAAGGTATTGTGCACTAAAAGCAACAAGCAGCCTGTCACTTTTAACTTTTGTACTAGCTTGCTTTTGGTCCCTTAGTTTCTGTTGGCTGCCCCAATTGATGCATTAGGATGTGTGTAATGAATCAAAAGCCTTTTATCATATATGTATGCTTTCCTAAGGTTGTAAACATCATATTTAACATGATATATGAAAGTAGAGCTTGACTCCTTCATTTCTAAACTATCTCTTGCTTATCTTTGTTTTGGCTAAACAAAGTGGTGATCAAGTGATTCTTAATTTTCTAGGGTGGCGTGTCTTATCACTAATAGTGGTTAAAAGTCACAGTATTGATTAAGTGGTGTCTCATCCTTAACTAAACTAGCTTATATCTTTCTTTCCATTTTGCTCTCTTGTGCTAATTTCGAGCTTTCTTACTTATCTTTTATCTTTTTGAGTTTTCTTTTGGATTTGCTTACTTGAATCTCTCAATTTCTTTCTTGGTGCATCAAACATTCTAACCATATATTAACTCACATATAGATATAATTCACATATCAAGACCCTCTGTCACCATGAATGACATCTAAGCACCAACCAGCACCTAACATGTAAATGGGAGCAAGGTAGATCAGCAGAACCTCATTTTAGGGATTGTGGAAATCCTCCAACTTATTTGTATATATAATGGTATGGTTTGCTGAAAACTCATTCCAATGTCACAATCTACCATAGGCTTACTAGGACTCTTAAAAAATGTCGAGAATTGGGTTGAAACTTACAAATCATAATCAATACTTGTCATAGGTTTTAATGTGGCTCAAAATCAAGGGTGAGAGAGGGATAAATGATTAGAAAAATATGGACCTAAAAAGCAAAATGGTAAGGTGCAACTGAACACTTATAATAGTATAACAATAATAAACAACTCACCACTACATTTAAAATAATGTGCATGCCTTACAAGAAACATTTGGAATCACTTGAGACAATTAAAAATCAATTACTCACAAGGCTAGTAGATGGTAAGGGATGACATCATAAAAGTACAAATCAACCTCAGGTTCTCAACAAGTAGTAACCCATCAAACCAAGAAAGGTCAGATCAATATACACATTAATACCATCCCCTCACCATCACAAAACAGCAAAAACAATCACCAAGATATGTCAAACACCCTTAAAACTACCATTTATAAAATATCTAAATAAAGGGTTTGACAATCTACATGGACAAGGGCTAAAGAGGAGAATTCCCTACAAATAAAATTGGGTAAAGCTTAAAGTGGTTAAAATAATGATCATTGGCTAACTATTTAGCACATGTAGCCACTAATACAATAATAAATGCCTTTACCATCTTATCAAACGTGCATACTACATGTGGGCCCCAAGAAAGGCAAATTAAACCTTAGAAATCGAAATCATGGAATAGTCACACATGAAAGAAAACATGAGATTATATGTAATGACTAGTTTATGAAGGCTCAAATCTAATAGGAAATTGACCACAATCAATACAACTTGCTCCAGAATGAATGCTAGGGCAATGAATGAAGCATGGAATGAAACATTTGGTATTAAAATTTATTGTGCACATTTTACTTATATAAAAGCCAATAGCTAAGGCACAAGGGGTAAAGGCCAATCGTAATAGTACAAATTTTCAAAAACTATACAAAAATAGAAAATTCATTTTTGAAAAGAAAATCCTTTTTTAATAAATTTGAAGCATGGCTCCTCTCCTACACTTAAATCTCACAATATCCTCATTAGAAGGCAAGGAGCCACCACATCAACAAAACAAATTGAAAACCACACAAAACACTTACAGTGATATATATTAAAAAATTAAGAGATAGAAAGAAAAGATAAAGATAAATACATAATGAAAACAAAGAAAGAGATAAGATGGAACAAATGCACGATGTTAGGAGTTGGGCACACCAAAACTATCACCTCCTGAAGTTGGTGTAATTGAGGCTTAAGGAGCATCAATCACTTTTCCATAGCCAAGATCCCATCCACCAAAGTAGATGCAATCAAAATTTATATGAGCTTATCGAACACCTAAACATGCAACTTAGATGAATATAAGTAAGAGGACCTTAGTATTTACATAAGAATGATATTGAGTACTCTCCTAAACAAGTAAAAAGCCTTAGAAAATTCAAAACAGAGATGAAAGAAAGTATTCCACAACATTTTTCTAGGCAAGTCATCAAGGCATGCATAATAAGGGTCAAGGAAAGTTTATAACATCCAAATGTACATATAAACTAAACAACATCAACAATATTCCCTATAAGCATAACATGATAATCAACGGGAACATATTCTGCCACTGATGGGAAGGGGACGGTGGTGAATGGGAAAGGGAAGTATGAAATATATCAAAGGGGTTGAGGAACACTTGATCAAGAAGATCAAGTTTCAAAACTAGGTGATTCCCTAATTAGAAGATCCGCACATGACTACCGTAATGGAGTCTCATCAAGATCATAAACCCTTATAAAGATATCTTCTAACTTACAACAAACATCGTCACTACCAAAACTTAGCATTAATTGAAAGGATCACTGATCACATACTCCATTAAATACACTAAAGGGAAGGGTGGATTAGATAATGTTAAGCGAAACTTAGTGTTGTACACAGGTGCACTAGGTAAGTATGGCGCAATATAGGATGAAGTAGTCAAGAGAACGTCAATTTCTTCCTCTAGTCTAGACTATAGAGGAAAAGAAGATGCATAACCCTAGGGGTAGATAAACCGCAGCCTATTACATCCAATAGGTCATACTCTCACATATCATTAGCAAACTTAGCATGTTGCTTATTCATTGTCGATATCATGTTTACAAGTTTACCAAAGCAATAAGTGGAAATATCATAATAAGGATAAGAATTATTGTCATTGTTAGATGAATTCTAGAGTTCACACAGAAGAGGGGCATAATATGAGATACAAATGGCTAGGTGTAGAAATTAGCTCTTGGCTAACTCATAAGTATCTCAAGCCGGCCACTTAAGCAAATCACAACCTTTATCGATGTTCATGGCATAAAAATTTCAACACTTTAAAAGAGAATGTGTTTCATAATTCGCATCCTTGTAGACCATGTGTAATATTCTATACTTTTGTCATAGTGACCACAATGAACCAGAAAAGCATGTAATTTTAAAATAAATTGAGCCTAAGAATATTAATGAAGCTCTTCCAGATTCAGATTGGGTCACAGCCATGCAAGAAGAACTCCATCAGTTTGAAAGAAACAAGGTATGGCACCTTGTGCCACGGCCAGAGGATAGAACAATCATTGGAACCAAGTGCGTGTTCCGTAACAAGCTAGATGAGTGCAGAACAGTCACTAGGAACAAGGCCCGGCTGGTGGTTCAAGGCTACAACCAAGAAGAGGGAATTGATTATGAAGAGACTTTTGCACCTGTTGCAAGGATGGAAGCCATTCGAATCTTGATAGCTTTTGCAGCCCACATGGAGATCAAGTTATATCAAATGGATGTTAAAAGTGCGTTTCTAAATGGGTACCTTAAAGAGGAAGTGTATGTCAAACAACCCCCCGGTTTTGAAAGTGATGAATTTCCTAACCATGTTTTCAAACTTGACAAGGCACTTTATGGTTTAAAACAAGCCCCTAGAGCTTGGTATGAGCGGTTGTCAAGCTTTTTATTAGAAAATGGTTTTACAAGAGGCAAGGTAGACAATACCTTGTTTCTAAAATCTAAGGGGGAACATTTGTTGATTGTCCAAGTATATGTCGATGACATCATATTTGGTGCAACTCATCATGATTTGTGCAATGAATTTTCAAAAATGATGAGGAGTGAGTTTGAAATGAGCATGATGGGTGAGCTTAATTTCTTTCTAGGCTTGCAAATCAAGCAAACCTCAAACGGCACCATGATCCATCAACAAAAGTATATCAGAGAGTTACTTAAGCGTTTTAAGATGGAGTCGGCCAAGCCCATTGATACTCCCATCTCTCCCTCAACCAGGTTAGTAATGGATGATGGTAGTCCCTCAGTTGAGGAGAAATCCTATAGGGGCATGATAGGGTCACTCTTATATCTAACTGCTGGTAGACCTGACATTGTTTTTAGTGTTGGTCTATGTGCACGTTTTCAGTCAAACCCTAAAGAAACTCATCTAAAGGCTGTTAAAAGGATTTTTAGGTACTTAAGACATACACCTGATCTAGCCTTATGGTATCCTAAAGGTTGCAACTTTGATCTTGTTGGGTATGCTGATGCTGATTACGCAGGTTTCTTGGTTGATAGGAAAAGCACCTCAGGTATGGCTCACTTTCTTGGACCTTGTTTGGTATCTTGGGCAACCAAGAAACAACTCTCTGTTGCCTTGTCCACAGCAGAAGCTGAGTATGTGGCAGCTGCATCTTGTTGTGCTCAGTTATTATGGATAAGACAACAACTGAAGGACTTTTGTGTTGACATAGGATGCATTCCTATTTATTGTGACAATACAAGTGCAATTAACATTGCCAAAAATCCATGTCAACACAAAAGAACAAAACATATTGACATTCGTCATCATTTTCTAAGGGACAATGTTGAAAAAAGAGTAATCTCAATGAATTTTTGTGCCACTGAAAATCAAATTGCTGATATATTCACAAAGGCATTGAGTAGAGAACAATTTGAAAGGAATAGACTCGAACTAGGCTTAATTAGAACAACCTGACCAACCTGTTCTCTCTCCCTGTTTGCAAAATTTAAAAGTGACGGGTACAACATGTTAAATTTTTGTTTGCAATCAACTTGTGTGCTATGTTTAGCATATGTGAGGTTTGCAACTTGCTGACACTCATTGAGGTCTAATGAGATTGCCCTTATTGTCCAATGTTACCGAGCAAGTAACCTCAAGAACAAGCATCAGAAACAGGTACGCCTCTTGTTTGTCAAATGTGTGCAACAAATTGAAAACTGCTAATCTCTTCCCGAGGCGAGCGCAATAAATGCTAAAGTCCATTGCAAAAGCGGGCAAAATCTTTTAAAGATTTCGCACGTCTCTCTCTCTCTTTAAAGCTCTTGCTCAATCTCTCACCTCCACCAAAACTCTCTTGCTTTGAAACTCTGTTCAAGAAACCCTAATCTCTTTCCTTCCTCTGAAAAATGGCATTCCTCATTAGCTTCGAGAGCTCCTCGACCTTGACCCAGGGTAACCAGATACAGGGCACAGCCTTGCAAACAGCCACAGCCCTGTTTGCACCTACACAATTTCTGACGGCCCTCATGGAAGGTAAAAATACTGAACCTCCTCGACCCATTGCCTATAAACCTTTTGGGTTTTTGAAAAGTATTGACCTTAGAACAGTGAATTTGAAATTGGAAGACATCCCGTACAAATTTGGGTGGGAATTGATTTTGTTTGGTGAAACGGGCGCATGTCAACCCCAAGAACTTGTTGGGGCATCTGAAAGAGAAATTGGGGCTTTAGATGAACTCTTTCTGTTGGACCATGGGTTAGATGACATCAATTCGTTTGGGCTGTTTCCTGAGCAGGAAACAGGGTCAGAAACAGGGCCTGAAGTTTTTAGGGATGACCTAGGGGAGGATTTATCAAAAGAAGAAGGGGGAAGTAGTGGTCAAATGGAGGAGTCTCCTGTTAAGCCTGCACAAGCCACACCGGTAACACAAACCGGTGAGAAACGCAAAAGGTACAAAATTGTGGCTAGGCGTGCTAGAGTACCAAGAACACGACCACCATCAAGGCCTAAAAGTGGCCAGACTGAAGCGCCCTCAAAAAGTGAACCCCCTATCAAACCAAAACCACAAATCCCCTCTTCGGCCAAACCCACAAACAGACCCACAAGAAAATCAGCCCGAATAGCTTTTCACTCCACTCCTCGTCCTGCCAAACAGTCAGCCCCTGTTATTGAGGAGATTGATTCCTCCTCTGAGCCTTCATCAAATAGCGACACTGAGAACACTGCCTTCAAACAGGGCACGCCCGTGTTCTCAGAGTCCTCAGAGGATAAGCCTCTTCCTATACCAAAACCATCATCCCTCAAAACTCCCAAGAGAAAAGCCTCCCTCAAACATGCCTCCACCCAAGACCCTCCTACTGAGCCCCAACCTAAACGAGCCAAGAAATCTACCCGTCTGCAATCTCAGCCAAACTGACCCAATTGATTCAGAGACGGGTTGTCAGGGGCAAAATTATAAAGGTCAAGTATTTTGAGAAACAGGGTCTGGGGGTGTTTCTACACAAGCTGCATGCACAGGGGTGGTATGAGTTGTTTACAAACACCCAGCTGGGGTGTTCTATACATGAGTTGGCAGAGTTCTATGCCAACTGCACTGTCACCGAAGGAGTGGTGACAAGTATTGTTAATGGGAAGCAGCTTCGCTTTGATGTGAAGATATTAGGGGACATTCTGGGGATTCCCTCTACAGGCTTTGATATATATGTGAGGGAAGACAAGACTATTCTAGGGACAGCCAGGCTGCTGGAACTCGCCCAGAAATTTAGCCAGCAACCAAGCCTGCAAACACCCCAGTCTGTGAAGAAAGGGGACATGATATCGCTCCATCAATTGCTATTTTGGTTTATCATCAAGAATGTCATCCCCAGAGGCCAGGGTCGCAATCTTGCTGATGCCATGGATCAGTGTTTGATGGATCTGATGGACACGGAAGTGCAAATTAACCTTCCTGCCATCATGATTCGACATATTGCAAGAATTGCAAACACCTCTAGGGAACATGACCTGGGATACGGCTTCTTTCTGACTAGTGTGTTTGAGCACTTTGGGGTGACACTACAGAAGAAGGTGGGCACTCAGTTCATTAATGAGATCGGGAGTAACACCCTTATGGGGTGTGGGTATGCTTTGATTGAAGGGTCTGCCTCAGACCAGGGGACCAGAACACCCCGTCCTCCTATTTCTGGCAGTTCCTCAACCAAGCTTGAGGATGCTTTGGAAGAAAACTCTCGCCTCAGTACTAAGCTTAACGCTGTAAAGGCTGCCCTGGACGAGGAAAAGGCTCTCAATGCAAAACGCCATGAAGATATCCTCGCCCTTCTCTCTTCCCTCTCAGCAAAATTTTCCCCTCCTGCTCTCTAATCACCCCCCATCTGTTGTCCTCATAGCCTGTTCTCACTTCTCACTTCTCTTGCTAGTTTGTACCTTCTGTTGCACTCTTTTGATGAATGACAGGATATCTTGTTTTTTGATTGGCTTTGCCTTGCTTGCTTTCTGTTGTGAATTGCTTGTGTGTGACTAGGATGGCCAATCTCATTACCGTACCAAAACACTTGAGTGTATCGCCTGTTGACTTTCCTCCATTACCCAAGTGGTGGTGATAGCAAACACCCTCTGTTTGACTGTTCGCCCCTACTTTTTAATGATGCCAAAAGGGGGAAGATAGGATGACCAATATTGTTTTAGTTTTGCCATGGACGAGTTAAATTTCTTACACTCTTTCGATACTGACTGCTTCATGCGAATTGTCGGTCCTATAAATAATTGCCACTAATCACTTCAATTGCCTTGAAAGTCAATATGGTCACTTGGTTTGTCATCATCAAAAAGCGAAAATTTGTTAGAATGTATAAGGTTTTGATGATAACAAATCCAAGTGTTGTAGTAGTTGTTGTTGTTCCAAACAGGCTTTACCAACAGGGTCTTACTGCTGTTCTTCAATATATTAAAACTGCTTGACTAATGGTTTATCAAGAACAGGTACTCAAGTCAGCGATGTAAGAACAACCATGAGGAACAGGCTCTGTAAGGTGTTTTGAAGCATATCCTGTGAAGTGTTTGAAACATAAGATATAAGTGTAGCTGTGACAAACAGGTTCTATGAAGTGTTTGCAGTAAAGTCGTTCTACAAGATGACTAGTGGTTACAACAAGATGTCTTGATCTCATTTGGTTTTATATTTTTAGACTCTTGTTAATATGCCAATTAGAAAGTTTTAATTTACCACTCACTGGAAACGGTTTTGCTTTTCGAAAAATATTTCGGATCACCCTTCAGAACAACCCTGGGAACAGGGCGATCAGGGTGTTTCCCGAATAAGCTGCGAAAAACTACTTTGCACGATTTTTATCTTTTGGATTTTGAGCAGCTTCTTTAAAGATTTGCAAGAAAGATTTTTCTATGGAGTATCTTATTCCTTACCCTAAAAACGGTTATCAAAAATCTTAAGGGATTTGCAAAATCTTTTTGAATAAAAAGAATATCCAATTTTTGGCAAGTGGATAAGGTAGTTGAGAAAAACATGGGCTAGCTGCTAAAGAACACCGCCTTATGCACGCAGTTCAGGAAGTGTTTTTTAGCTCATGTCACCTTACCCCTTATAGCTAAAGGATTCTATTTTCTCTAGGATTTTAGTTTCCAAAAATTTCAGAAATAGTTTTTCCATCCCTTGTGGGTAAAGGATTCTATATTCTTCAGATTTTTTAGTTTCCAAAAATTTGATGAATTGTTTTCCAAGCACTATAAAAGGCGGCTTCTTACAATCTTGGAGAAATCGGTTTTCAAAGAGAAAAAATCTGAGTTCATGAGCTAAAACGTTTGAAAAGAAAACCGAGCCTTGTGAGTGAATTAATTGAGCTTTCAAAGTTAGCATACTAGGACTTCATTGTACCCTATATTAGCTTACTTGAGAAGCATTGTAATAGGGTGTTTTTTTCTTTTCACTCTTCTTTCACAAGAGTGAGTAGAGTTTGTGTCCAAATCAAGGGGATTTTGGACGTGGGGTAACTTATCTTAGGGAAGACAGGTTACGTGTGTTACAAGTTGTAACAAGGTGTGTTACTATTGTAACGTGATTAGCCCGTTTAGTGAAGTGTTTAAATCCTACACGAGGTAGGTCGTGGTTTTTAACCTCAGTTGGGCTAGAGGTGTTTTCCACGTAAAAATCCTGTGTCCATTATTTCCGCATTCAATTTTGTTGGATTTTCGCTTCTGCTTATCTCAGAAACAACCTGTGCGAATAGGGTCTAAGACTGTTTGTCAGCAACTTGCGAAAATCAGACACCACAATTCACCCCCCTCTTGTGGTTGTGTACTCTCTAATTCAACACTAGTCACCTGCAGAGTATGTGCCAAAAATGACTAAGGAACTTTGTATCCCTATTAGATGCAATGGATTTAGGGATACCATGGAGCCTCATAACCTCCCTAAGGTATACTTCAGCAGCCTGTGTAGCATCATAAGTCTTGGAATAGGGTACGAAGTGAGTCCTTTTGGAGAACTTGTCTACAACTACAAAGATTGAATCCTTGCCCCTTTGTGTTCTAGGCAACCACAATACAAAATCCATGCCTACATCAGTCTAAGGACCAAGGGGGACAGGATGTGGTGTGTATAGTCCTTTGGGTAGGGAATGGCTCTTTGCTACATGGTAAGTAGTACACCTCCTAATGATGTCATGGGTATCCTTGGACCTACCTGGAAAATAGTATTGTTCCTTGAGCATGAGTGCAATCTTATTCTCGCTATAATGGCCAGCCATGGCTCCTTTATAAACTTCTCTAATCAGTAGCTCCCCATGTCCCACACTTAGGGATACACAAACTTACTCCCTTAAACAAAAAACCCATCCTAGAGTAGATAATCTTCCTTAGGTTTCTATTTGTAGCTCTTATAGAGGTTGTCAACATCTAGCTCATACAATAACTTAAGGTGCTCAAAACCTAAGATATAGGTTTTAAGATGGAATGGGAGAAGGTGTCTCCTAAATAATGCATCTGCTCCCTATTAACTTGTGCTTAATTGTTAAGTGAAAAGCTTTAAGGTGCTTTACCCACTTTGTGTGTCTGAAAATGAATGTGTGTTGGCCTTGGATTTACTTCAAAGCTCCCTGATTAGAATGAAGTATAAACTCTTGAGCAATGAGATAATGGCTCTAATGTTCTTAGCGCCTTATAATTGTATAAAATTTGTTGTCATAAGTGGAGTATTTCTCTTTGGCATCATAAGTTTTTCACTAAAATAGGCCAAGCGCTTGCCTTCCTAAGTTAGGACTCGTCCAATGCCTGCTCCTGAGGAATCACTCTCAGCTTCAAATACCTTCTTAAAACAAGGTAAGGCGACTACTAGAGCTTGAGTTAGCCTTCTTTTGATCTCTTTAAAGGCTTATTAGGCCTTGAGGTTTCACTGGAAAGAACTTGCTTTGATTTCTTCGGTCGTGGAAGCCATGATAGTACTAAAGTTCTGGATAAACCTCCTATGGAATGAGGTTAGCCCATGAAAACTCCTTACATCATCGATGCTTTTAGGTATTGGCCAGTCCCTAACACCTTTCTTTCATATACTTGAACACCTTTAGGGGTGACAATGTACCTCAAGAAAAAAGTAGCTTCCCTAGTAAAGAAGGTACACTTCTTGAGGTTGCCATATAGTCTTTCCTTCTGAAGAACTTGAACAATCTGCTGGAGGTGATATGGGTGCTCTTCTTTAGTTTTGCTGTAAATCAAGAGGTCATCAAAGTATATAACACAAACTTGCAATTGAACGGCCTAAAGACTTAATTTATCAGCCTCACGAAGGTGCTAGGTGTATTTTATAGGCCAAGAGGCATGACCATCCACTTATAGAGACCTCCCTTTGTCTTAAAGGCAGTTTTCCATTCATCCCCCTCTGTGATTATGATCTGAAAGTAGTCACTCCTTACATCCACCTTACAGAATACCCTTGAGCCTTAAAGCTCATCTAGCATGTCTTCTAGTCTAGGGATTGGGTGTCTATGCTTCATGGTTATCTTGTTGATGGCCCTACTATCAACACACATCCTCATGCTCCCATCTTTCTTAGGAACAAGCAATCCTGGTATAACATAAGAGCTTAGTCTCTCTCTGACCATCCCTTTGACTTATAACTCTTCAACATGTCTTTGAACTTCCTAGCTATCCTTAGAATTCATCTTGTAGGCTAGTTCATTTAGGAGGATAACTCTAGGGATTAGATCAATATGTGCTAAATGGATTTCTTTATGGGCAAGCCTGGTGGGATCTCTTCTGGGATTATATGTTTATACTGGCTAAGGATCTTAGCCACCTTGGTGTGAAGGGGTTTAGTTTCTTCTCGGTCAAGGGTGGACTGCAGTATCCACCCTTTGAGTAACCTGAACTCATGTTGAAAGGCTGTAAGAGTTGGCTCAAATGAGTAAGCAATAGGTCAGCTTGCTCTGTGTTCTTCTGTGGCTTATGTTTTGGAAGTTGGTGAGGGGTCAGACGAGATAAAGTAATCTTCTCACCATCCTTACTAAAGGAGTAAGTATTGAGGTACCCATTATTAATTACCCTCCTGTCAAACAACCAAGGCCTCTTTAACAGTACATGACACACATCATTGGAATAATATCACAGCAAACTTCATCTCCATAGTTTTTATAAATGGAAATGGTAGCCAAGCATCTAGAATTAACTTGAAGTCCCTTATGTTAGGTAAGCCACTGGATGTTATATGGGTTGGGGTTCATAGAAGTTTGCAAGCTCAGTTTTTCAACCAGGCTGGTAGAAGCCATATTTGAATAGCTTTCACTATTAATAATTAAGGAACAGACCTTTCCTTAGATGGTGCATCTACTATGGAAAATTTTTTCCCTTTTCTAATCTTCGGAGCTCCTGTGTGTCGTCAGAGCTATCCTAATTACCAAGAGATCTCCTTCATATGGCTTAGCCACGACCTCCTCATTGCTTTCTTCCTCCCTCAAACAAAGCTCCCTTTTCTTCTCCTTTTCTTCTTCTTGGGCAACTAGCTACTCTGCCAAGGTGATCACTTTCCTATTGGGACATTCAGAGGTCATATGTCCTAATCTATGACACTTGTAACACCTCCTATTGGGAATGTAATCTAATGGGGGTTTGTTTTATGGAGTGGGCGTTTTAGGAACAATCTTGGATGACTTGCCAGTGGGTTTATGGGTCAACTGGGTGCTCCATTTGCTAAATGGATGGGTTCTTAAAAAAGTTTTGGGGTGTCCTTCTTAACTGCCTTTGATTTCTTTTGTTACTTAACCCTATGTGCTAACACATATACATCCTCAAAAGTGGTATACTACTATAGTTCCATAACATGAGAGTACCTTAGATCAAGTCCACTCAGGTATGGCACTATAGTCTAGTCTTCTGGCTCTTACAAGTCGCACTTAATCAAGAGTTTCTCAAACTCTTGAGTGTATTCTTCTGCTGACATGTTTCCTTGAGTCAAACTATGTAATTGAGCATAGTTGTCTTAAAGATAAGATAGGGGTAAAGACTTGGCTTTGAGCTTAGACTTCATCTTAGCCCAAGTTCTGGTCTTACTCTTTTTTCTCTTAGCTCTTTTGGCAGAAAGATTAATCTAATAGAGAGATGCACACTTTCTTAGTCTCAAGGCCACTAGCTCGACCTTCTTATCTTCAGGAATGCCCTTGTAATCAAAGACCCTCTCAACTATGTATAACTAGTTAAGGAACCCATCAGGGTCTAGCCTTCCTTCAAATTTAATGACCTGGACCTTGATTTCTTGCCTAGTTGATGATGATGATGGTGCCTTCTATTCCTTCTGGTCCTATTTTCAGAATCATCTCCACTTGAGCTACCAAAGGGGTTCTTTTGGCTTTCTAATTCACCAGGAGATTGATCTAAAGAGCTTGCTGTATCATAATACAAGGCTCTCCTCTTGTTTTTGAAGGCGTCCCCTAATGGGTTTTTTTGACACTCATTTTGCTTTTCTATGTACTTATAAATTTTATTAAGCTTCAAACTACTCTTCTAAGGACATGATACCACTCATCTTGCCTCAATAGTCAAACTAGTTCTTCATGGGTTATGTTTTTAAGCTTAACGATTGTGTTTGTGGCTAAGGTTAAGTCCTAGCAGAGTAGCCTAAGCTCTCATACCAAATATGATGTATAATTACGTAAGACCAAGAAGGAATGATAGACTCAAAGAACTCTTCAATATCACACTTACAAACAGAATTGAAGTAGCAGGTTATAAGCTTAAGCAAATATCTTAAAACTTATTCGTCTTGCATAATACACACCAGCAAACTAAGATCAGGGCCTTAGATGCTAATTAGATAAGACACACCACCAACTAACATTGCAGGACTCAGTAGATCACCAGTAACAATGGTCATGTTGTAGGATAACCTGGAGAGGATTTTAAAGAGAAGAAGCTTTACTGAACTTTCATACAGCACCAACTACCCTTTAGATTTAGAAAAATTAGGCTTATAACCAAGCCTTACTCCTCTCACACTTTGGCTAGTTAAAGTACAAAGGACTAAAAACAACAGAACATCATTCATATCAAAATAGACATAAATAGGCTGTTAAATACTAGAAGCTTTGTCACCTATTTAACCTATTAATAGTGGCTTAAGGAGGTGTTAAGCTTAAGAATCCTTAAATTACTAAGAATCTTGACTAAACCAAGCAAGTTGTAGCTCCTTTTCTAGAGAATTATCGGGCCATGATCCAAGTGAGCTGCCACCAGGTATCCACTGGTCCAACGATTTCCTCCCATTCTATTGTTGGTTAATAGCAGTTGCTGGCTGAGTTGATTTTGCCTTTTGAGGACCACATTGGATAAACTTTTAGGCACTTTTTATAGCCTTAAACTTGTCAAAAGCAATTAGTAACGTAGGCTCCAAAATGACTTCTCTACAATGGGTTGCTATACTGTAATCTGGGGAGCTTGCCACCATCTTCTTATTGATGATTAGTTAATGATCAGAATAGGGAAGCAATTGGATTTATTTAAAAGCTCTTTTGTTAGCGAGTAAATGAAGTTACTTTCCAAAGGAAGAGCTGATGGTTTAATAGATAAGGGACCTAAATGTAGGCTTAAAACTCAATGTTATGCATTCTATTGTAGGCACTTGGTGGATGACTTATTAGACCAGGGCTTAGATGGACACAACCTTTTAGAACTTAGTTAAGCTTGATCTTGACATATCTCTATCAGCATTTGAACTTCAAATCAAGAAATCTTTTGCAGAATATACATGAGTCTAATCTAATTCTATCTCCCTCTAATGGCATTTTAGGTAGCTAATGTAAATCTTAGAAATAGAGCCCCAAAGACTAAAGTAAATGGCTCCCTAAATAATGAATAAACTGCAACATAAATAGATCCAAGATAGGTAGCATGGGTTGTGTTGATGGACATGAGTGCCCGTGCTGCCTACTAGAAACAACAAAAACTTGCAGGCTGAAGATGACAACCAGCTTGGTTGTGTAGTCAGACATGACTGTCCATACCGGAAGACACGAGCATAGCTAGCCTATGTTCGGAATTACATGGCTACATGCTTAATTCCGGTAGATGATTTAATTGAGATGCTAGCAGCTTGGGTGCTTATAGTACATGCTTAGAACATCTGAAAGGCCTATCATAGCTTGTAGAATGTACCTTGATTAATCACGTGGATTTATGAAGGTCTACTGGGCGTTTATTGGTTCAACTTCAAAAGACCTTCAAGATAGTTCAACATAGTGCACTAGGAAGTCAGGCACGATCTTCCGAAACTCTAATTTTTCAATTTTTTGCCCTTTTAAGCTCAAGTCTTGGGATTGACTCGAGTTGACTTATTTCCTATGAGAATAAATAAAAATAACTAAAATCCTAAATATTACAATTTATTACAACCAAAATCTAGATAAATGCATGCATAAAAATATAATATTTTGGGAATGAACAACGGTAAAAATTAAGAAATCAAAGAAAATGATAAAAAAGGTCAACTAAAAATAAAACTCACAAAGCGAAAGAAGTAGGAATCAAGTACTATAAGTATATAATGACTATACTTTGCAATCTTTTATAACAATGTAATGAACAAATATAATATTTTCTATTATTTTCTTGATATTTTCCCCTAAAAGTTGTAGTGTTAGATGACCCCATTCACTCTTTATTGGCTCTATTTTTTGATACTTTAATTTTGATTAAAGTGATTGTTGTACAGTGTATTTTATATAACTAAAGCCTCTCTAATTAATAGGTCCATACGAATTCAATTTTTAACATCCTCATATTTAGTTATTGTACAAATAAGAACCTCTGTCGTACTTATGCTCCTTAGGCTCAAAGAGAAGTTCTCTGAGAGCGAGCATTAAAATATATTATAAAACCTATGTATTATGAGACTTTCAACTATTAAGTTGACCTTTGAGTTAAGATGATAGTTACTATTGATGGAACCTTGTAGCAGCTGCTTTAAATATCGAACTTACATTGTGAGGTCAAATTTCACTGGATATAGAGGTAATCTACAAAGTCCATACACTTCTCGTGGGTGTTGTGCCTCGTGTTAGATATGTATCCAACATCCATACTCCTAGAACATGTATTTAACACACCATAAATTGCAAAAATTTAAAAACTGAAACTATGAAGGACAAGCATGTTAGGCACGCAACATTTATAATGTCAAACTCAAATTAGTGATAGTGTTAGTTGTTCTTTTGTTTATTATTTTTGATGATATCAAATTATACAATTAATACAACTCCATTGCAGTTGTGGAGCACAATTTGTTTTGTTTTAATGTGACTTAATTATTATTGAAACTCTAGATTAAGGATTACAATTTTCAGTTTCTATAATAAGAGTAGTTTGTAGGTTTTACAGTTTGACTTTAAAGAACATACTTAACATCACTGTCATTAAATTTTAAAAAAAATAAAACAACACTCTATAATTGATTTTATAAATTTGAGCAAACATGTCCTGCGATGGTCAGCTCCTAAATTTTTAAAAATTAACATGCCCTATATCTTTATCATGTCATTTCCATGTCGACGTGTTAGTGTCATTACATGTCAGCGCATTATATTACCTAAGCTACCATAATCAAAACTTTCAGTGCAAATAAATTAACGTAAGTGAAAGAGGGAGCCAAGCCATTTAACACTTAGTATACTCATAATCTATCGATTCTTTCACAGGGTTGTAAGGACTCACCTCCCCAAGGGTACAATCCTCCATTAATGGTTCGACTTCTGTTTTCCTTGGGTTTTTATTTTTATTTATTCTTTAGAAAAGTTGATTTTTAAATTTTATTTTAGAAGTCATAAATTGGAAGACTTGTAGGGATGTATCTCAATTCTGATCATGGGTTAGAATCAAGCCTAGTTGCTTGATCCTAATCATTGGCTGTTGCAACTACCTATTCTAGGAACACAATAGCATGCCTAATCCAGGAACCTAGTTGAGTTCCTCGGCCAGAGCAGGGCTGAGTTGTTACCCAGATAGGTGTACTATCTTAGATGAGAATGGTTTTACCGAAAATAAATAAAAACAAACAAAAAATAAAAAGGAATTAAAAGTAAACCAAGAATTATGCATTCAGTTGAATCACGATCGATTTTTAGGAACATTTACAAACCATATAACTTTTCGACGCAAATCATACCGATGGAGGCAATCGAAGGAACACCAAAGGAACAATTGATTTTGCTACCAAAAGGTTTTCAAAAGGCCCCCGAGCAAAGTTTAGGGACCATCGTGACTCCTTAGTATCGAAACGAGGATCTAGATTCAGGGGCAATGATACGGTAATGTAATGGGAGGCTTCACATCACCACCTATCATCACTAACAACCTCTACTATTTATTATGGAGAATCAAACTTTAATAACAATAACATGCTCTCATGCAACATATCAGTATAAATCATATTAAATTATGCAAAAGGTATAAAATTTAGTCCAATACAAATAAGAACAAAGTAAATAAGTTACAGAGGACGGAAACTATCTAAGGATTTCATCTCTAGTAATGGTGAAATCAAAACCATAATAAAAAGAGATCCAACAAAAAAGTGGTAGAAAAATATAATTTTCCCCTCAAGACAACCCACCTAATTTACCTGGGGAAAGTTATTAATCCTCGATGCCCTCAATAATAGACTCGGGATTTGATCTCTCAAATTTATTTAAAACTCACAATTTTTTTTTAACTCTCACAGTGACGATTTCTATGTCTAACTGATTTCAATTGACTGATGACGATATTAAGATTCTAACCCCTGGGGGTAGCCCCCCTTTATAGCGGATGAATAGACCGACTTAGCCGAGGAAAAATGTGACCAACTCCTACTCATATTAGACTTAATCTTATTACGTTCACTAATTTAACTAGGAATTTGATTTAAGAGGCTGACAGACTAATTAGCTATGGGTTAGGACTAGGACTAAACTAACTAACTCGACCAGTTTCTATTCCGATTTGCCCTATTCACTCGCGCTTACGTTATTTTCATGCCATTAATTAGGCTCTCATTCACTTTATTGGACTCTTTTCATATTAACCACTTCATTGGGCCACCAAAGGCTTAGCCAAGAATTTATTCTCATCATTGGACGAATTAAAAAATACATATGTCATTTTTAGGCGTACGTTTATAGTTAGCCCCCACATTGATCGAGCCTAAATAAGATGATGAACAAAGTAGCCCTCGTAATTGTAGCCGTCTAATTGTAGTCGTCTGTCTGGCTACCCTAATGTGATACCCTAACCTGACCGGTACGGCCTTTGAGATTCAACGTCTACTAACTTTCACCATAACAGTGGCTAGTGATGTGAAATTAAAACCAGGCTGCTGAAGGCCCTGCGATTTGGCATTCACCAACTTCTGTTATGATGGTGGCCTGATGATGTGAAATCTAAACCAGGCCACTGATGGTCCTGAGATTTGGTGTCCGCAAATTTCACTATAATGGTGACAGATGATGTGAAATCCAAACTTGGCCACTAAGAGTCCTGAGATTTGGTATCGATGAACTTTCGCCATGATCCTAGCTTGTTGATGTGAAATCCAAACCTGCTGCAAGACTTAGGAAAGTCTGACTCGACACGATAACCTGACCCGAACCCCAACCGGAAGTTACTCAGAGAAATTCGAACCTGATACGAGCCGAACCAATTTCAACCCGAAGTTGACACGATTTGACCGTTTAGCTGAAAAATATGTTATTTTTCAATTTTGAGTAGATCTATACTATTTATAAAACTAACACGTAATTGACCCATTTATTAAATGGGTTAGCCCAAAACGACCAGTTACCCAGCTCCACCTACTACTAGGAGTCCTGAGACTTGGCATCCGTCATCAATCGTTGTAACGGTGGTCTGATGATGTCCCATTATGCTGGGAGCAAGTGGGTACTTATCTTTTCATTGTATTAGCGGACATTTCATTGGTCCAGCGAATTTCCTTGATGTCGGAGCACTAGACCTTTCGTCGATTTAGGAGGTTTCCTTGTTATTGGAGCAGTGGACCTTTGGCTAGTCTAGCAAACTTATCCTTTCACCAAATTAGTAGACCTTTTGTTAGTCTTGCGGATCTCTTGGCATTTTTACTTACTATTATTTTCTTGCCGATTCTTTCTTTCCTCCATTATTATCAAAGCCAATGCATGCTTTAAATAACTTGACTTATAAATTGGCAAGTTCAGACTTATCACTGGCTTGGCATGTAGTGGTGAATTTAGCTCAGCGCCCTCTTTGCCAGTTGCTCTTCTTTACCACTTTTAGCTTACTTTGATACATGATAAAGGTGTTATTTACGGCTGTAATTTCCCTTTGAAGCCAACTAGATCACCCTTGACCATTTCTTCCACTTTTCGTCTTGTTTTTTTTTGGGCTCTTTTAGCTAGGTAATGCATGTGAAGTTGCTTCTTTAGGGAACTGTCCAAATCCCTAGGCATCATTTCTTCTCTTTTCTTCATGGGTTCTTACTCAGTGATTAAGTTTTCAAATTTTCATGCATGAGGATGATATCGGCCAAATTCCTAGGCTTGTGTTTTTGCTTTTCCTTTTGTGTTTCTTATGCGCATTGGATGCTTGAATTCTTGGATTCCCGCCTTGTTGCAGGCCATGATACCAGTTGGATCCCCTATGCTTGAGCTATTCTTTTTTTGGGGGGGGGGCTTCCTTTCTCCTTAATTTAGAGTGTTTTTGTTTCCATGCTTTTGGAAAAGAATTCCCCATGTAGAATCCAGCCAGTTTCCACCATCCTTGTCTTGCCTTCTTCCTCTATAAATAGCCTTCTTCACTTTGCATAAATCACACCACCCCTTGGCTTGCGTTCTTCTTCTATAAATAGCCTCCTTCTTCCTCTCCTAATTCCTTGCATTTAATCATTTCTCCATTACGAAAATCGCAATTGTGTTTTGAGAAATCATGACTATAACAGGAGCTCACCCACTTCTTAAAGAGGTAAGGCTTCCTCAAGACTCCTTCATCGAGAGGGCACGGAGGGATATTAATGCATGGAATGGGCATAATCCCTTACTAGATGTGAGTCACCATGGCTGAAGCCATGCTGTCGTAAATACACTAAGTGTTCTTTCTTCACTTTTCTTCCTTATTTCAATCTAATGTGGATCTAATCATTATTCATTGTTTCCTTTTCAGGATGATCTAATTAAGGGTTCTGGTGCCATAAGAAATTTCTAGGGGAGTTGGGATGTTGGGAAGTTCAAATCTAAGTTGTGTCGGAGCATGCGGGTTTTAGTACATTATATTCCACATTGAGCAGAGTGGTGGATTTAATCGACCAATGTGTTACTCGTGGTGTGGTCAAGAGTTTTTGGGACACAACCAACACATTTCACCTCTCATTTGGTGAGATGAATATAACTCCTTTTAATTTTACAATGCTAATAAGTCTTAGGTTTACAAGGCAACCATTATTATACGAAGAGGATTTCCACACCATCCCTACCAACTCTTGCGCCTTTGTGGTCCAATCATGGAGTCCATTCATGTTGAAGACCATTTCTCATATGGGATCCTAGTTGATTCAATGCGTGATAACATGTGGTGGGCATAGCATTTATCGAATCAAAAATCCTATATCATTCTTACCCTTCTTCTCAACATGACTATCTCTGCCGACCTTGGTCACTGGTGTCATTTTTGTTACTTGGTTAACTTGGTTGACTTGGATAGAGCAGGAAGCTTAAACTACAAAGTTCCTACATATTTCACCATTGTTCGTGGAGTGCAGCATAGAGTGCTAAAAACCAAGCACACTCCTGAGGAGCAACGTACAAGTATACCCCTTTGGGGTTTGTGGAGAGTTATGAAGGTACCAAATTTTATCTTCTTTTTTGCTTTCCTTTATACTTTCTAACGTTTAATATTAGCATTTTTATTTTGCAACTTTGCTTTTATGAGTATTTTTCGGATCTTTTACCAAGGTCGTGAGTTCCCATAAGCCTCCCTGCGATGGTCTTATGGACCAAAGGAAACCAAATTATGCAGCAATTCCAGTCAAGAGATCTTCAACGACTTGGTGTTGCCATTAATGCTTTGAAACGGCACCGTTACTTTATTCTGAATATAGATCATTGTGGGATTTTACTCTTTTGACCTACTCTTTTGCAGGATAACTTTCACGCATTGGAGAATCGTTTTACGACTCCTCGAAGTTGAAGTTGCTCAATGCTATACTCAGGAGCAAATCCTTTTAGAAGGACCTTTTAGTTTCATCTAGTACTACGGTGAGTTAGTTACTGCCCATGTTGCCAACCAATGGCCTCCATTTATTCCTTTGGATCCTCCCTAATCTATATTCTATATAAGAACTCTTAGTCTAGAAGATATGATAGAGATGAAGTTAGTTATTTATTTCTAGTCTGTGTGGACCACCATGGCGATTGTACAACTTACCGTCAACATCTCATGACCCATTTGCTATATTTTCTTCTTTGCTTTCTACCTTTTTATTGCATATTCATGATGCTAACATTTGTAATTCCTATTTTGCAGGTGATAGCATAGAGGCTCTTATTTTGGGCTTGAATGTTCATATATCTGGGCAAAGGGAGGAAGCCACCTAGGGGGACATCCTATTGGTCCTTGAATCAAAGTGTCTAGAACTCTCTTTTCCACCTACTTTTGTTGGGGTAAGCTTATTGCTTTATTTGTTTGCCTTAAGCTGAAATGCAACCTTTTAACTATTCTCCTTTTTTTGGTATAACGGCCAGCAGTATGGGCTAATAATACGCCATTTTCACTCCATAAGGAAGGTCTTTCCAATCCTTTTTATTTGTGATCATCCTCAAACAAACGAGGTGAGTTTCACACTTTGAGTTGACCATGCATTTTTTGACTTTTCTTCATTTATGCCATAGGGACCTGAAGAAGATGCTTGTTTTTAGAGGTCTCATGGCTCTCGTTCTAGAATGTGTATTCCTGGTAGAGCTCAAGAAATTTTTGAATCGCCACATGCCAGAGAGAGAATCCCACGTCCCCGATTCCCCACTAAAGGTGAAACTACTTCAAATTTTACGATACTGCATATCCTTATGCTTTGAGTCCTTCTTTAGGAGAACTCTATGTGCCTCATATTTTATACTGTGGTTCTTTCTCTGGAATGGCGCGTAATGATCCTCAATGCTATTCCTCAACCCCTAGGGGCAATCCTGAAGCTAACATAGGCACTAGTCATGCCTTGATTGATTTTGGTTATACTTTGGGTTATGTTGACTACTTCATTGGAGGAGGTAATAGTGACTTCCCAGATAATCAGTAGGGGTAACTCATCCAGTCTATGTATGATGCTTTGACTCGGATGCTATAATGTAATTTCACTTTTTGTGCAATGTTAGTTTCATCCAAATTTTTATGCAAGCTCACTATAATCTAATGAACATTACCGCTAATTTCCCCCAAAAATAAAAAGATATAAAAAGAAATAAAGACATTATAAGTATTTAAGCGCTCTGTGGTCCTAAGTAATAATTTAAAAACTTTATCAAATAATAAAAAAGAAAGAAAATAGGCAACGACCCGACCTTGGATACCGGCCTGTATCTCACTGGGCATTTCTACTGAGTTCAAATTGGATTTGTCATTCTTGCCTAGTTTGGATTGGATTTGGCTATTGACCCCATGAGGTCGCGGAAACCAGTCGACTCCTTGAGAATAGTTAGCTGAATTATGCTTGGATTTTGGTTAGCTCTTTATAGCTATAAATTAAGACTGCCTGGTTTGCTAGTTTTCACCAATTGGATGTGGGATCACATAAGCTCAAAGAGTAATCACAATGCCATTTCAGAAGATGTTCACTTCCTGGTTTCTTTCTCTTGATACCATCGATAAGTATGACCTTATAAGTCTTCACTTGAATGTTCTTCTTAGTATGCATTAAGTTAGGATTTCTTCGGATTTCTTTGGGGCCATTGCCACTTTTGTGGATTCCAAATTTGATGTCTTTCGCTTTGGGAGGTGTGAATTGTGTCCTGTAGTGAAGGAACGAATTTAATGCTATTATTGGCGTTCCCCTTTATTGCCCTCCTATTCTGCCTTACATCCCTTGGGATCTTCCTTCTTCCTATGGCTGGGTGTTAGGTCTAGGCGAGGAGGATGTAGCCACCATACTCTATAGGGGTAAAGTATATTTTATGGTCGTGATGCCTTTCCTTTATAAGAATAATCGTACCTTTGACGTTGCATTGACGGGGTATGGCTATTCTCCTTTGTAGTATTGAGGTTTTCCTATTTATGGGTGCTTTAGCAAATGAGGGGGCCTATAAAGTTTTTGAGCGAAGTAGAAACAGTGTGCCATACCTAGTTGCTCGCCATTGTTAAGACTATCTTGGGTTTAGACCACATCCACCATCACCCACATCAATTTTATCAAGTATCCCACTGTTGTTGTAGGTGGGTCTTTAACCCATTGGGCCTAGGAACCCAATCAGGTTTTAGTCCTGCCCTTCCTCTCTTGTTTTTGGCCGATTTTTTAAAATTTCTATTTTGCTATCCCTTTCTATCTTTTTGTCTCTTTTAGGCTCGCAAACCGATTAGTATCTTAGATTTTGCTAACTGTTTTTCATCATTTTTTTGTAGATTTGGTTTTGGAAACTTAAGAGTGATAAACAATTCCAAGAAATGTGGACATGTACTTACCCTCATAGTTCCCTAAAGACGGAGGCTTTTTCAAGGATCAATCCATGGCGAGCTGACGGAGAATTCGGTAGTGGTGCATACGACGATTTGTGATACACGGGGAATGCCTTGCACATATCCATCTCATTGGCTTATTAACTAGCACTTATTATTTTCTAGGTTGGGTAACGAGGAAGTTCAGTTATAAACAATATATCCCTGCATTGGACTGTATCATCCCCAGATGTTGCAAGAATGACCCTTCTCGCTTCAAATCTTAGGTAGACTATTGGCTTCATCTTCCTACTATTGTAATATCATTTATACCGCGCTCTCCACACTATCTCAAAGCATTATTTGAATTGGCTGACTGAATATGATCTCGAGGCAAGGAAGGCTCTTTGTGCTAAGGAAAACGCTATTAGGAAAGGACCAACTAAGCATAGCCCGTCTCGAAATGGGAAAAAGAGAGCCATGGATCCTAACCCTTAAAAGATGGCCCCTAGTCATGAAATACAAGAAGCTAAAGAAGGATTAGGAACCGTAGGTTTGGCTCCTTATATATTTTCTTTAGAATAAATTTTAGTGCTTTTTATAGTAGCATGCTATTCGGACTTTCATTTCTGGTGGTGCACTTTTAAAGTTTTCTAGATGGCAAGAAAAGCATTAAGTTTGCTTTTATTGCCATTAAAACTCCTTAATTATTTGCGCTTCTCTTGATTGCAGAACTCCCTTTTTCACTAGATTCACCTGTTTGCAGTTAAGAAGAGGAAGGCTTAGCCCAAATTTATTGGGAACCTGGCGCAATTTTCATAAGAAACCAGCTGGCTTGCCACATGACTAGCCCACTAGGCCAGCTCTTTTGCAGCACGACATTTTACTTGGCCTTCTCTCCTCTCTCTTTCTCTCTCTCTCTCTCTCTCTCTGTCCCTCTCTCTTCTTGCATGTAAATAATGACCAATTAGGCCCGGCTATCAGGGTTTCCTACACATCTGAGATACAGAATTAGTCCTTCATAGTTCATTAATCGGGCCCTTAGCTAGCATTATATTTGTATTATATTTCTATTTATGTAGGCCTAGTATGGGCCTCATAAACCTATCATAGGTTCAACTATTAAGCAAAAGCCTATTATGGAATTTTTAGGCATAATACTTCTTTAAGTGATCCAAGTTGGCATGTTGAGTATATTCCTTTCGATTTATGTCCATATGCTTCACTGCTCCTACATGTAGGAAAGCTCTTATGATCTACGGGCCTACCTAATTAGGTTTAAATTTCCTTTCTAAGTCTTGTGCTCGCCCTTACCTCCTTTAAAACTTGATTGCCTTCCTAAAGGTCCCTCAGCTTACTTTTCTTACTGAAAGCCCTTGAAATGTGGACTTGGTAAATCTAGATGTTATGTAATGCACTTAGCATTCTTTCATCCAACACCACTAACTCTTCATATCAGGCTTTTCCCTGTTCTGATTTCCGAATTTGTCTTTCCATAATTTCGCTAAGTAAGGGTAGTGTCATTTCAATTTCGACTACCAATTCTATTTCATATACCAAGGACCATAGGGTTACTCCTGTTGAGCTACGAATTGATGCTCTATAGCCCATTAAGCAAAAGGGAGTTTATCAGGCCAGTATTTATAATTTTTAACCGTTTTCTGGATTGTCCTCTAGACATTTTTGTTAGTTGCTTTAACGACTCCTTTTGCCTAAGGATGATAAGGAGACGACTTATGATGCTAAATCTTATATTTTTCAAGTAAGGTTGTTGCTTCCTTTCTAAAAAGGTACCCTTAATCACCTATTAGTCTATGTAGCACACCATATCTATATATAATGTTATTAAGGAGAAATTTGGCCACACGTTTTGATGTGATTTTGCACAAGAGGCCACTTCTATCCACATGGTGAAGTAATCGATTGCTACAAGCACAAATTCATGCCCACAAACCCCCTTGGTGTAATTTTACTAATGATCTTGACTCCCTAGACTAAAAGGGGCGATAGAGAAGTCAATGCTGAGAGAAAGGAGGGAGGCTGATGCTGTAAATTGGGACATATGTAGCATTTATAACACCTCCTCACATATGCATAATAGTCTGCCTCTATTGTAGACCAATAATATCCCATCCTTTTGCACCTTCTTGGCTAGCATTCCACCATTCATACATGGCTTACATTCCCAACCATGAGCTTCTTTTATGGTTTCTTGAGCATGTTCTTGTGCTACACATAGTAGATTTATGCCCATATCAGTTTTCTTGTATAACTTTCCTTTTAAAACATTGCGAGGCCAGCACCCTTTACTCTCACTGGGATTTTGAGGAGTATCCTGGCCAGTATTTGTTACAGTTAAATTACCACAAGCGCACGGCGTAGCTATACCTAGCAACTGGCAGTACGGGTCGATACCACAAAGAACTTGGTTTCGTTTATTAGAACTAATCTAAGCACTCAATCTAGGCAAATCAAATTCAAAGGTTCAACTAACAACTAAGGAAATGATAATAATTAAGAAGATAATTAAGAAATCTGAATATTAAACACCTAGGTTGGAATTCACAGCACAATTGCATTAGTGAATCAATCACTAAGCCCATCAAATTCACCCAAACATTGTATTACGAGTGGATAGATTGACAATTAAATTCATCTCCTTCCCCTCTCAAATGTTGAAGACTAATCCTAGAACTATATCTACCTATTTTCACGGGACCAAAGTGAAAGGATTACAAGATCTATAATCTCGAATTCCAATTAGAGCTTCAATTATTTTCATGTCGAAATTCTAACTGTCTGCTAGGTCAATCTAGATAAAGGTTTCATCTTACGATATTCCCCTAGATCCTATTAGCAAAGGATGAATGCTCTTTCAAGCCATTCATTGAACATGTGGTGAGCACAGTATACATCATAAACGTAAACATGGGGCAAGTAAGGTTTGCAGCTCAATCATGATTCAACTAACAAAATCAGCGTTAATCCCAACTCAAGTTGGGAGATTAGCCATGAATCATATCAACAACAATCATATAATCCCTATAATATCAAACACGTTACACAAAACAACCCTAGAAAACAATGCTAAGAGGAAAAGAGAATCGAGAAGCAAACTTGAACTAATCATAGCAAAAGTAGTAAAGAAAATCTTTAATGGTGATCAATTCAATCAATAAGCAACTCTAAAATCTCCCTACTAGACTATACAAATCACTGTAAGAAAGTGCTCTAAAAGAAAAGACAAAAGATATCCCCAAAACTGGCTGAAAGCTGCTTTAGTATATCAAAATATGAGAAATGCATGGCTGTGGTTCGATGCACAGCCAGTTGTGTGCAATTTCTGGGCTCAAGATGCACGGTCGTGCAGCTCGGTAGGAACTTTCTGCCCTAAGTGCACGGCTAGCTGTGCAACTTTACAACTGTTAACCCTTGATACCTTGGTCTTCCTGCCAACTTTATGAATGTCTTCTTTATCCAAAACATCACTCTTCACTCATATTCATCCCAATTATTACCAAAATACCTACAAAAGGGAAACAAGTCCAAACAAGATAGTCACGAGCAAAAGAAGGCAAATATGGTCACTTTCCTAAATAAATTGAGGAGATATGTAGAGGAAGGAGATGAAACCAAGGGCCTAAAAATAGCAAAATTGGACATTTATTAACTCACCCATGCTAATCTCTTGCTTATCCCTAAGCAAGACAAACTCTCAAATGATCAATGAGGGAAATGAACCTCTAATCACACCCTCCTCAAGCAAGGGAATAACAGTTAATTGATCAAACACAATCATGCATTAGAGGTGGGCAAGTCTAGGTGTTAAAAATATTTTTAATAAAACACATGCACCATCATCTATAGATCACACCACCTATATGCAACACACCAATCCCCCCAAATCACCCCATATTAAATCACATGATAAACCAAATCATCCCTCAAAAAGTGACGAGCAAGTGTGGCTGGTAGAACCTTACTTTTGGGATAAAGTGGAATGCTTTTCGCAACATGTATGGAATATGTAACACATATGCTCTAAAAACTTAATCCAATCAAATAAGCTACCATAAGCTTAGTAAAGTTCTTAATTTTCAACCACTGAATGTAAAATTCAAAATACCAATCATGAGGACTTGCAAAGAGCATGTAATAGGGCCAAATTTTAAAGGTAAGGAGTGGATTAATTTAGGGAGAAGTGAAGCTATCAGGCAAAGGATTGGAGAGCAAAAACACTTCCACAAGGTGATACCAAGACACCAAATTTCATACCCCTAATTGATCTAAATGAGCAAAAACCCATAAAACACCTTCAATATGTTAATGGCATGGAAAACACAAAAACGCAACTCATAATCCCTTCAACACGAACCACCAACATCACGCCCAAGTGAACTAGCCTCTAAAATATGCCAAACTCCTTAGGAAAGTGTTGCTCCACTAGACTTTGGCAAATGTACAGAAGTCATGCAAAGGCCAAATGGTGTGGTGAGTATGGTGGTAAGTGCTTAACATATATATCATTTTAGGGACATTTTTCCACATTTTTAGGAGATTATGTGCTTTATGCTATGATTTATACTCTTATTCTGGATTTACGCTTGGGTATGGTTCTTTTATGTGTTTCACTGGATTTTAGGCCTTTCTACCCAGTATTTGACACTTAAATAGGTGTATTTTGACTCATCATGGATGCCCCTAAGTTGCCATGCCTATGGAAGAGAGGAAGAACAGAAGAATGATGAACCAGCCCAGACCACGATCATCCCGTGGTGGATGCCACAGTCCGTGGTGGAGGCATAATAGCTGGCCTCTTCATTTTCCCTCATCATGTGGCTAAGATTAATTTGATTTTCCTATAAATAGGCCATCCCTTGGCTGCTGAAACATCCAACATCCATCATTCTCCCATTTCCATTTTTCTTTCTTAGATTAGTGTAGATTAGATTACAGAGAGTGTGAGTTGAAGTGAAGATTTGCAAGGATTCCACCCCGTGCTTGCAACGACGGTTCAACCACAATCTTAGTTGAGCATCTCTCCTCTTCTCTCTTCTCTTCTCTACTCTTTGGATTTATTGTTTTAGATGTTCAATTTAATCATGTTTGAGTAGTTAATTTTTATCTAGGGATTCGGTAGTTTGCGGAATTAGCATTGGATCATGTTTTAATTTATAGAATTGTACTTGTTTTTATGATTGGTTGGATTTCATTCTATCAAGTGTTATTCATGGTGTGAGGGGATTTGGGGCCAAAGTTTGGTTGCACATTTGAAATAAATCGAGTGAACATTCGAAAGATGATATTTGGTTGTTAGACTGCTTGTTAGAACCTATCGTTGCATCATCTCGATGAGATATTGTCGAGTTGAGAGGACTTGAATTAGGTAATCGAAAATATTAAACTTAGATTAAGTCAAATTAGGTTGAAAGAGAGACTTTGCTTAGTTTAGGCTAATTTAGTTGATTTCAAAAGATTAGACTGAATTTTTGTATAGATTACAGTTCCTCGAAATTAACTAATTAGAGAAATACAAATGTTTATCATTTTGATTTAATTCCCTTTCATAACTATATGAATTCCTAAGTGTTTTCCCTTAATTGATTTAGATTTAACATATTAGAAGTTGTTGAATCAAAACCCCTTGATTCAGGATTCACTTAGCATATCTTGAGGGATTATAACTCAGTAGTTTCACCTAGCCTCTGTGTGATCGACCTTGAATAGCTACAATGCCACTGTGTGCTTGCAGCCGTATCAATTTCTTGGCGCCGTTGCCGGGGACTAGCATCGAATATTGGATTTTTCCTGATAGGTTTGACTAAGCGTTTTGTTTTTCTTTGAAAAAAAAAATGAAAACAAAAATTGAAAAACTAAAAAAAAATAAGAATTTTTGTGAAACAACAATGGCAATTTTCCATTTTCTCCAATTCAAGCATGAGTTATTTTGGCGTTATTTTAAGCGACTAAGTGCGTTTCTTGCTCAATGTGGTTATTATGTGAGTAAATGGGAAATTTTAGACATTATTGATGAGGGTGTGAATAGTAAAACTCGTATTCTTTTAGGGTATTGGGATTTTCATGGTAAAACTATTGAAGATGCATGTTATTTGCTTGAGTAGATTGCTTGGGATTCATTTGAATTTGACAAGGCCACTATTATTTCTAGATATTCAATCTCTGATCTTACGCATTCTATGCTAGATCTTATTATGCTCCTTTTTGGTGTGACTTATGCAATTCTTCTAACCATGATATAAATTCATGTCCTTTCTATGCATGCTATGTGCAACATGACTTTGTATCACCTTGGGACAACTCTGATGTTGTCATATCCTTACATAATTCATCCTTTCCTTTGGCTCAGTGCATGGGGCTCGAGGTGGGTGAGCCTTTTGAGTTTGATGGTAGGTTTGATGTTTCTGATACATGTTTTGAGTCAGAAGATATTTTTGATAAGGTGCATGATCTAGTTAAGAATCCTTTAGAAGAGTCACGTGATGTGCTTGTGCATGAGGAGTCTCCTAGCCTTGGTTTTCATGATATTGTTCTCACTAATCCCCTTGATCATTCCCATGTTTCCCCTAAGTGTTCACAGCCCTTTATTTCCCCCGAGTATTCTTTAGATGCACCCGTTGATAATCCTAAGATTTGTGATTCTAATGTTGACTTGGGCCATGAGGATAGCGACTTTAATTTTCTTGGTGGGAATGTTGATGATTTTGTATCCTTAGGTTATCTAAGAGGGTATGATCCCTATATTGATCCTTATTATGTATACCTAGGAGAATTGCTAAGAAAAACCACATGGACTATATGGTTTAATCCTTTCTATGATTCTTCTATGCGCTTTGATAAGGTTAAGAGGATACTTATACTCTTTGGTGTGATTTTGGTTATTGCCTCTGACGTTTTATTTTCTAAATTGTGGTCCCAGGAATTTGATAAGCTCCTGTGTGCTTTAATAGTGTCTAGTTTTATGAGCCAAGTCTTGACATCGTGATGGAGTGACTAATGCTCCATTTACCCCATTTTGCGTGAAGGCCTTAGCTTAGGTGCACTCTGCGACCTGGTGAGATCGTTATGTTTTGTTTCCCTTTCCCTTCTTTTACCTTTCCTTCCTTTGCATAATAATGCTTTGTTTAAGGCTAGTGAAAGGGTAGTTTCTATGTTTTCTATTTTGGTTATTAGTTTGCATACATGCTAGAGCATATAGTTTTAGGTTTCTTTTTAGTTTGCATTAGTGTTTTGCATTCAGTTGCATTTAGGTTTGCATTTTAGATTTACATATAGAGATGGTGTGGATTAGTTTGAGATAACCTCCAATGATGCTTTTGTTTAGGCAAAATAGCTTTCATGCGCTTGAGTATCTTTTGATATGTAATCCCTTTTGGTGTGAAAATTTTTGAAGGTTTTATAAATATTTCTTGTTTTGACCCTTGCCTTGGTTGAGAACTATTTTATCCCTTAGAGTCTTTGGCACTAATGTTTGTACGCGACCTTGGTATATGTTCGGTGAGATTTTGAGCCTTATTTAGAGTAATCATTATATTTAGTCTCATGTTTCTTCCATGTGTGTGACTCTTACATTTTCCATCTCTAGAACTTTCCTAGACTCTTGTTCAAAACCACATTATTATGTGCATATTTGATGATATGACAAAGGCATTTCTTTCTTTGACCATTTTAGCCACATAGCCAAATAGTCTACCCTTGTATTACATGTTTTTCCCCTTTATTAGCCGTTTTGAGCTTATATCTTTCTTTGTTGTGATCCTTTCATCTTAGCTTGGCCAAACATATATTCCTACCATTAAGCCAAATCTATGGAGCATCACTTCATCTATGTAGTGGATGGTTTTGGGAATAATTGAGTTTAAGGTGGCTTTGGTATGTTGGTTCGTTGAGGGATTGATGATATTGAGCATTTGCTTTGGTTCCCTCTTATTTGGGTTGTGTATATATATCTTTGGTTGTGAGTTGATAGTTAGTGACCCTATGCCTTTCAATAGTTGCCATTTTCTATTATATGCCCACATTGAGGGCAATGTATGATTTCAGCAAGGAGGAGTTAGTCGTTATATTTTCATTTTATCTCCCGAAAAAAAAGAGGAAAAATCATTAAAAAAAAGCACAAAAAACAAAGAAAAAAAGAGTAAAAAAAAGAAAATCATAGGAAAAAAAGAAAAAAAAAGCGAAAAAAAAACAAAACTAAGTGTTTGGCATGGGATACGTGCATAGCTTGTGTTCCTTCTTTGTCAACTCATTTCCTATATAATTGATTAGGATATGTTCATTGTATTTTGAAGTTTAGGGTGTTGGTGAACTTATTAGCTTCTTGGTGGTTAGTTTCTCCCTAGTCGCTTGGTTAAGTAGCTCTACATTGCCCAAATTCTCTTGTCCACTCCTTTTCCTTAACCCTTATAGCCCACATTATAGCCCGAATAAAGTCCTCTTGATTGTCTTGTACGCATTGCATTCTAGTGGTAGAGAATTTGAGAGTCTTGTCAACTTCATGGTAGATTGGATCTTTGGAATAAGTCTTGAGTGAACTTGCAATATATTTCAAACACATAAGCAGGAGTGTTCCATATTTCCCAAAAGTGAGGTTCTACCAGTCTATTTGGCTCTACTCAATCTCATATGCTTGCCTGACATGCTTTGTGGTTCTTTGGGGGTGATCACGTTTGATATCGAGCTTGTGGTCATGTACGTTTTTAAAAACCTTCTCCTAGCCTTCTGATTTTGAAATGTTTTGTGCACTACTTGGGGTTGTCATTGATTGCAATTCTTGCTTATGATATGCTATGGCTTTCCTACTTTTAGGAGGTTATTATGTTTTAAGTCCTAGATGCGTCCCCCTTTTAGGTTTGTATAATGTTTGCTTGAGGACAAGCAACAGTTTAAGCATGGGGGAGTTTGATAAGTGCTTAATGTGTACATCATTTTAGGGTCATTTTTCCACATTTTTAGGAGAATTATGTGCTTTATGCTATGATTTATACTCTTATTCTCCATTTACGCTTGGGTATGATTCTTTTCTGTGTTATGCAGGATTTTAGGCCTTTCTACTCAGCATTTGACCCTTGAATAGGTGTATTTTGACTCATCATGGATGCCCCTGAGTTGTTATGCTCGTGGTAGAGAGGAAGAACAGAAGAATAACGAACCAGCCCAGACCACGGTCAGCCCGTGGTGGATGCCACGCTCCATAGTAGAGGCATAACAGCTGGCCTCTTCGTTTTTCCTTATCGTGTGGCTGAGATTGATTTGGTTTTCCTATAAATAGGGCATCCCTCGGCTGCTAAAACATCAACCATCCATCATTCTCTCATTTCCATTTTCGTCTCTTAGATTAGTGTAGATTAGATTAGAGAGAGAGTGAGTTGAAGTGAACATTTGCAAGGATTTCACCCCGAGCTTACAACAACGGCTCAAGCACGATCTTAGCTGGGCATCTCTTTTCTCTTCTCTCTTCTCTTCTCTTCTATTTAAATTTATCATTTTAGATGTTTAATTTAATCATGTTTGAGTAGTTAATTTTTGTCTAGAGATTTAGTAGTTTGTGGAATTGGTATTGGATCATGTTTTAATTTATAGAATTATGCTTGTTTTCATGATTGGTTGGATTTCGTTTTATCAAGTGTTATTCACATTGTGAGTGGATTTGTCGCCAAAGTTTGCTTGCACACTTGAAAGAATCGAGTGAATGCTTGAAAGATGGCATTTGGTTATTGCCTCCTTGCTAGAACCTATTGTTGCATCCTCTCGAAAGAGAGATTGTCAAGTTGGGAGGACTTGAATTAAGTAATTGAAAATATTAAACTTAGATTAAGCCAAATTAGCTTGAAAGAGTGACTCTTACTTAGTTTAAGCAAATTTACTTGATTTCGAATGAATAGACTGAATTTTTGTATAGATTGTAGTTTCTCGAAATTAACTAATTAGAGAAACCCACATGTTTATCATTTTGATTCAATTCCTTTTCATTACTATACGAATTTGTAGGCGTTTTCCTTAATTGATTTAGATTTAGCATAGTAGAAGTTGTTGAATGAAAATCCCTTAATTCATTATTTGCTTAGCATATCTTGAGGGATTATAACTCAGTAGTTTCACCTAGTCTCGGTGGGATCGACTTTGAATAGCTACAACACCACCGTGCGCTTGTGGTCGTATCATATGGGTGCAGCAGCAAACATGGAAAAGTACAAAGGGACAACGAAGGGGGTATCATGCATCATTGGTAGCTTTTTTAGCTCGTGTTGCCATATGAAACAAAGGGTACCCCAATTATATCGACAAATGCATGAGCTAATTGTCATTTCAAAGAGAACTAGACTAAGTTCTAGAGGTATAATTATGAAGGAATCACACATGAAAGGATAAATGAGGCTATAAATAATGAATAGTCATTAGGCTCAAAATTTTATGGATTAAATTATCATAGTCAATGCACTTACTCTAAGATAGGCCACTAATTAAGGTTAACTAAATCAAACCACATGAATCTTCAAGGGTAATTGGCATGCACACAGGATAAGGCAATTGTAGATAGGTGATGGTAATATAGTTTTTACAAAATCCACACTAGGACAGACCACACCTCAATATATAATCACGCCAAACAATCAACTATTACTTCTTCCATCCACATCATAAGAGAGGTTCTTAAAAACTCATTTTGTCTTTTTCTTTTTTTTTTTTTCAAAAGTAATAAATCTAACTAAGAAAGTAATATAACACATGGAGAAAATGAAGAGAAGGGTAAAAAAGAGTTCCTGTGAAACTTATGAATGCCCAACCCGATCATTTTTCTCTTGTGATGTAACATCTAGCCTATATGCCTTAGACTACATGGCCTACATGCTCTAACCTATAAAGCTACACGAAATCCTAATTACATGATGTAAATGTAGGAGATATCATCTAAGCCACATCCCGAGATCCATAATTTCACCTAAAGAGCTATAATCCCACCTCCCCCATGCTTAAGATTTTTATTGTCCTTAATAAGAACGACATGCAAATGAACATGGGGGGAAAACACTCGTAATGCAGAAGGGGAATGTTGGAAGAGGGGAGGAATGACACACTTTTTTGTTGAGAAAAGAAAATAAATGCTTTGGTTGCCTGCTAAGAAGCGCTTGTTTGCAGTCCCTACCTTGACCTTTACCTTAGGTGGTAGACAGCAGTAATAGGGGAAATTGACTAATTAGGACATAGAATGGTAGTGAGGTATCTACTATTTCCATAGGACGAATAGAAATGTCTTCAAGGCTAGTTAGGATTAGTGGAGGAGATTCAAAAGTTGTAGGGGATGTGCCACCCTATCAAAAGCCTCTATCATATGACTGACTGTAGAAACAATAGGAATTGCAGGTGCAGGAACAGAAGGAGATATGAGAAGAGGAAAACAGAAATCAATAGTCCCTCCACATAACTAGAAAAGGATCTTACCTGTAGGCACATCAATTACATTTCCTGCAGTTGCTAGAAATGGTCGTCCTAAGGCAATAGGAACATGAGAGCTTTCATCTTTATCCATAACTATGAAATCATAAGGGATGATGAATTACCCCCCCAAATTAGGACATCCTCAAGAATCTCCATAGGATGTTTGATCGAATGATCTTCCATTTGAACAGTTAGTTTGGTGGGATACAGATCCTGCAACAGAAGCTTCTGGCAGAAAAAGAAAGGCATCAAGCTTATGCTAGCCCCTGACCCACAAAGAGCTCTCGTAATCTGCAAATTCCCTATAGAGCAGGGGATAGACAAATTACCTGGATCCTGTAGCTTAGAAGATGAATTGCTTTGCAGAATCGCACTATAAATCTCTCCAATAGGAAGCATTGTGACCTCCTCAAGCTTGCCTTTGTTGGAAAGAAGCTCTCTTAAAATTTTAAATAGGAAGGTGCTTCTTTGGGAGCTTTCAAAAAAGGGATATTGACATAGACCTGTTATAGTAATTCCAGGAATCTCACAAATCTGGGCTCAAGCTTTGATAGTATAGACAATGCCATTCTGTAAGGGAATGATGGAGGTGGCTGGTAAAGGCAAACTATAGGTGATTAATGGCCCTTCTAATCTGGATGCTGGCTCTCTCTCCTCTTCAATTCACTCGTTCCTGCAGAAATAGGATCTGAAACCTTCCCCTGGAGTACCACTATAGGGCTCTCCACTGACCCCTTATCATGTACTGATACTACATTGATATGACCCCTGGGATTGGATTCAAGTTGGCCTGGTAGATGCCCCTGAGGTCGGGACAGGTGGCTAACCTGCTGGGCTATTTAGGCAATCTAGGTGTCCACCGCCTTTTGGTGGGGAGCCATAGTCTTAAACTTGAAAGTTAGCTAGGTGATCAACTCACCAAGAGCTTCATTAGTCTTGGTTTAGGTTGCTATGAAGTGCTCTATGAGGCTTTCCAAGTTGGATTATTGTTGTGGAGGTTAAGGAGGTGGGTTATAGGATGGTCTATTTTGAAAACCAGGGGGTTGAGTAGCATTAGGTGGTAAGGGGTTGGTGTTCCTATAGGAGAGTTTTGGATAATTTCTCCATCTTGGATTCTAAGTGTCTGAGTAAGGGTTGTTTTGCGTCCATGAATTAAAGTTTTAAAAGGCAATAGGATATTTAACTCCTTGGAAGGTGGCTAAACAATCAGCATCCATGCCCCTTTAAATGCCACAAATCTCACAGACAATTCCCATTGCACACCATGCTAGAGGAACTACCTGCATTAGAAGTCCCAAGTCTATCAAATCTCTGAGCAAGGGCATCAACCTTGCTATCTAAAAGGTCCACAGCATCAGCTCCATACACACCACCACTTTTCTTCAGGTTAGGTCTCTTACTAGACTAGTGGTGGTTATTGGAGGCCATCTCCTCCAATAGAGATCTAGGGGCCTCAATCGATTTCCTATAAGTACGCTGCCAGCTGCAGCATCAATAGACATCTTCAATGACTGGTCTAGTCTATTGTAAAAGGTTTAGACTTAGAGCTAGTCAGGAATGCCATGGTGTGGTGATTGCCCTTGATGGTCTTTAAATCTCTCCCAAGCCTTGTATAGTGACTTGCCATGAACTTGGGCGAATGAAGTGATGTTAGCCTTCAACTTGGCAGTCTTTCCTAGAGGGAAGTACTTGCTATAAAAAGCTTTGGAGAGTACGTCCCATATAGCAAAGGCATTTGGCTCCTTATTTAGAAGCCAATCTTTAGCCTATCCCTCAGGGAGAATGGGAAAAGCTTCAGTTGGATGGAATCAATGGATATCTTATTGAGCTTGAGAATGTCACATTTCGTAAGGAAATTGCAAAGGTGCATGTCGAGGTTCTCAAAACCTAGTCTAGAATACTCTAGTTGGTTCTTAACATTGAAAGGAACATGTTCTACAGTAACGGTACAAAAAACTTGTTATAGTTAAATTACCATAAGCGCACGGCATAGCTGTAGCTAGCAACTGAAGAGTACGGGCCGATCCCACAAGGAATATGCTTTCAATTACCATAACTAATTTGAGCTCTCAATCTAGGTAAATCAAATTTAAAGGCTTAACTAACAACTAAGGAAACAATAATAATTAAGAAGACAATTGAGAAATCAGAATACTAAGACATTTAGGTTGGAATTAACATCATAATTGCATTTGTGAATCAATCACTAACCCTATTAAACTCACCCAAGCATTGTACCATGAGTGGATTGATTCAAAATTTAATCCATCTCCTCCCTCTTGTAAAGGCCGATGACTAATCCTAGAACCATAGCCACTTATTTTGATGAGACTAAGTCAAAGGATTACAAGATCTACAATCCCGAATACTTATTAGAACTTTAATTATTTTCATATCGAAATCCTAACCGTCTACTAGCTTACTCTAGAAAAAGATTTTCTCTTTTGACGTTCCCCTAAATGCTAGTAGCAAAGGATGAATGCTCTTTCAAGCAATTCTTCAAACACGTGGTGAGCAAAGTACAAATCATAAACGCAAACATAGGGCAAGTAAGGGCTTAAGCCTAAATCATGAGTCAACAAACATAATCGGTGTTAATCCCAGTCGAAGTTAGGAGATTACACATAAATCATATCAAAAAAATCAAATCAGCCCTAGAATAGCGAATATGTTTCACATAAAAACCTTAGAAAACAATGCTAAGAGGAAAAGAGAATTGAGAAGCAAACTTAAATCAATCGTAGCAGAAGTAGTAAAGAAAATCTTCAATGGTGATGAATTCAATCAACAAGCAAATTTAAAATCTCCCTACTAAACCCTAGAAATTGATCTAAGAAAGTGGTTTAAAAGAAAAGATAAAAGATATCCCAAAAACTAGTTGAAAACTGCTTTAGTATCTTGAAATCTGAGGGGCGTATGGTCATGTGCAACTTTTGGGCTTAGTACGCATGATCGTGCAAAAGCGCACAGCCAGCCATGCAACTCTACAGGAACGTTTTGCCTCAGGTGCACGGTTGTGCAAAAGTGCACACCTAGCCGTGCAAATTTACAAGTCTTAATCCTTGATTCCTTGGTCTTCCTGCCAACTCCTCGAATCTCTTCTTTGTCCAAAACTTCACTCCTCACTCATATTCGTTCCAATTATGACCAATATACCTACAAAAGGGAAATTAATCCAAATAAGACGATTATGAGCAAGAAGGGAAAATACGATCATGTTTCTAAACAAATCGAGGAGATATGTAGAGGAAGGCGATGAAATCAAGGGCCCAAAAATAGCAAAATTAGTGGTTTATCAGTATTCTTTCTACATTAAGTTTTCGTAAATATCATAATTCCAAGCACTAAGGTCGACACTGCATACTTCCATGGAGTAACTATGAGGTGGTTATTCCTCCTTTTTACTGTCAGCGGCATCAAATGGATTCCACTAGGGATGTTGATCATTTAAGCCAGTTTTACTAAGGCATCTACAAACTAGTTATCCTCTCGAGGGAGATAAGTGTTGGTGATGTCGGTAAAATTCTTGGTAAGGCCCACCTATTCAACTTGGTATGGTGTCAAGGCTTCGGTTCTTACTTTAGATTTTTGCCATATTTGATTAATTATCAAATTGGAGTCTCTATACACTCGTGTCTATTTACTCCTATTACCACAACAACATCCTACAACCTAATTACATAGGCCTCATACTCTACCACATCATTAGTTATCTTCAAGTTTAACATGACCGAAATAGGGGTATGTGCCCCTGTTGGAGATACTAAGAGTATGCCTACCCCAAATCCTTTTTTATTTGAAACCCGATCAAATACATTGTCTACATGTCTTCTTCAACCTAAAGAACCTCCTTATTAGGAGAATCAAATGATTCCTCCCTTTGATCATTAATTAGTATGTCTGCCCAAAAAGTCAAACACAACCCTAACCCACCTTTAATGGACTTCTGTGGAATGTAATGTAAATTAAACTCTAACAGCATTATCGCTCATCTGGCTACCTTGTCATTCATCACTATTTGTTAGAGCAAATATCCTATAAGATCCATTGGGGCTATTACCTGTATTGTATTGGTTAACATGAAATGTTTGAGAATCTTGGCTACGTATACTAAGGCCAAGGCATTTTTTCCTGAGGCTGTACAGCGAGTTTTATATTCGAGGAAACTTTTACATATATAATAGATGGTCTTTTCTTCCCCTTCTATTTTCTAGGATAACATGACCCCAATGGCGATGGTTGTTGTTGTGAGATATAGGATGAGAGGAATGTTAGGTTGTGGAGATACCCACATTAATGGATTAGATAAGTATGCTTTAATCTTATCAAATGCTTATTGGCACTCTGGATCAAGTTTGGGCTTCACCCCCTTCTTCAATTTCATGAAGATGGGTTCACACATCATTGCCAGCTCTAATATGAAGTGAATGATGTATTACAAATTGCCCAGAATGCCTTATGTCAGCTTCTCTATCCTCGAGGGCAGCATTTCCTACATTATCATAATTTTTGAAGGGCCAATCTCAATGCCCCGAAGGCTAACAATGTACTTAGTAACTTTCCATAAGCACAGTTGTGTGGATTCAAATGCATATTGTGCCTTCTAATCTAGTAAAGAAGTTTTGAAGAGTCAGACCATGTCCACCCCTTCGCTTAGATTTTATGATCACATCATCCATGTACAATTCCATTTCCTTACACCTGAGGTCATGTAACAAAGTGTTTGATGTCCTCTTGTACGTGGCCCCTAACATTCTTTAGCCTAAATGGCATTGCAATATAACAGTAGGTTTCCCATAGTGTGATAAAGGTAGTCTTTTCCATGTCCTTCTTAGCTATAATGACTTGGTTGTAAACAACATACCCATCCATAAAAGGAAGGAAAGCATGATGAGTAGTATTATCTACCAAGACATCTATATGCGGTAGTGAGAAGTTATCTTTTGGACTTGCCTTATTGAGATCCGTAAAATCTACAAACGTCCTTACTCTCCCATATTTCTTTGGAACTGGTACAATGTTTGCTACTTGTTGGGGGTAGTGTATAACCCTAATTAATCTATATCTAGTTCTTTCTACACCTCCTGCTTTACTATCAAGCCCCATTCTGGTTTCATCTAATGAATGCTTTTATTTTACTGATTTAGCATCCAGATAGAGAGTAGTTTTATGCTCAATAACATCACGATCAATGCCTAGCATGTCTTTATAAGACCATGTAAAGACATCTAGGAATTCCTGCAATAATGAAGTAAAAGTTTCTTGCTCCTTAGGGTTACTGTTTTCTTATTTGGGGCTCTCGGGGCTCATCAAGAGTCATCCACCTGATTAGTAGTGTGCCTTTAATCATGGAAATCCAACATTAATGATCTTCCACTACTTTAGTTAGTTCTTTAGGGGTTATATCTTCATTATAAGAGGTAAAGCATTCAAAAGGAAAAGAATGTGATGAGCCATAAGCAAACGAGTTCACCTTATTGAAATCAAGAACAGGTACATCTAATGCAAAGTTTGAAGGAATAGAAACTAAAGGCGGACTCTTAAACTCTATCCTTTACCTACCTAAACTACCCCTACAATTACGGTGAACACTTTTGTGACCTGTTTATAGCCTTCAATATTCGCCTCACTGATAAAGTCGACAAGATCAAACCCATTATTAGACATGGCAAAAGGCATAACATTCATACTGTCTTCTTTCTTCCTATAACCTTGCCTAAATATAAACTCGAAGATGTTGCTTTCAGCTATGTTAACCTAATCTTGAGTTGACTAGTCTTCTCCCGCAGTAGTGAGCACCTCCTTCTCCAATAGCCCATCATCATTGAGCATCTCTAGCCCTGCCACTAGGATCCCTTTCTTACTTATATAGTGAGGTTCAAGAAAGCCATAAAAAGAAAATTTGTCCCTTTTACGTAAGAGTTATCCATTGAGAGTGTGAGGATAAGGCCTTATAATGTACCGCTTTGGGTGGCCCTTCCTAGCAGCAGCTTCGTCCTTTAATAAGAATGCCACTATTTTAAAGTTGAAGAGCTCCTCATCATTACGACTATGCTCTATTTTTAACACTGACCCCTTATTAGTGATTGTAATGCATAGATTATCCCCTTAGATGGTCACCACCTGCCTTTTATCAACGTCTTTACCTTCTGATGGAAAGTGGAAAGAACTACCTAGTGGTCGTGAGGCCATAGCCTTCTTAGAAGGAGATTGAAGGTAGCAGGTATGTCCAAGACATAGAATTCCACATTTCTTTCAACATGACCTATATTAATGGGAAGGACCATGGTGCCTAATACTAGTCTCCTTGAGTTTTCATATGCTCTTAGATGAGTACATGGTGTTGAGAGCTACCCCTTCTTTATTGCTATCCACGTAGCTGTTCTCGAAGGGCAGACATTTATTTTTAATCCATTATCAGCCATGGAAAGGGGTACATACTTCTGAAGGCATATTATAGTAAAATAGAGAGTGTTGCGGTGTGTCGAACCTCCTATGCTTTTAAGAAGCTACTATGAGTTGCCATATAATCATATCAGCTTTAAGTTTCTTTAGTTATTTCAGTACTAGATCCACTTCTTGGGCTGTTGTGGCCTTTTCCTTCACTAGGACCTATTGTGGGCCTATCTTCGCTTAGTATCTCCCAGTTTTTGTAAGATGTTGGCTCAACCTAGAAGTCTGTTCGTTCTCGCCCCAGAAGTAGTTGTTACTTGCTTCAGTAGGCAGGTAACCGCCATGGGTTTTATATACATCTTCTTCAACAGTTTCCCTTGGGTTGAGGACCTCTAAATGTTGAGTAGGGCATACCCAACCTTGGTTTTTGGGCTGTGAATGCTTTGTTTGAACTGACCGATTCATGGCTGAGTTCCTAAGCTAGAATCAGGCCCAATTGTCTGATCCTAATTCATGGTAGTGTCTACTACTTGTTCTAAGAACAGGGCAACCTATTTGATCCAGGAACCCGGCCGAGTTCTTGGGCTAAAGTAAGGCTAGTTCCTGTGCCATACAAGTACACTATCTTATATGAGAATGGTTTTGCCAAAAATAAATAAAAATGAATAAAAAAATGACAAGAAAAAACAACAATTATTCATTAAGTAGAGTTGAGATTGAGTTTTAGGGAAACTCACAAAACATATCACTTTTCGAAGGAAATTATACTGATAGCGACAATTGAAGGGGCACCAAAGGGAGAATTGAGTTTGCTGTAAAAAGGTTTTAAAAAGGCCCCTGAGCAATCCCTAGCAAGGTCGCCAGAACCGGACCGGTGAGTGAACCGGTGAAGCTAGCGGGTCATTGGTTGAATCGGTTGGATCGGTCGTACCGTATTAGACTGGATTTTTGAATTATTCAAATTAACAACTATTCGTAAATATTTGTATACTAAGTATTTAAGTTATTGGCTTTTAGACTAATAAATACAAAGTATTAACTTCGAAAATATAGTAAGTTTTTAAATAAAAATAAGTAATTCATCTACATATTCTTAAATTTTTTATATTTACCTACAACTTAAAATATATTACTATTTATTTTAGAAAATAAATTAATAAGAAAATGCACCCACAATATAAGGGTTGATAATATGTTATCAATTCATTATATAAAGTATCACAATGGAAGAAATTGTTTAAAACAAGGACGAAAAGTAGTTAAAGAAGTTCATTTGGTCAAATGGAAGAGCCATTGTATAATAAATAAATGAAGTGGGTTAGTGCCATAAAAGTGTGATTGCTCTAGTGGTTGAATTGGATGAAGAGTGCATTGAATGAATATAAGGAGCATGGTTCGAATTTGCTCACTGGCAATGCTATTGTTTTTGTGAAACTGTTTCAGCCCCCCAAAAAAAATAAGTGAACCGGTTTAGGCAACCGGTTCAATCGACAGAACCGTGCGGTTCAACCGGTCTTTGACCGGCTCTTAACCGGTACATTGATGTAGTGGTTCAATACTAGCAATCGGACCGGACCATGGTCCGGTTCCCAGTTGAACTGATTGAACCAGCCGGTCCGGTCCGATTCTGGTAACCTTGATCCCTAGTGCGGGGAGTACCTTGACTTCGCAGGCTTAAGCCAAGGATCTAGATCCAGAGGGAATGGTATGGTATTGTAATAGGGTGTATCAAACCACCAGCCACTATCACTTACAGCCTCTGCTATTCAATTTGGGAAATTAAACTTTGAATCACACTAACACAACCCATGCAACATATTAATATAAATCGTATTAAATCATGCAAATGGTACAAACTTTAGTCTAATGCAGATAAAGAGTAAAGATAAGTGATAGAGGATGGGGACTACCTAAAGATGAAATCTTTAGCAATGGTGTAATCAAAATCATAATAAAAAGAGATCTAATAGAAAAATGGGAGAAAAATAGAACTTTTTCTTCAGGATGACCCACCTCGTTTACCTAGGAAACCCAACAAAGTGATTAACCCTTAGTGCCCTTAATAGGAGATTCGCGATTTGATCTCTCGAATTTGTAAAAAGCTTCTTGCAATTGTTTTCAGCCCTCACAATGACAATTGGTTGTGTCCAACTGATCTCAATTGATTGATGATGATATTATGATCTTAACCCCAAGAGACAACCTTCCTTTTATAGTGGATGAATAGACTGGCTTAGCCCAGGAAAAGGCCAACTCCTAGTCTTATTAAACTTGATCTTGATAGGTTCACTAATTTAACTTGGTATCCAATTTAACTAAGCATGATAGACTAATAAGTCGTAGTTTGGGATTGGGATTAATTAAACCAACTCAGACTCAAAATGAACGAAAGGAAGTAGGAACTCGGTCGGGTTTCCCATGGGCAAATCGACTGGTTTCTAGGCCCACTGGACCTATTTACTTGCACTTCTGCCTATTTGTATTTCATTAATTTGACTCTCACTCGGTTAGTTTGACTCTTTTCTTGTTGATCAATTCATTGGGCCCTCAAATGCTAAGCTGAGATTTTATTCTCATCATTGGGGGATTAAAAGAAAACATATGCTATTTTTAGGCATCTAAAGTTAGCTCCCATATTGATCAAGCTTGAATAAGGCATTGATAAAAGTAACAGTCCTCAGTTGTAGTTGCTTGTCTGGCTGTGCTAATGTAAAACCCAAACCTAACTATTGATGGTCCTAAGCTTCGCCATAACGATGGCTTATAATGTAAAATCCAAACCTGGGCATTGATCCACCAACTTTCGCCGTGACAGTGGCCTAATCATGTGAAATCCAAATATGGCCACTGAGGATCTTGAGATTTGGCATCCATAACTTTTGCTATGGCATGGTTGACGTTTTTGCCATCAATTTTGTTCAGTTCGTCTATCAAGAGCTCCCTATGCTTTTGAGAAGCTACTATAAGTTGCTAGATTGTTATATGTGCTTTAAGTTTCTTTAGTTGTTTCGATACTAGATCCTCTTCTTGGGCTGGCGCGACCATTTATTTTTTAAGGGGGCCCTATTGTGGGCCCTTCTTAGCCTAGTGTCCCCCACTTTTTATAAGATGCTGGACCGTCGGCTAGACCTCATCCCCCCAAAAGTCCTCTTCTTTGTTCTCACCTCAAAAGTCATTGTCACTTGCTTTAGTTGGTAGATAACCTCCTTAGGTTTCATATGCATCTTCTACATCACTTGCCCATGTGATGAGGACCTCCGCATATAGTTTAGGCATGCTCACCCTAGGTTTTAGGCCATGAATGTTTTGTACAAGCACAGATGGTCTTATTCTCTTCCTTTTTATTGATGACAAAGATGTTTTCATGGGCCGCTAGGGAGTTTGTATCGTTGTTGGGCTTCTATGCTACTTTAGGTAGTAGGAGTTGTCTCAACCTGAACATCTATTCTAGTTGTGTTTTTTTAAAATCTAACCATTCTTAGTGCCATGTCCTCGTGACCAATGGTACTTATAGTACTTAGTTGGATCTAAGCCCTTGGACTATCAAAGAGCTTCAGTTTCTAGCCTTTGGCTATGAATCGCTCCAAAACTTGGGTGTAGGTAGTTCCTATAGGGGTATATTCAATTAGGCAATTTACTTCATGTACCTCTTTGGAACTACCAGCCTTTTTATTTTTATTTATATGGTTGTTCTTCTAGTTGTACTAGGATTAGTAGGTGCCTCCTCGGATAGCTCCGCTTCTTTCAACATTCAATGCAGCTAAATTCTCAAATGGTGTGAACTAGAGATGTTGCTTATGTAAGGGCTGGAGGTTTCTAATGAATAGCCTCCCCTTATCAGCTTCGAAGCATCGGTTTACCATGTGAGCAGCCTTTGCCCTCCATCTAGCCAAGTAGTCAGCAAACCCTTCTTTTTCATCTTACCTAAGCAATTTTGAATCTCTGAACGTGATTGGGAGGTCAGTATTGTATTAATACTGATGTAGGAATTTCCTATAGGGATCTTCGTAATTAGTAACCTTTCGTGGGTCTAGAGTGTTGTACCATCTCATTACATTCTTGTCAAAAGTCTATGGAACTATAAGGTAGAAGATGTCCTCGTCGATCCATATTAGAGTCATTTTTAACCTAAAAAATTCCTCACACCGTGATATGGATTTTCAATTCCATGAAACTTGGTGTCAGGCATACTGAACTCTGGGAACAATTCTTCTTTCGGGATTAAAGTGAATCTCGCATTGTCATGAAAATAATTACTAAACATGGATGCTTCCTTGAATAGCTATTCTATGCAAGCTATAAAAGGATCACCTTGGGGAGGGCTCTTCTGCATTTCTCCTTCCTTCTTATTCTACATTTCTCCCCTTTCGTCATCGTTTGTGCCTTTTAGGGGAAGAGGTTGTTCACTATTTTTTGCTTGGAGCACAGCAGTCATTGTCCCCACCTTCTTTTTGCTCTCTTGTATTTTGACTTACATCATCTCAATCATCTTCATCAGTTGAGTGATTTCATCATTCCCTACCATTGGAACTGGCATATGATTTTGCCTTTATTTAGACTTTAACCTTAACTTTCGGTGGATTTTTCTCTTACTACTTTCCTTAAATAGAAGTCTCCTACTTGGTGGACTCTGCTCATATAGTTTCTTAGTTTTCTCTATCTTAGCAAATAATGGAAAGAGCTGAGGGCTAGCTCATCTAAGTATCTTTGCTAGGAAAGTAAAGACTCAAAATCAGTTGTCTGTTGACTTATACACTTAGATTGAGAGCTCATATATTGACTTTTACACTAACCCAAACTAGAACGGACTGAGTTTAGACCATACTACAAGGTGTTGGCTGGGTTCCATATTAGACCTTGAGACTAGCATCTTGGCAGTTGACACTTTCTGTCCCAAAGTAGGGTTGCTTGTGACGCAGTTAGATTCCTACGAAGCCGGCTATGCTACCTAACGGGCCCCCAAGGCTGCCTTCCTGGCTCCTAACCCTTATTTTCATCCTAAGTACAACACTAATTAATGGACAGTCAAATACCCTTTAGGACACTGGCCAGGTTCCTAACTGGACTAGGAGAATAAATCTTATTCCTTTTTTTAGTTCCAAACTGAAGACTATCCTAGGCGGATTTTCCTAAAACATGTCACAAATTCCGAATAGGATGCAGATTATTTTTTTTCCATTTTATTTGAACACCCTACCATCCTTATTCAAGCTTGGCCGAGACTCCATCTAGGACTTTTACTCTATAGACTAAAGTTTTAACCTAGTCAGGTCTGAGGTCAAGACCAATTTAAAACTCAATTGGCCGTGAAGCCATCTTGGTCCATAACCCTAGCTAATAAGATTGACCTTTCCTAATCCAAGCTCACCTAAAACCTAAAGCATCAATGTATGAATGTTAGGGTTAAGAAACTTGAATCATATAAGAACACATTCAAGCACACACACGAGGTCAAGTCTAAGCCATGGTTCTATCTTACAGGCATCTCAGGTCTCGTTTAGAACAGTCCTCTCGCGACCCAAACACCTCGTACGTCATCCACAGGCTGGATGGAAAGACTGGAATGTTTTGGTTGCTTCCCTAAGTTATGATGACTAAAAAGTGTGTTAACAGTTAATGGATCAATGCATGCTCAGTAGCTCCTAATGGACTAACCAAGTTAACCAATTGATCTCCCGCGGGGTAATAGCAGGGTTGCTTCCTTGAGGTGTCATTATCTTGCTTAGGGAAGCACTTTCAATGTAGGATACCTAATGCAAGTGTACTTAAAATGATTTGCCATATTGAATTTCAAATTTCACCCACCTGAAGAAAATCTCCCTAGTGGGGTTGTCACTTTAAGGACACACCTCCCTGGGGGTACGATCCCCCAAGAATGGTTTAACTTTTGTTTTTTAGGGTTTTTATTTCTATATAGTTTTTTAGAAAAATTGATTTTTAATTTTTATTTTAGAAGTTAGAAATCGACGGATTTATGGGGATAGATTAGAAAACTAGATCTTGATACTGATCCAGGAACCTAGCCGGGTCCTTCAGCTAGAATTTGACCCACCTACTTGATCCTAATACATGGCAATAATTGTTGCCTGTCCTAAAAATAAGGCGACCTACCTGATAGAGAAGCTGAGTTCTTGGGCCAGATAGGTGTACTATCTTGGATCGAAATGATTTTACCGAAAAAAAATAAAAAAGAATGAAAAGGCAAAACAATAATTATGAATTAAGTTGAGTTGTTAGTGAGTTTTAAGAATACTTTCAAATCATATCACTTTTTGAAACAAATCATATCAATAGGAACAACCAAAGGCGCACCGAAAAGATAATTGATTTTGCTTCAAAACGATAGTCAAAAGGCTCCCGAGCAATCTCTAGTGTGGGGGCAATCGTATTTCTTTAGTCTCGAACCAAAAATCCAGATTTGAGGGTGATCATGCAGTGATGTGATGAGGAGCATCACATCAGCGTTCATCATGACTGACAGCCTTTACTATTCAATATAGGAAATCAAACATTTAATCACACTAACATACACTCATACAATATATATGTATAAATCATATTAAATCATGCAAATGGTGCAAACTTTAGTCTAATGCATACAAGAGCAAAGTAAATAAGCTATAATGGGTGGGGACAACCTAAAGAGATCCAATATTAAAGTGGGAGAAAAATAGAATTTCGCCCTCAAGAGAACCCACCTGATTTATGTGCGGAACCCAACAAAGTGATTAATCCTTAGTGCCCTCAAGAGGAGACTCAGCGTCTGATCTCTTGAATTTTTTGAAAACTTCTCAGAATTTTTAGAAAACTCTTATAATGATGACATCTCATGTCTAACTGATCCCAACTAACTGATGATGATATTATGATCCTAACCCTAGGGGTAGCCCTTCTATTTATAGCGAATGAATAGAATGACTTAGCCTGGGAAAAACAGACCACCTCCTAGTCTTAATAGGCTAAATCTTAATAGGTTCACAAATTTAACAAAGAATCTACTTTAACTAGGCACGACAGACTAATTAGCCATGGATTTAAACTAGGATTAAGGAAACTAACTTGGACTCAGAATGAAGGAAAGGAAGCAGGGTCTCGGTTGTGTTTCTGTGGGTAAACTAGCAAGTTTCCAAGCCCATTGGGCCTATTTATTTGCACGTCCACCTATTTTTATTCCATTAATTGGACTCTTATTAGCTTAATTAGACTATATTCTTGTTAATCACTTCATTGAGCCCCCAAATTTTTAGCTAGGATTTTATTCTTATCATTGGGCAATTAAAAAAACACAGATGCCATTTTAGGCGTCTATAGGGGTTGTATAATATAATTGATCTTTTTCTTCATGTATTCCTCCATGTCCTGTCCATTATTCACCAAGACCATGAGTATATAGATGAATTTTCAGGAATTATTGTCGGTGTCATAGAATGAATGTTAATTATCTTATTATCTTTTTAAAGTTATTTTGTTATTTTCTTTTTTTAGGTAGATTAGGTATGATTTGTGATGGAAATAGGACACGTACAGGTCACATGGAACTATACGCATACCTATACTCACTTTCAAAAATGATATCTAATGAACATCCTAAAAGCACATGGCAACGTTATAGAAAATCAATGCGGTCCAATAGGGACTAGTTTAATCTACCAAGTTATACTCCTTCAAAATTAGCTAAGCAATAAACCAAAACTTAAATTTCTTGAATTTGATTAAACAAATATGATGCAAAATTTTGAATTAAATCTATGATATTAAAATATCTAGGGAAAAGGCCTTGCCAAATACTGTATCAACTTTTGGCAACTAAACATAAATTTTCACTGGGTTGATTGATTCAAGGGTTGATAATTAATATAATTCATAATTTTCATTTAAAACAAGGTGAATTATTCGAACAACACTGACGATTATCATTGGCTTCTTGAATTAATCGAATTAAAGATTTATGATTATCATATTTAATCCCTTAATTGGCAATCCTATCTCTAGAAATTACAAAGTTGAGTATAATCTTAGTTTTCCAGTGGTGAACTTCACCATTTAGTACCTTAGCAACATATCTAACACACATGCAAGAATTAACCAAAATCTCACAATAGCAATAAGCATCTATGATTAATTGAATTTTAATAACCAAGTTCAACAAACTTTAAGTTCAATTGCTAGGAAATCATTAACAAGATTTGATATTTGGTCTAGCCCTAGCTCATAACAAACTACTCACACATGATTACAATTGCTAAATTAAAGTAATTGACTAGCATGAATGAAACTAAACTAGATAAGAGCTGTAAGACAAACAAGAAAACAAATGCCCATCCATAAGTGTTCCACTCAGTATCAATGAGCTCATAGCTTGCATAATCTTTCATACCAAGTTCTCAATTTCACTTCAAGATGGTGGATGATAGATAGAGATGGAAATTGCTTGATGGAGTTATGCTCTATTCATAGGAAAATTAGTGTCTTCAACTGCCTAGACTGAAAAGATAAAGAGTTAGATCAGCTTGTAGATCCATAAGCACAAGTGTATTACCACATCAGCTAGTAGTGTGCATCAATATCCTAACTTTTAAGCTGAAATGCGCCGTGTGTAAACACAGGGCGTAGGCCCAAGTACCACCTAGAAACTCAAAATACTGCAGCAAGGGAAAGGAAACCACATACCCAGTGTTGACTCATAGGGGCAGGCTGTGTGTCACCATCAACTCCATAACTTTTAGGTTGGATTGGGTTCATTAGCAAAAGATCTGAAAAAGCCTCATTAAAGACACTGAAACCCAAGTGTAAAGTAGGAAAAAGGGGGAGAATTATACATATTCAGCACAAAAAATCCCTAAAAGCAGTAATTGATCACTCCAAGAGGCAATTAAAAATCAACACTTATGACATGCCAAGGGCATACCTACCAGGTGTTGAAAATTATTATCAATGCCCATACCCATTAGGTTTTTTGGTTTATTGGGTTTTATTCGGATCTATATAAAGAGTGCAAAGTAAGACGTATATTTAACCCATATTTCAATACACCCTGTATGTAGTGTGTAATTTTAGGACATCAGTAATCCAATAAGGTTTAGAACGTTAAAACTGTTAGTAGAAAATTGATTTAACAAGCCAAAGGGAGGCAACAGAGACAAGCTTATCATGGTTTCTTATCTTTTATGTGAACTAGTGTTGGATATTTTTGAGTGTAAAATAAAAAGGCTGCAAGCGCACAGCTTTCCCTGTAGTACTTGAGGGTTGTCTCCTCAGGGACGACGATGAGATTAAGGTCACTAAAGGGTGAATTAACTAATAACCCTAATGTGATCTACACTAAACCAAATTAAATCACTCAAGAAAAAATTAAGTGTTCAACTGAACATTCAACTAAGCATAGAATTAGATAGACTAAACATAAGCTATATTGTGAACTAACCATTCATCCTGACTCCACTAAGCATTCAACCACACACTCAACTAAACATAAGTGTGCAATTTAAGTTAAATGAACTTAAACAAACTAAACCTAAGCGTTCAACTAAACATAAGCATACTAAAGAGACTATGCATTCAACAGTATTCACCTAAAATTAAAACCTAGAACCTATTTAACAACTAATCTGAAACAGTTTAAAACCTAGAATCAACACCATTTACCATTCAACACTACCAAAATCAAGCAATTAAGCTCATTAATCTGAAACAACCAAATTTGAGACAATCATTTGAAACCACCAAAACCTGAAACTACCACAATCAAATCACCAGAGCAGGCAGGACTGGGTTGATGTGAAGCAGAGCAGCAGGGCAGGGGAAGAAAAAGATTCAAAATAAAGCAAAATTCAGCCAGAATAAACGAACACACAAACTAGAAACAATCCAAAATCAACATCAAGCTTGCAAGTTTCCAACCTAGAATTAATAATTCTCATCAACTCAACTAAATCAGAACATAAACAAAATCAACCAAAGTAATAGCAGAACTGAAAATTCAACAACAGGGGAGAGGGAAATTAGGATCAGCAAGAAACAACCTAGAATCCGGCTTCAAGCTTGCCTGAGCACGCCCAAGAAAAGGTGAAATCGCCATTGAACCTTCAGGTACAAGCAAGGAAAAACAGGGGAAGGGGATGTATCGAAGTTCCTCATTACCAAACCTAAAAACTTTGCAATTATGACTGAAGAGTGCGTTAAACAACCCAAATCAACAAATTTTACTCTAATTAAATGGAATTGCAACCTAATCTGACATTTAAAATCCAAAACGAAACCAAAACCATAAACTACTAATGACTGAAATGAAAACAAAGAACACCCCTAAAATTAAACCTAAAAAATGTAAAACTAAACCTAATTAGAACCTAAATATTGCCTAATCTCCTTCGAATGCGCTGGTTGTTTAAATTTATACCCGAGCCCTGCTTCGATCTGCACCATTCAACTAAGAGGTTGCATGGATGGTCGAGATGAGACTGATGAAGATACGTTGGCATTCGGGCGTTTGCTGGAGATTGAGATGATGCTGGTGTGGTGTTGATGCTGGTGTCATGGCAGTGTGGTGGTGGATGAGGATGTTGTGGTGATTCGAGCTAGAGAGAGAGAGGAGATAAGGAGGAGAGAGATGGAGGGAATCGAGAAGGGGGGTCAGGGTTTCTGGGTTGATTTCGGGGGTTTAGGAACCGAGATGAGAGAGAAGGAGAAATGAGAGGGGGAATTAGGAGGTCACGTGCCGTGCACACCGCAGCTGGGGGTTTAGGCATTATTTTAGGTTTTATTATTATTATTTTCTTGTATTTTTTTGCCTTTTTACCATGCTTTTCCTCAAAATATTCAAAACCTGCAGAACTAAATAAAATCACATAAAAATCTAAAAATGACGATTATAACGAGCATAAATCAGGCATAAAAGTATCGTAAAAATAACACATTTTTGGCATGGACAAATACTCCCACACCAAGATTCTAATCCTCGAGTAAAATAAACTAAACTAATTAAAAGAAAATGAAAAATAAGACAAAGAAAATCCTAACTCACTGTTGTAGGAATCACGATTGCATTTAGCATATGCAACAAACCCTTTAAACCCCTCAGTTTCCCAAGCGGACGAGTGAGGTCTTGTGAGGTTTTCAGGTGAAATACCTACAACAATTATTTTAAAAATAAAAGAAAATCTTTTTGGTTTTTTTCTCAAAACTAGTATGTACAAAATTTAGGAAAGATATGCACACGTTCTAATCAACTAAATCACCCATATAACCAAGTTATTGACCTGCATATGCACAGAATGTACTTCAAAGCCCTCTACCTCCTAAATGACATCAGAGCACTAATTTTTCACCCCATTGTACATCAAGATTCTAAATCAATCCCCACGTTCATGTGTAAGTGTATCATCATCCCAGGGCTTAGATTTATCAGAATTAGACTCAATCCCACTTGGCTGACACAACTATATTATTATCGTACTGTCTTTGGAAGCAAGCTTCTTCAGCAGCAATATTGCCTCAAAGGTAACACCCAGTAACACGTGCCTCAATGGGTAGCACCTAGTAGTGCATGCCTCAAAGGAATACTTGTCATTCTAAATTTTATTTCATCTCTTTTTCTTTCTTTTTCTTCTTCTTTATTCATAATATACTTTTTTTCCAATTTTTTTCATTGTAATTGTGTCACAAGCTAGTGGGAGAATCATTCATAGAAGCCTAAGACCTAAAGATAATGATGAAGGAATAAACAAGGACTGGATTACACAATCTATACTGAACACCAGAGTTAGAATTAGGGTTTAGAATGTCACACTAAGGTTGGAGACCTATCATGTACATTCTGCCTATATACAAGCTAATAACAAAAGCACAGGGGATTCAAGCTAATCAGACATAGTACAAACATTCTCAAAAACAAAACCAAAAATCTTTTTGGGTTTTTCAAAAAAATGGATGCCTCGGCCCCACACCAAAACTTCACAATGTCCTCATTGTCAGAACTAAGTTGCTAAAAAGCAATCACATCAACTATAGAACCAATAAACCACATTAAATTACAAATATATGCAAAATAGGACACTAATAAAAATCACAAGCAAAACAAAAACAAACATAAAATCATCAAAATCAAAATCTGAAAAGAAAAGTAATAAAACTAACTCTCAAACAAACCAAACCACTAAATGGACAAAATCAAAACTAAACCAAAACAAAATAAGACCCACACACAAAAAGCAAAAAGCAAAAATAACTAAATGAAGCAAAATAAAACCCAAAACCTAAAAGAAAACAAAACCAATCAAGACCAAACCAGCATAATCACCCAAAACAGAAACAAAACCAAACCAAAGACTTATAAAACACCAACCTAAATCAAAAGAAAAGCTAAATACGAAACAAAATACAAAAGAAAGAAAAGTTAAGTACAAAACAAAAACAAAAACACTAAAATACCAAAAAGGAAACAAAAAGAAGCTATTAAACAAAAACTAAACCAAAGAAAAACCGAAACTCACCAAACTAAAGAAAGAAAACAACGTGAAATATAAAAACAGCCCTAGATATCTATAACTAATAAGTATTCACAAAATCAAAACACAACCAAGGGTGATCATAGCCCACACGACTCAACATATCCTAAATTGGTCCTCAGGATTGATCACCCGTATATTCACAGCCCTAAATATTCACAACTAAGTACAAAAAAGAAAGAAAAGAATATAAAAAGAGAAGAAGGGAGCGTGGAACGATCATACTAGGTTGGATATAGGTTGTAAACTATGCCTCACGAAAATGATGCAACATGAAGTTTATGGAGCATCAGCATGCCATATTAAGCTGAAAAAGTACTACTCAAATCAAAACTCATTAATGCACGCAGTAGCTTATCAAACAAAGAAGCCCAACTCTCAATCACATAGAATCAGTGAAAAATAGTGAGTTAGAGCCTAAAAGAGTACATCTATCTAGCCAATAAAGCACAAGTAATGGCCCTCTTTAACTTATTAAACAGTTGAGCCCAATCAGAAATGAAATGAACACACTCAGAATGAGCCATTATTGAGGTCATTGGCCTAGAAACTATATCATTATGAATGAACAGTCTAGGTAAAATAGGGGGTGTAAATTTCACAAGTCTGTTAAGTCCAACATGCATATGAGTCTGGTCTAAAGCAAAATTCTTTATGGCAATCATCTCAGACTCAACAAATTCAGACTTGTAATATTCAAAAAGGAAGTCAGTTTAGATGGGATCAAAAGAGAAGGACTCATAATCAGCACAAACACCATTATCAGAACTTCCATATGTCTCAAACTCACCAGAAAAAGATTCATATTCCACATACAGAATATCATTAGCTAATTTAAATAAAAGGTTAGGAATGACAAAATCAAAAGAGAATGATTCACATTCAATATGAAAACCCACATCAAGACCTTCAGTAACATCAAATCCATACGAAAAAGATTCATATTTTACATAAAAAATATCATCATCAAAGTCCAAAATAGTGAGTTCAGTTACCTTATCACACAACTCTTGTGAAATATCTTTCGAATCATGTAAATCATGAAGCTCAACTTCAGGTGTGATGCTTATATCTAACTCACTAGCAATATCAGATTGTTCACCCGCATCAAATTCACAAAATTCATTCAGAGTGATGGGTAGGTGGGCATAAACTAAGATATCTTTAGTGACATCTTTGGGTGAGCTAGTGAGGGATGCAAGGTCTGTTGATAGAGACGTAGGGAGATCACTCTCTTGTTCTAGATTAGGCAAACACGTGTGTTCATTCAAATCAGACCTAGCAGAATAAGAGGGTTTAAAATCATTATAGAGACTAATGTCAAATTTAGGAGATCCTAAACTAGAATTAATCTCACTATAAGTCACCCTATTTTGGTTAAAACTTTGAGAACAAGTAGCAATTCTCGCTTTCATTGTCTCTATCATTTGATCAATTATTTCATTAATCTTCTTTTCAAAACTTGCACATGTGGCATCAACATAAGCATGAAAAGGACGAGTATGAGCATCATGATCAGAAGATTCATAATAATCGCACAAAACAGGAGGCATATAATAGTCATATGAGTTATTTGAATTCATAAAGTGGTTTGAACGGTAAGAATTAGCATGAAAATCATACTCTTCATGAGTTGGGTATTTAAAAGTCTGGTTAGCTTGTTTAAATGCATAGGTCTCTCAAGCTAATTTTTCAAAGAAATCCTAAACTTCATCTTGAGTTTTAGATAATAATTCTATTAGACCTCCAGAATAAATTGACTCAATATAACTCCTTGACTCAACATTTAGACCAACAGCAATGACCTCACAAATTTCTCATTTTTCAAAATTATGATTCAGTTGAGCACAATAATCATGAAGCCTTAAAAGATAACTCCAACAAGGTTGAAGTTTTTAAAGTTTTTCAATGTATAGGGGTTTTCTAATTTTCTAATGTTTATGGGTTTTTGGATTTTTAAATTTTTTTTGTGGTTTTCAAGATTTTTTAATTGTTTTCAATTTTAAGCTTTTCCTTTTTTACTGATTTTGAAGTTTTTCTTTTTTTTTTTTAGATTTTAACCTTTCTAATTTTTTTTGGATTTTGAGAATTTTCAAGAAATGACCAAGCTAAGTAACAATTAATAAGGAAATAAACAGAGTAAGATAGAACATATGCAACTAATAAGAAAGCAGCTAAGAAAATAAAAATATGACCTAATCTCATATCGTCGTTTCCGACAACGGCACTAAAAACTTCTTGGATATTTTCGAGTGTAAAATAAAAAGTCTGCAAGCGTATAGATTTCGCTGTAGTACTTAAGGGTCGTCTCCTCAGGGGCGAGGATAAGATTAAGGTTACTAAAGGATGGATTAACTAATTACCCTAATGTGATCTACACTAAACCAAATTAAATCGTTCAAGAAAAACATAATTGTTCAACTGAGCATTCAACTAAGCATAGAATTAGATAGACTAAACATAGGCTTTATTATGAACTAACCGTTCATCCTAACTCCACTAAGCATTTGACCATACACTCAACTAAACATAAGCGTGCAATTTAAGTTAAATGAACTTAAACAAACTAAACCTAAGCGTTCAACTAAACGTAAGCATACTAAAGAGACTATGCATTCAACAGTATTGACCTAGAATTAAAACCTAGAATTAGTTTAACAACTAATCTGAAACAATTTAAAACTTAGAAGCAACACCATTTACCATTCAACACTACCAAAATCAAGCAATCAAGCTCATTAATCTGAAACTACCAAATCAGAGACAACCATTTGAAACCACCAAAATCTAAAACTACCATAATCAAATGACCAGAGCAAGCAGGACTGGGTTGACGTGAAGCAGAGCAGCAGGGGAGGGGAAGAAACAGAGCAAAATCCCGCCAGAATAACATAACACACAAACCAGAAACAATCCAAAATCAACATCAAGCTTGCAAGTTTCTAACCCAGAATCAGGAATTCTCATTAACTCAACTAAATCAGAACATAATCAAAATCAACTAAACCAATAGCAAAACTAAAAATTCACCAACAGGGGAGAGGGAAATTGGGATCTGCAAGAAACAACCTAGAATCCCGCCTCAAGCTTGCCCAATCGCGGCCAAGAAAAAGTGAAATCGCCATTGAACCTTCGGGTACACGTAAGGAAAAACAGGGGAAGGGGATGTATCGAAGTTCCTCAATACTAAACCTAAAAACTTTGCAATTACAACTGAAGAGTACGTTAAACTACCCAAATCAACAAATTTTGCTCTAATTAAAAACCTAATATGATATTCAAAATCCAAAATGAAACCAAAACCCTAAACTACTAATGACTGAAATCAAAATGAAGAACACCCCTAAAATTAAACCTAAAAAATGTAAAACTAAACCTAATTAAAACCTAAAAATTGCCTAACCTCCTTCAAATGCGCCGGTTGCTTGAATTCATACCTGAGCCCTGCTTCAATCTGTACCGTTCAACCAAGGCGTAGTGTGGATGGTTGAGATGACACTAATGAAGATGTGCTGGCGTTCGGGCATTTGCTAGAGATGGAGATGATGGTAATGTGGTGTTGATGCTGGCGTCGTGGCAGTGTGGTGGCGGATGAGAATGTTGTGGTGATTTGAGTTAGAGAGAGAGAGAGGAGATGAGGAAGAGAGAGATGGAGGGGATCGAGAATGGGGGTCAGGGTTTCTGGGTTGATTTCGAGCGTTTGGAAACCGAGAGGAGAGAGAAGGAGAAATAAGGGGGAATTAGGAGGTCACATGCTGTGCATGCCGGGGCTGGGGGATTTAGGCTTTATTTTAGGTTTTATTATTATTATTTTCTTGTATTTTTTGGCCTTTTTACCATGCTTTTCCTCAAAATATTCAAAACCTGCAAAACCAAATAAAATCACATAAAAACCTAAAAATAACGATTATAACGAGCATAAATCAGATAGAAAAATATCGTAAAAATAACACATTTTTGGTATGAACAACTAGACTTTAATGTCAACTTTGTAAAAGGTAGGTCAAAGCATGTTTTTTGCGTCTTGCTCTTTAAATTGGATTCAGGTATGGGTATGGGTTTTAAAATCCATACACATACCTATACCATGCCCCTTTTTGAAAGAAATACCTATATCCATTTCTTTTTAGCCATCCATTTAAGTTTAAAACAGAGTGGGTTTATTTTGGATTTTTCTTATTCGGGTTATCTCTCTATCCCTGGGTAATGTGTTTTTTAAGGAAAACTATGATTCTATACTAACTTCATTTTGAAAAAGAATGTTAAGCAAGGTTTAAGATGATTTTTTTTTTTAATTCATAAAGCATGGGTTAGCAAACAGAAAACAATTTTCATTAAAAGTTCTTATTGTCTATGACAAAAAATAAAGTTGAAGCAGAAATTTAAATATTTGCCAAGTCCCTTTATCATAACCATCATTATATATGTAGAATAAGAATAAAAAATTTTATTTTACCTGCCTTAAAATAAGCTAGTTTTAAACCATACATTTGAAGGGTCAAATTACTTTTTTAAAATTAGAAATACCGAAAAGGTCTTAATCAGTTCACTTAATTATTCGATATTTCTCTTGACACAAGTCTTAATAGCATTATTTTACCATTTGGGGGGTGGAATTGTTTTACTTGCCTCAAAACAAGCTAGTTTTAAACCACACATTTAAAGGGTCAAATTACTACTTCAAAATTAGACTGTTTTTCTATACCAAAAAGGTTTTAGTTCACTTAATTATTCTCTATTTCTCTCGGTGCAAGTCTTGATAGCATTATTTTATTAGGTTCACATTATAATCATGGTTAACTGGTTAACCTTATGGCCTCCTAAGTTGTCAAGCATCTTCTATAAATCATCAATCTAGAATGTTCATGTATATCCAGGCAAAAATTCAAGATAAGGATTGAAGGAATAAGGCAGTCAAACTAATCGCCCTCAAACAGAGCAGGAACTAGTTGAATTGAACAAACAAATGCAATATAAAACTGAATCAAAGTTAGATAAGACTCACCACCAACATGGACTCAGGGCCCTTGGTTGTAAACTAGATAAGACACACCACTAGAGAGCAAACCAAGACTCCCTAGATCACCACCCAATCTAGCCAGAGAAAGGGATATGCCAGAGAGAGTTTAAGGAGGAAGGAGCTTTGCCCAACTTTCATTAATGAACAACTGACTACAAACTAATGAAAATCAAGCTTTTAAACCAAGCCTCACTCCTTCTCTCAATGTATAAACAAGAATATAACTAATTCTAAAAATATTAAGCAAACTTTCAAATAAGACAACCTTGAAACAGCAGGTATTTGCTTAATCTTTAACACCTATCTAGTGTACTAATCTCTATTAATGAGATGTCGAGCTTAGGAATGACCAAAACCATGCTAATGATGATTAATAGAGGCAAATTGTAGCCTCTAACCTTAGGAACTCCCTGGGTAGGATAACTAGGTGGCAACCTATAATCCAGTGGATCAAAGGAATTTTCTAGTGACTTTAAGCTGGATAAAGGCTGATGCTAACTGATCTAATTTTGCAACTTTAAGGCCCCTTGAAATAGTATTTTTCACACCATTTCACCTCCTTAAACAAGCCAGAAGGTAGCTATAAATTGGAGTAAAAGTTGGCTCTTCAAGGTACTACTTGGTTGGACTAAAACTAAGCATGGTGTTGACTATGCTGATTGAGCTACTTTGTTAGCACCAAAAGATGGGGCAACTCTTATCATCAACTAATTGTAGTGTTAGCTAAAAAATGACCTAAGTTGCTCCCTAAAATAAGTCTAGTGCTTATTGCATCAAATAATAGAGCAGTGGCTTCATTGGCATACTTGAATACTCAGGTGAACTAAGACCATGGCGTATGACCCCTTTGATTACTACTTGAATATTCTCAGCTCGAGTGCCTAGTGAGCTTGGTTTGTAGTGGGGTGATCTCCATCATCCCCCCTTCATTGAAGAGAATTTGACCTCAAATTCTTAAGGGCTGCCACATTAAAAGTGGTTGAAACCCCAAAATCTCTTGGTAGCTCAACCCTTTATCCATTATCATTGATTCTTTCTAGAATCTCAAGTGGACCATCTACTTTTGGGATCATTTTCTACCTTCTCTTTTATGGAAATCTTTCTTTTCTCTAATTAATCAGTGCAAGGTCCCCTAGCTGAAAGACAACCTGCTTTCTGTGCTTGTTTGCATTAAACTAATTGCTGGTATTGCTTCTCTTAATCTTCTCCCTCACTTTGTCATGTAGTTAATGGATTTCTTGGACTCACTTTTTAGGCTCTACACTAGGTTTCCCTTCAATGGCTCTGAGGACAAGATCCATTAGGGTTAAGACCATATGCTACCTTCAAAGGTGACAAGCCACTGTTCTTATGTGGTGCTTTGTTGTATGCAAACTCTATAAGGGATAGTAGGAGATCCCAGGCCTTGGCTTGAGACCTAACCAGCACTCTTAGGAGGGCACTTGGTGTTATATTAGTGATCTCAGTTTGGCTATCAATATGTTGATGGTAGGTGGCATTGAATTTGAGCTTTGTTCCCTATTTCTTCCAAACGATAATTTAGACGTGCCTCAAAAACTTGGTATCCTGATCTAAAACTATAAACCTAGGGACATCATGTGGTAGTCATTACCTCTCTGAAGTAGAGCTCAGCAACTTCAATGGCATTATTAGTCTTTGTATAGGCTATGAAATGGGTCATCTTTGAAAACCTATCCACCGTTATAAGGACTGAATCTTTTCCCTTTTGTGTCATTAGCAAACGTAGCACAAAGTCCATACTTACATCAGTCAAAGGGGCTCGTGGGATAAGAAGATGTGTATAGAGCCTTAGAGGTAAAGAATGACTCTTGGCTACTTGCCAAGTAGCATACCTCTTTAGGATGTCTTAAACATCCTTGGACATACTTGACCAATAATAATGGTGCTTTAGCATAAATGTCATCTTGTTTTCACTATAATGGCCTACTAGAGGTCTCTATGGGCTTTTTTGATCAGTAGCTCCCTTATTCCACACTTGCGAACACAGAGCCTAGTTTCCTTGAAGAAATGCCCATCATTGATGAGATAATCTCCCCTTGGCTTTTGCTTGCATTGCTCATATAACTCTCTGAAGTCTTCATCATGTTCATGTAAAGACTTAAGATGCTCAAAACCTAGAACACAGGCTTCAAGCTGGAATAGGAGAAGGTGTCTTCTAGACAGTACATGAGCTCCTTGATTTAACTTGCCTAACTTGGTGCTTGATTATGAAATGAAAAGCTTGATGATACTTCACCCATCTAGCACGCGTGGCATTAAGCTTGTGTTGTCCTTGGACATACTTTAGTTTTTTATGGTCAGAATGAAGCATAAACTCTTGAGTAATGAGACAGTGGCTCCAACGTTCCAAGGATATGATGATTGCATAGAATTGCTTATCATAAGTGGATTATTTGCTCTTGGAATCACACAGTTTCTCACTAAAAAAGGCCAAAGATCTACTTTTCTGAGTTAGAACTCCTGTAATGCCTACCCCTCAGGCATCACACTTAACCTCAAGTACTTTCTCAGAGTAAGGTAATGCCATCACTGGTGTTTGAGCCACCTTGCTCTTGATTTCCTTAAAGGCTTGTTAAGCCTTGAAATTCCAGTGGAAGGAACTTAATATAATCACTTTAATCATGGGTGCCACGATGGTACTAGAGTTCTTGATAAACCTCATATAGAATGATGCTAACCCGTGGAAACACCTCACATCATGGATGCTCTTAGGGACTAGCCAGCTCCTAATTGCCTCCACCTTGCTCTCATCCACCTGGATTCCATTACCAGTGACTATATACCCTAAGAATGTGATCACATGAGTAAAGAAGGTGCACTTCTTGAGATTTTCATAAAGCATCTCCCTTTCTAGAATTTGAATCACTTGTTTGAGATGACTGGGATGCTCTGCTTCTGTCATGCTATAGATCAGGATATCATCAAAGTACACGATAACAAATCTGCCTATGAAGGGTTCGAACACTTGGTTCATTAGCTTCATAAAAGTACTGTATGCATTGGATAGGCCAAATGGCATAACCGACCACTCATACAGGACTCCTTTTGTTTTGAAGGAAGTCTTCCATTCATCACCCTCTTTGATCATAATATGGTAATATCCACTTCTTAAGTCCACCTTAGAGAAGATCTTAGACCCATAGAGGTCATCTAGCATGTCTTCTAACCATAGGATAGGATGTCTATTTTTGATAATCATCTTGTTGGTAACTCTACTATCTACACACGTCCTTTTATTGCTATCTTTCTTAGGAACAAGCAAGGCTTGCACAGCATAGGGGCTCAAACATTCCCTCACCATTCCATCAACCATAACTTGACCTGCTTGTCCTCAGGTATGTCTTTGTGGTCAAAGACTCTCTTAACTATATGCAACCAGTCAAGAAACTCATTAGGGTCAAGGCTTCCTTCAAACTATAGAAACTCTATTTTAATGTCATGGCTGGTCTGATGATGCCTTCTATCTCTCCTGGCCCTTGGTTTAGAGTCATCTTCACTGGAGCTGCCAAAAGGATTCTCTTGGCTCTCAGTTCCTTCATGAGACTCACCTAAAGAACTTGCTAAGCCAGAATGCAAGGCTCTTCTCTTGGTCTTGAGGGATTCCTGAAGCTACTTATTTAGATACTCATTTTGCTTTTCCATATACTCATAGTTCTCCATTAAGGCTATAAATTTTTCTTCCAAGGTGATACTGCTACTCATTTTACCCGGACAGTAACTGGCTCTTTATGGTTGTTTTTAGGTCAAAGGATTGTGTTTGTGGCTATGGTTCAGGCCTAGGAGAGTAGCCTAAGCTCTAATACCAAATATGATGTACATCCAGACAACAATTCAAGACAAGGATTGAGGGAATAAGGCACTCAAACTGATCACCCTCAGACTAAGCAGGAGCTGGCTGGTATGAACAAACAAATGCAACATAAAACTGAATCAAAGTTGGATAAGACTCACCACCAACATGGACTCAGGGCCCTTGGCTACAAACTAGATAAGACACCCCACCAAAAAGCAAACCAAGACTCATTAGATCAACACCCAATCTGGCCAGAAGAAGGGATAAGCTAGAGAGAGCTTGAGGGGGAAGGAGCTTTGGTTAACTTTCATTAATCAGCAATTGAGTACAAACTAATGAAAACTAGGCTTTTAAAGCAAGCCTAACTTCCTCTCTCAACGGCTAAACAAGAGTGTAACTAATTCCAAAAATAGTAAGGAAAGTTTCGAACAATAAGCCTTGAAACAATAGGTATTTGCTTGATCTTTGACATCTCTTTAGTTTACTAATAGCTATAAATGAGGTGTCGAGCTTGAATGATCAAAACCATGCCAATGATGATTAGTGGCAGCAAGTTGCATCCTCCAACCTTGAGAACTCCCCGAGCAAGACAAGTGGGCAGCAATCTCTAATCCAGTGGATTAAAGGGATCTTCCAGTGACTTTGAGCTGGATAAAGGTTGATGCTAAGTGATCTGATTTTACAGCTTTAGAGCTTCTTTGAATAGTATTTTTGACACTTTTCACCTCCTTAAACGAGCCAAAATGTAGCTACAAAATAAATTCAAAATTGACTCTCCAAAATAATGCCTGATTGGACTGAAACTGAGCATAGTGCTGACTGTGCTAATTAAGCAACGTTGTTGGCACCAACAGGTGGGCAACTTTTATTATCTACTAGTTGTAGTGTGAGCTAGAAAATGAGCTAAGTTACTCTATGTTGGTACCAACTTTTATCATCCACTAGTTGTAGTGTGAGTCAAAAAATGAGCTCAGTTAATCCCCAAAATAATTCTAATGCTTATTAGATCAAATCACAAAGCAGTGGTTTCGTTGGCATACTTGAACAGTCAGCTGAACTAAAACCTTGACTTTGACCTCTTGAATTAGAATATTTTGAACTAGAGTGTCAAGTTGAGCTTGGCTTGTAGCGGGGTGATCTCCATCAAATCTTCTTAACAAGTTTATAACTAATTTTGCTTTGCACTCCGTAGTTGATTGGAGGAACGTGGCACATAGTGGAACCAACATGCTCAAAGTGCTCGCTACTTGGGAAAAGCTAGTCAAGCGAAATTATTGACCATGTGAAGTGTGCTGTAACTCGAAAGTCAATAAACATATTTGCAAGAAATTCTTATTCTTCCATCTTATATAGCGCACGGCTCCTTGATTGTCGGGCTTTTTTCTGTGGTGTGGCTCCGTCGTCATGCTAACTTCCACTGACTTTTCACAAAATATGAGAACGTGCATGGGCAAAAGGTTAAAATAAACGAAACGACAGACTTCAGGTATTGAAATCAAGATGATGTTGAACTTTAGCTCCCAAAAGTGGTTAAAACTGTTCGAATTATCTTCCATAATCAGTGCTATAAAATAACTAGGCACGATCAAGTTGGCCACCATCCACGGCAAATCATATATAATTGCGGGATAAAATTAAGAGTGATACTAGATTTTATGTGCACTGTAACACCAATGAATTGCCTTTTATGACCCAACTTCAATGGCAAATCCTAGTTCATATGGTTCTTTTTCCTTGTCCTTTTTCTTTTCTCTAGTGTAAGACACAAGGGTCAATACAAGTATAGTCTAAACTCTAAATTTTTAGTTATAATGCTGGAGAAAATCATGATATAATTTGGTGATAACTAAAACAATGAAGTCAAGACAAAATGGTAAAGGACTTAACAAAATTAAGACGATGTCCATATTTTTCATTATGATTATCATAGATTATGGTGGTCTCTGAATCTTGTACTCTGACATTGCAAAAGTTAATTAGTAGAGCATCATATTGTGTTTTATATCTCACATGCAAAGTTAGGTGTCGGTATTATGCATAATTAATCACTGTCCAAGAAACACCAAATTAGGTACTCATGAAGCCAAGCAAATTCACACTGTTCATTAACAAATATGGGAAAATAAAACTAGATTGAAGGCTTGAAGTCAATGAATCACTTATATTTTACCCAAGTGACGAGATACTGCTACTATATATGTACAGTCCATAACAATGTGATTAATGGCCTTTTTCTCTAAATTCTAAGCGCACTTAATTACCAGCCGCATATTGAGTTGAATAATTGCCAAGCTACTGCAATCACAACCTCATAAACAGAATCACGATAAACTTTGTGCCAATGAGTCATTCCTCTTGATTGATCTAAGAAAATGCCACATAACCCCACAAACCCAATTTCAACATGGACTTGTCCGCGAAATTAGACAAAAAGAAAAATTGCTAAATAAGAAAAGGAAAAAAAAGAATTTAAAGTCTCCAGAACTGACTAAAAGGCAAAGAACAGTGTGACATATAGTGGAGCGGGAAGAAAAGTGAAGCTCCCAAGGTGTTACCCAAATTTGTCTTGTTCTGTAGCTCCCCATCAATTCCCTTATCAACTGCGTTCATTTGGTGTGCCCGAAATCATCCTATTTATACCCTCCAATTGCAAAAATGAATGCCCACACCACTCTTTTAGTTATACTCAAAATCTCAACAGTATTTGGGAAGATTAATCCATATCCATTTTCTCTTATTGGTTCTTCACTCATTTTCATTACTCTCTATCCTGTTGCCTTCACTCATTCATGGCTTCTTTTGGATGTATTCTTGTTCTATTGCTTGTGACCTATTGGAGATCAAGCCATGCGGAACCGTCCCCTGGGTACTACCCAAGCTTCCATGTTGATCCTGTGGGTTTCTTTCAAGCTTTCAGAGACTTATGGGGTCCCCAGCACCAACATGTCCAGCAAGGCACTCTCACTGTTTGGCTCGATCGCAGTTCTGGTAATTGTTTTTCCTTTATTCTTTATTTTCTTAATTAAGCATATAATACTAGTATGCAACCCTAAACTAATATATCATATGGTTTAAGTTCACCATGGCAGCAATAGTTGTCAATAAGTATCAACTATAAAGTACAAGCATGCTTTTGTTTATTACATATATAAATTTTGATAAATATGTCTTAAAATGCCTTTTTACAGTACACTCTTTTAGAGTATACCACAACATTAATTTGATCCCCGCATATCTTAGCGTTACCGAAAAAAAGAGGGTAATAAGTGGCCCCATATTAGTGCCAAATCTAATTTACTATTGGTGATAAGCATATAACTTTGAGATTTATGTCATTTTCGTAATCCGCATGTAATTTTGGGAATTGTGTTTAATTTTTGTGGTCCTTCATCCATAAATGAAAGAGTTTGTACTTGTTATTGCAATTTTTTTTTTGGGGGGGGGGGGACCAACCTATTATGGCATGTTGGAAATAGCTAATTTCCTTTAAAAAGACAAAAAGTCAAATTTCTGTGAAGCTTAAACTCTAAACCTGATGTCTCCGACTCCAATCTAAAAGAAGCAGCAATTCTCTAAATTAAAGAGATTTGTTCTTGAAATACATAATCATATTGACCAGACATGAAAAGCACAGAGCTTTTTCCCCTTTCTTTTCTACTTTGGAGAATTATTTCATGAATTTAAGAAGGGTAGTGATATATGTCTTGCTGTAAGACACTTTTAAATGTCTTACTTTATTATAAATTAACACGTTTTATAATTTTAAACTATAATTTTTTCAATGATTATTTATAATTATGAATTGCTAACTTTAAATATTCGTCAACTATGCCGACAAATTATTAAATGATACCCTAACTGCATTAACCTTATCTGGGAGTACATATGATACATGTATTTTAGAAATGTGACAAATTATTGATAAAGGGATGATTTTATGCAGTTTATAAGTTGTAATATACTTCCACGATTCCATGCTACCATTTTTTTAAATTTAAAAACATAATAGTATGATTTTTAGTCAAAACAAGACATTTATGAAGTGTCTTGCTGCAAGACACTTATCATTTTACATTTAAGAATTACTGCATTTTTTAATTTTATTTCATTTATGCTTTTAACAGATGATGTTTTTGGTCCTGCTTATTGTAATTTATAGGAAGTGGGTTTAAGTCATTGCAGCGATATCGATCAGGCTACTTTGGTGCAGCTATTAAGCTCCAACCAGGTTATACTGCAGGCGTGATTACCTCCATCTATGTAAGAGACACTGCCCCTTCATATGATTTATTTTCTAAAATTAAATATATATTTTTCATAAAACTTTGTTAACATACTGATCACCCAACACTTATATTATGGACTACAGATTATAGATCCGTTGGCATAGTGCAATTTGAATGAAGAAAACTTTTGTTTTTGTGAAAGGGAATGACAAAAATAGGTGGTAGGATTTAGAAAAGTAAAAAGACCCGAAACTGCCTAATAACTTGTATTAATCACCTGCTCCATTATTAATTCTTATTTGATTTTTTTGGCAATCTCCGTTATATCTTTGTTACTGATTATGAAGTGCTCTTTAATTTTCTTCTTGGGCAGCTTTCAAATAATGAAGATTTCCCAGGACATCATGATGAAGTAGACATTGAATTCCTGGGAACAGTACCAGGAGAACCGTATACATTGCAAACAAATGTTTATATTAGAGGAAGTGGGGATGGAAGAATTATAGGAAGAGAGATGCAATTTCACCTTTGGTTTGATCCTACCCAAGACTTCCACAACTATGCCATCTTTTGGTCCCCTAATGAAATCATGTAAGTTCCCTAACATAAATGCTTCATTAGAACATGTTTTATTTAATAGTTAGTGATTGATACATCCTTTTTCCAATTATCCGTATAAAATTCTTCATTATTCATTACTTATTGCTTCTTGCAAGTTAGGTTTGAAATCAATATAAAGGAACCCCTAATTTTCCCCCAAAAAAAAATTAATTGTCTAAAAAGATTAGGTACGATTATATGTGAATTGCATAAATTAAGTTAAAGCTACTGTGTACATAAAATAGAGTACCAAAGTGGGGGGGTTTATTATCAACCCACGGGGATATATGTCCTCTTCATAAATTTTTTGATGCAAGTCATTTTCGTCATTTGCCAGCAACCCATATGTCTTTTGGCTTGGTTGTTTGCATGATTATTGTGGCAGATAATGACTCGCATTCAATGACTGAATAACCTGACGTACCAAGGTGGTTAACATTGGTACGCACTACTAGGGATTGGACAAGGGGAGACAAAATAAGCCCAGAGAAGAGCATCTGAGAGTTCACATGTATAAACCTGTGTAAGAGCCAACATTTATATTCTACAGCTTAGGTGTCTACGTGACCAGCGCTGCTGCGCACATCTTAGAAATAGCAGCTATTGTGATAAATTACGGGATTTAGGGGAAAAACATTGAGAAACCTGAGAAATTCTATTCATCTGATTCATAGTTATGGGTTTAATTAATCAATTGTAAGTACATGACATATTTGTATATTCACATATATAAGTCTATATGCATAATATATATATATATATATATATATATATATATATATATATATATATATATATATTAATCAATTGTGAGTGACATATGTGCATATGTATATATAAGTATATACGTATGTATGTATATGGATCTACGTATTTATGTATGCACACGGCGCGCGTGCGTGCATACACATACACACATATATATACACATACATACATACACACACACACACGTACGAAAGTTTAGTTAAGGGCCTATTCTTTTCGTTGAAAAATAGGGGTTGGAAAATGAGTGAAATTGATTGAAGTGGATATTTATTTTGTTGAAGTGGATTGAAGTAGGTAGAAATTGATTAAAATTGGTATATTTTTTATATGATATGTAGAAATTGGCTAAAATAGTTGGTTGAAGTAGATTGAAGTGAATTGAAGTTGGTTGAAGTTGGTTGAAGTTAGTAAATTGACATTTACTAATGAAAAGAGCAAGCCCTAGATGGTTAGGTATGGTGGTGGTTCTTTTCTGAATGCCTTATTGTTAATCCTAGAAACAAACACTATTTTCATTTGAGATTAGCATTCTAGTTTTAGTAGAATAATAAGAACTTTTTCTCTATGACTTACTAGTATTTTAGGTTTTTTTTTTTAATTCTCTAAGATTAGTGGACAATGAATTCACAAATACATTGTAAATCTTACATCTAAATTCTAGATATAATTTCCAATTTCTCGAAAAGTTCCAAGTGATCCATTAGTGGAAAACTTTAGCGAACAATAATTAACAAAAATGATATCTTTTTACTCCCTCATTGAGAATATGACATGTGGAAGGTGGAGAACTGTGAAGCACAGAAGTTAGGAAAAGAAGATCTTTATTGCGCCCCACCATTGAATTCATTATCTTCCAAGAACTAAAAGATGAAGTGATCGCATCCTAAGCACAATACTTTGACATGGGATAACCTTTCCATGGCCACCACACTGTCCACGTATCAATGCGTAGTGTTCGTCACATTTCCTTGTCCCATTATTTTGATAATGGAGGTTGGCAAAATAATAAAACATATAGCGGAAATTGGGGGCCAATATAAACTCTGCATCATTCCTCAGCTACTTGTTCGGCATGGAGATTAGATTGTTAGCCGCAAATTGTACAGCTCCTAATACCATGATATTTTCTTTAGTATCAAAGGCATGGATATGAGATGATTGCTACAGATTTTTCAATTATGCAAAACTATAAAATTATTAATAATCTAATTACGTCAACTATAAAATTGTCGATTCGTTAAAATAATTGATGAAACGAGTGACCGTAGTGTGGCAGGACATTATATTCAGCTGAGTGGGAATCGCTGAATGAGAAATTTTGTATGTTTAGCGACCACTCCCAATCTGGGTGACTGTTTCCTCAAGTGCTAAACCTTTAAATTAATGCAGAGGGAGGGACAATTCAACTTTTCATTGGAACAAACGGCAAGAGATTTATTCCAAGACAAATTTTGTTATTTGTCACTGGTGTACTTCAAATTAGAAGGGCTAATACTGAAGCTATCACAGTCAGAATTTTTTTCTAACATGATAAAAATTTGATACAAATGGCAGATTCTTTGTGGATGATGTACCCATCCGAAGGTACGCCAGGAAAAGTGATGCCACATTCCCATCAAGGCCAATGTGGGTCTATGGCTCCATTTGGGATGCCTCTTCTTGGGCCACGGATTATGGCAAGTACAAGGCTAACTACGACTACCAGCCCTTTGTGAGCCAGTACCGGACCTTCAAGATCTCCGGGTGCACCGTCAATGACCCGAACTGGTGCCAGAGCCTTCCTTGGGTTGACCCATCTGGCACTGGTTGGTTGACCCATCAACAGCTAGCTGCTATGGAATGGGCTCAGAGGAACCACATGATCTATGACTATTGCAGGGACTCCCGCAGGGACCGTACCCTTACGCCTGAATGCTGAATAATAGTGGTTCAGTGTGATGTGGACTGCACACATGGCCTTCTTTTTTTTTTTTTTTTGGGAGACATTTTTGTTAAAGTCCTTTGAAGAAAAAGGGCTTTGGGTTGGGAGTCTTGTGATGATCCGTGCTCTGTGTAAGCATAATTGAGCGTCCAACTCTCCCAATGTTAATTTGTGAAGGTTTGCGAAGAAGCCCTCCAATCATATTGTTGGTTCTTTTTTTATTTGGTTGTTCCATGCTCAAAAACGTTTTGAGAATCATGTCAATAAAAATATGTCGAGTCCTCAGAACGAATTTGCGTGTAATATTGATTAAAAATTAAATACATTTTGATTTTTGAAATTGTTGTTGGAATATGCTACATTATTGTCTACTTCTCTCGAACATTCACGTCGAGCATTTCACAATAAGTTATGATAATACAAGCCTCTAACAATGATTCCTAAATATTTCGATTCGAATCCCACTTCCATTAATATTTGCACTTCTTATGAACGATGGAAACAAAAAACAAAAAATTCACTCATTATTTTAGTCATAATTTTAAGAATTAGTTATCCCGTCAACCTCCCACATAAAGCAAAAGAATAATAAATATTATTCCCCCTCCCCCACCCCCTTCTAATTCGGTAAAAAAAGACTCTATGGTAATCAATTATTTTTTTTAATTACCATAATAAACTTTAATGTTAGCACTTCATTTTGATAAAGTAATCTCAATCCTTAATAATGAAATGAGTTACCTCTAATAGTAGTTTACAGACGACGACCGACAGTTTGGTCACTCTCTGTCTCTATTTTTTTTCTAAAAAAAATTAATTTAAAACTAAGATGTGAAACCAAGTCTGTCGATGCCATTAACCCAATTTGTAATTACCCAAAACCTTCTTCAGCGTTCATTGAGTCATGATCTCGGCACCGATCCTACAAATCCATGGAATGTGTTTGTCTCCATTGCAAATTCTCCCCCTCTCTAAACTCTTGGATAAAAATTGGAGATTTTCATGTCAACTGCACTGTAAAGGACAGTAGGACACATTGTTTCCTTCGATGGGGATGACGGCTCAATTAGGGTGCTATCCACAATTCGAAAAACTTCTCGACGAATTTCAACGCACTTCAATCCTTAGCCACGTATTTCTCTCTCTCCACCCTCTGTCCTCTGATTATCTATCCCTGTTCCTCAGAATGAAGTCGCATCCTAACCCAGATACAGTTATTACAATCCAGGGCGGATCATGTGAAGCGAGAAACTTCTTCTTATTTGCTGGGCCGGAGACCTTCAGCATCGTCACCACCACCACAGGCGGTGGCCCACCCCTCTGCCGTCTCCACCGCATTCATTGGCATTCCCACTAGGAGGCTCTCTGGCCCGGCCAGAGTTGTCGCAAGGAGGTCCATTTTTTATTTTTTCCTTGGCTTTCCAAGATCAGATTTCGGATTTTTCCTTGATCGAAGGCACGTTCGCATTGATATAGCTTAAAATTTCAACAGCATCAGTTTGAATGGGTTCTAAAGCCATTATAGGTACTCGTGCCGATAATGATGCCCAGTTTCGCTGAAGTTCTGCAGCCAGATGGAGGATATGATTTTTTAATTTAAAATTTATTAAAAGATGGATGTGTTTTCCTTTCTTGTTAGAGCAAGAGCAATGCTGAGTCAAATTTTTAACTCATCCGTAGGAACCTGCTACTGCCATATCAACTCTCTCTCCAACTTTTTACCTCACAATCCTCACCCTCTCCAACAGTTGGCTCACCACTTTGACTCACCAAATAAAATAATATCTACGGACTCACACACCAACTCACAACTACCTTTTTAAAATCCAAAAAAAAAACAAAAAATCAATAAAACTTACCCAAAAAAAAGAAAAAAAAAGGGGGAAGCTTGCCCCGCGTCCCGCAGCCCCCTCGTGAGCCAGTTGAAGGAAGCCAACCAATGCATGCTCATGGGACAAAGCCCTGCTCGGCCCCCCCAAATTTCTATCCCACGGGCAAGCCATTGTGTTTGCTCACGTTGGCAGAAATCAATGGGTAAGATTAATAGGTATGAAATCAATGGTGTAGATTAGTCAACTATGGCGGTTAAAAAAATTTTTATTCACCTTAGAATTTTTCTTGAGTGAATACCAGAATAAAAATACTACTTATGAAAGAGTTACTTGATTAAACTACCACCCATTTTTTAACTTTATTCAAAATTACCAGCTACCTTTTTTTATGTTCAAGTTTACGATTCATAAAAATTAGTTTGTTCAAATATACCACTCTGACCTTGCATAACTGGCTATAGCACGTTGACTTATTTTTTTTTAAAAAATTATGATATCAGAAAATAAAACACGGTTAAAATACTGAAAAACCTCACAACAATGGGCAAATTCTTTTCCTACCTGTAAGACGATTGCTTGCCCAGTGCTCTATTCCTTCATTTTCTTCTTCTCCAAATGAGAAGCTCGCTCAATTTTCAAGAACTTAACCTGAAAATTAACTGAATCTACTAGTTCGATTGGTGGAATTGAGGTCGTAATTGCAATCTTCACTCAATTTCGAGTTGAACAATACCTGAAATTGGAGGGAATTCTTCCCAAAGGAGAAAGCTTCATTTCGTTGAAAACCCTAGAGTTCAAATTTATCATCTTCTTCAATTCAAAGGACACAATTATCTTCAGAAGTGCAATCTATTCATAGGATCAACCAGTCATGCACCAAAAATTATGGCAAGGACTTTATGCAAATCAATAGATATTACAAGAAATGTTGCATCTACCCATGCTTAAATCTGCCTCCTTCTGCACTTATATCCGTGACAGTGCATATTCGCCACGCTTAAGCTAAGCGTGCATAGGATATCGGTGGGGTAAAATTCGCCACACTTAATAAGCGTGGCCGATAGTGCAGTACCCACTCTTATATCCGTAGAAGACTACGCCATCTACCATGCTTATAGGTGTAGGTAAATTCCCCTCGCTTGTATTCATGGGCAGAGTAATCTTGGGGAGAGAAATCAATTTCATTATTCTATCGCTTATAAGTGTGGCGTTATACATTTAATAACTAACTTTCAAATGCTTTAAGCGGATAACTTATTTTGATGGAAAAATTTTTATTTAATAGACATAAAATGTCATTGTATTAAAAAAATGCAAATAATTTATATTCACTAACGTATTACATATATATATATATATATATATATATATATATATATATATATATATATATATGTATAAAGAGAGAGAGAAAATATATATTTGATCATAATATAAATGATACAAAAAGTACGACAACTTTATAACTATAAACAAATTGCAATTAATTAAGTTAAAAAATAACTAGTGTTCAACAACATAATAAAAAGTACGAAACTGAATTCAACATGCCTATAAAGTATGCACCCACCCTATAAAAGGTGAGTTTGTTTGAAATACACACATATAAGATTAAAGCTAAACAGAACGAATGAGATAGTATAGAGAACTCCATAATTCCAAGTGAACGCTTTACGAACCCAAAGTTGATATCTAATTTTGTGGCATGTTGTCCTTGTTTTCAACTTGAAATCACCAAACCCATACATTAGAGTTAAGTACTACAAATAATGCTACTAACAGAAAAAGACTTGTAAAAAGATTACAAGATGTAATATCTATTAGCCTTCATAATTTGGTACTCTTGCTATACAAACATTATGTAAGATTCTTACCCTTAGCTTTATCTTTTGAGTAAATTCCCTGATTTTGAAAACAAATCGGTAGAGTTCTGCCTAAAACTTGAATATTTTCCTCTTACAAAATATCATGAATACAATCAAAAACTATTCACAATCTCAATAGCCCCATATCGGAGCAAATCAACTCAACAGGCCACACGCCTAAAGCATTCCATACAAATCCAACCCATTACTATGAATAAATCCAAGAAATCAAACAAGCCATGGTAGGGTATTTCAATCCACAACGCAAATCAAACAACTCATTACCATAAAAACATGTAACTTAAAATTTTTAAACTAAACTCATAATGTTCACATTTTGCAGTCTCTCAAGTAACATCACACGAAAGAAGAACGGAGGATAGCTTAGCATGATCTTTGTACTAGACATGATATTTTCGTAGTGCCAGCCACAATGCAACAGGGAAGTATACAATTTTCATCAACAAAGATAGTTGCATTTGGTGTGATGCAGAAGAATTTGCCTCACTTTCATAAATTACTAACGAATCTATCCCAAATTCATTCATTAGAAATGTTTTTACTTTTTCATGCTAAAATAAACATGGGACTCGTAGAACACATGCACCTTCCAAAATTGATTTGAAAAATTATAACTCTCACCTCTACACCACCAATGCAAAAACGAACCACCAACAACTCAATTAACCAGGATGACATTCAAGGACAATAAGAAAGCATGAAGTAATAACAACAACAAATAGGACTGTTGACGTTGTGCTGATGCTCATGATGCCACCTGAGCTCGCATTGAAGAGTTCATTAGAGGCAACCTAAAAGAACCAAAGCCATAAAGTAGAGAACTGGCAAGAAAATTGTTCATCTAATGTTATTGCACTTGAATAGTGGCATGTAGAGACAACTAACAGAAAAGAAACAGCAAGAGGGGAAGGTTAACTAACCCTGGCAATTACTGTTGTTCAAAGCCATAACCTTCAACGTGTAAGGCAAGTACTCCACTTGTCCAAGAGATAAGGATTTCATGCATGCATGATAGTTCAAATCATTTGATGCATAGATACCTCCAAATGCTTTCATTCTTCGCCTAGCTTCTCTCCTGAAAAAGATACTCAGAAAACCGCATTGACCAACCTATTAGCTACATACATTAGGATTATAGTTTCTAAATATGCTCAAGCAATGAACTGACTACTAAGCTCTTACGAAAAATTGAACCAGGATTGGTAGAATCGTAGAAACAATTAGGAAGGCAGGAAGAAATGGCAACAGACACTCAACGAGTCACAACATAAATGGAGTTATAGGACAACTTTACAGCAACTCGATTGAAGGAAAAATATATAAATAAATAAAGATATTCAAAACTCCTCCCTATCAGAAAGGGGTACAGAGATTCTATCTTATAGAAGATCACAATCACCATTCATCAATTTTATAAAGGATATACAATTCAGGTTACTGCCCCTTTCTTCTTTTTCTCTTTTTTTGTGGGGTTCCTTTGGGAGGATAAGATGGATACTAGCATTGTAGCATATAGCCTGTTCAGAGGCACTTGCTATGGGGTAATTAGACAACCAATAGAATATACAACTTCAATTTCCCCAGAATTAGCATACATTCAACCCCTCAGCCAGGGTAAAACTTTTTCAGGGAAGTGACACATCAGTGTGTTCAGCTGCAAAAGTAGAAAATAGACAACAATCAGCATCGATAGAATTCACATCACAATTGACTTGTGAGAAGATTATATGACAATGGATAAGCAAACTAGGTCTATGATTTGAGAAATGTAGCCCTAGAAAGTATTTTATCCTAGCATTGAAATATAAGAAAAAAGAAGATTAAATCTTGAGGCTTTGAATGAATCTGTAAATTAAAGAGAGCAAAAGAATTAGAGATCTTACATGTTCATGGACGTTAGAAAAAAGACTAACATAATCAAGCATATATGAGAAAGGAGCGTATTTGGTTGAGTGCTCACTGGAAGTACCTTTGATCATTTCTTCATAACAGCTAATGTGCTGCCAAGGCAACCTGCCCGCTACCATAATCACACCAGATTAGCTAATGAACCAATAACTTAAATGCCCATGCCTCCTAGATTACATGGAGATACAAGTAAAGAACAAAAGCAGTAGTGTTTCATGTGTGATATTAAGTCCCTCTATGCATTGTATGAATCTAAAAGGTGGCATTAGAAATCATTTGCCTGAGCAAGCACCCATCCCACAAGCCAGTCAATGTCACTTTTATGGTTTGATATCACTAGAGTATGCTCTTGGCCTGAAAATTTTGAAGAACTTCATAACATTGACAACTACAATGTAGTTTACAAACAAATACAGAGCAAAACCAATAATCAGAACTCATTTCTGGAGAGAATTTGCAACAAGAACAGTAAGAACATGAACAGATTGTCAGACACAGATATAAGATATGAAACCAGAACAAACTACAACAGAAAGTACAGAATATCTCGACTTTCACTTGCCCTAGTAGAACTCCTAGTGTAACTCTTGTCCCTTGCTGCTGATGCACTTACATCACTATAATAATGTGTAAAACCCTGGAAATTCGATTTGAAAATTTTTGCCCAGTTGGACCGACCTAGGCCCAAGTCAACCCAAGTCAGTGCCAATTAATCCTCGTGAAATTCTTCTAATAAAGTTCTTGATATATTTTTGGGAAGTATTAAAATTTTCAAAATTTTCCTTTTCGATTTTTGTAAAACTCCTAATATAATTGTTATTATTTTATTACTATTATTCTATTATGAATAAAAAAATAAAAATAAAAATACAAATCCTAACCCCCCTTGATTGCCGCCTCTTATTAAAAAAAAAAAAAAATTGAAAGTGTGTTTTCCCCCCTTTTCTTTTCTTTTTAACCTAAAACCCTAACCACCCATTCCCCCACTTCCCCCTCATGTCCTCCTCTCTCTCTCTCCCTCTCTCTCTCTCTCTCTCTCCTCTCTTTACACCATCGCCGACCATCGTCCTGCCGCCCTAGTGTCGCCACCCCACCGGCCGTTCCTCTTATTTTTGGTAAGAAGATCAAGATCATGCATCCAAAAGAAATCACCACTTTTCTTTTCATCTCTTTTGTTCTCTTTTTAATCCCTTTTATTCTTGTGAATTTTTATGACCATCGTGAATGAAGATTTTGATATAACCTTTATTATTTTCTCAGCAGTCTCGGCATTGAATTTGAACAAAGGAGTTTCCCTCGATCTAGATCCGGTTTTGATTAAAGGTACTAGTAACAGCGTCTTTTTAACGTTATTTTGGTATTTAATGGTAAAGGTGGGTTCTTTGGCATGATTGGGTCTGGGCGAGGGTTTAAACATGTCTAACGGGTATGGACATATTTTTTTTGAGTAACCTGGAACGAGCGAAAACCGTGCAAAAAGGGATTGAACAACCTGGACAGAATTCATACTGTTTTTGACTCAAATTTGAAAATTCGGTATAATTATTCCGGTCCTCCAAAAACTATGAAATTTTTATATTAGTTAGACTAAGATGTGAAGACTACGTGGGTTTTTGAATTTGATGAATTGGAGTTAAATTGAGAGAGTTATGGCCAAAACACCGAGCCCTATCAAAACTGGAAACTGCAGGCATAAGGTGTGGTTTTTGAATTTTTAGACTTGGTTGTGTTGTGAATTTGTGGACATGATAAACATCAAAGTTTTAGTAGGAAAAATTATCTTTCTAGATTGGGTAAGAACACGATTTTTGGAAGTCGAAAGAAAAAGTTATGAGGATGGGAAGTTAGGAGTAAAAATCTAGGTAGAATCTGGGGAACCAGAATCTGGACTGTTTCGCCCTCAAATTAGAAACATTCCTTTGGGTAGTACTGGTGGCCAAAAATTGTGATATTTACTGAGTAGGAGCCTCTGGATGTGCCAAATAATGTCGTTTTGGAATTGGGTCATTTGGAGTAGCGTAGCCCGAGTTTTGATAAAATTTACCAGGACTATCCGGGGGAAGACAGTCTTTGGCATTGCCGGAAGAAATAAAAATTCGACTGGGTTCAGGGCAGAACCAAGCCAAGCTCTAAACATAGAAAAGACAGAGGGCATTGTAAGGTTTCTAGATTGACCTAGAACACTAGAATCGGATATCGGGGACTAGAGTTATAAATTTTTGAAATTTGGACCCATAACGGGCCAGCCGAACTTTCACCCCGGATAGGGTTGGATGAATAAAGATCTAGAAAACTTCTTTTTAAATTTTGGGGGAGGCCCAGGCATGCCCTACACTGAATGTGGACTGACTATAAGCTGTTTGTGGGCCCAGGTTTAGAACAGTAAACCCTCATTAAAGTAATCGAGTCCGTAAATTACACGGTGCCCAGGTAACAGTCATGCCCTAACCTTTCCCCTGTGTTACTGAAATCATGAAAGTTTTGGGAGTTCTTGTATTGATTCCTTGGTATTCCTTTTCAATGGGATGAACATTGATGTAAAATTTATGAATGGTTCCTTGATGGGAACCGAATGCTGTGTTTGTTCTGGAAATTGAAAATCTCCATATTGTAAAAGTTGAAATTTACTGTTGTAAAGGTTGAAACTTACTGTGATTGTATTGGAAGTTCTGTTTCTGCATTCTGATTTCTGTTGGGAAAAGTATTTAAATCTGAATGAAACTGAATGTGTCAAGTTGGTATCCATTAACTGAAAGGAACTAAATAGGGTGAATTAAATCGATTGGAACTGATTGAAGGCCATAGCCTTCCCCCGGGTAATAGGTGTATGCATGTGAGCGGTCACGTACTCCGTACGAGATGTGGGCCAGGTTATCGGTAACCACCCATGATGGTGGCAGGCCAGGAAAGTTAAGCAGTAACCGTCTGAGGGGCGGTAGGCTAGGAAAGAGTTGAGCGGCTGCGCTATGTTAGAGCGCAGGCCATGAGACCCACTAGGGTCGCTCACCCAAGACTTATTTGAAGCTGAACATTTTGAATGGAATTATGGAAGTGTGATTCTGAAACTGATTTTTTTTAGGAAGATGGTGATAATGGGTTGTGCACCTTGAAAACGTGTTGTTGTTTCCCCCTTTCCCTAAAATGTTTTCAAAAATGAATTTGTACGTGTCTTTGACTGTTGGGGGTGAATGTTACTGAGTATATCTCACTATTATAAAATGTTTTGTTTTCAGGTGATCTAGCTATACTTGGGACTAGGGATAGGAGAATAGAGCGAGGCTCGAATGCTGGTTGTGCTTAAAAAGGATTTTAGAAGTTATAATAGAATCTAGTTGGTTTAATTATGATGTTCAAGTTTTGTGTTAAAATTCTTGGACTCATGTATGGTGGGCTTTGATTCGTGAAGACTTTGTTTTAAATGTCAGTTATGATATCCAGCCTGGTATTTTCAAGAAAGGAATACGACGGTAACACCCCGTTAGGAGTTCCTACTGCCATTCAGGTAAAATTAGTAATAAATAAAGAATTAGAAATCTGGGGGTGTTACAAAGTGGTATCAGAGCCCAGGTTAACTGACCTGAAGGCTCGCCTAAAGGATAAAGAGAATAATATTAGTTAATAACCCTAAAACAGGTAGACATAAGGACTGCTCGGAGTGTGAGTGTAGGTTGGGAAGGGAATATACTTATATATATGTTACCTTTTTGTATATATATATATATATATATATATATATATATATATATATATATATATATATATCTGATTTGGGCCTACTAATGTCTAGGATGAATGCGGCCCGTCATTGTGGGTGTATGGGACGACTTTGTCGCCACCGGAGGTTGGAGAAGATTCCCGGGGCCAGTTTTGAGAGTCACTTGGAGCGAGTGGAGATTTTTCTTTATGGAAGACTAGCTGAGGTTCCTGATGATTGTTTGAGGTTTGACCACAACCAAGCCCTGTTCTTCCTTTTAACTCTTTGGGGAGACCCCTTGTGGCGTTATAGAGTCAATGAGCTTCACCCTGAGGAGAGAGCATTTATGGTTGCTGGGGATTGTTGTTTATGCAAGTGGCAGCCTATGAACTTCAACCTGAATGAGCTAGTGGACTACCTCATTGATATAGGTCCTTATGACGAACCCCCCACCCCTGACTCTGGGGACGCCAACCCGCCACCACCTGTAAAGGGGGATACTGATGAGGAGGGAGACCCCATGGGAGAGGAAGACCCAGAGGAAGACCCCATGGAAGAGGAAGACCCCGAGGAAGATCCTGAGAAATACCCTAAGGAAGACCCTGAAGAAGACCCTGAGGGAGATTCTGAGGCCAGCGAGGGGCAACTTATGAGCAGTGAGGACTTATGGGGAGATCAGAGAGATGAAGAAGGGAATCATCTTGTGCAGGATGAGCACTCCAGCCATTCGGAAGACTTAAGAGCAAATGAGGCTGGGATGACCCGCTGGGAGCGGGGTAGATGTGGTCGGATGTGTAGAGGCACCTGTCCACTGGATGCCCCCAGTCAGTAAAGGGTAGAAGGATTAGGAGGTTGTTTGATTTCTTTTTAGGGAAGCAGTAATAGTAATTTTTTCTTTAAATTGTTAATAGCCCTTGTGGCTATTTGAGTTAAAAGTTGTGCTGTAATGTAAGGGGCTAATAGGAACCCTTGTAAAACTGAGAATTTATGTAATAAAAGTGTTCTTGGGTTATTTGAAAATAATTGTGCACCATGTTATGAAATATGTGAAACATGTGGATGATATACTTGTGTGCTTGTATGATATAAACCTTCTGAGCTTGTGATGTAATGGATGTACCACCTGAATGTGGTAGTGCGTATTGTGAACGAATCTCTAAGAAAATTGTGATAATATGCACTAGCATGCATTACGTTCCTGGAACCTAGTGAGTTGTAGGATGTGAACTATTAGGGAATGAACTGAAACCGAAGTATTTTTCGCGACCAGGATGGCAGAAAACAACACCAACAACCATAATGAAGAGTCTCAGACAGGGCCCCACCCGGTGTCGAGGGTCCCTACGACCCAGGACATACCTATGGTAGCCCTTAGGGAGCGATTGGAGGCCCTGCGCTCCCGGAACGGGAATGGGTCTCGTAGCCAGATCGATGAAACAAATCCACCCACGAGAGCCGAACTCACCAACTTGTCACTGCTAGAGATGCTGCAGAAGCAAGGGGAGCAACTACGGCTCCAGAATGAACAAATCCATAGGTTAATGGAGGTTAAGGAGAAAAGGACAGAAGAGGATAACTCACATTTGTTTAAGAGATTTGCAAGTCATCACCCACTCGTTTACGATGGTACCCCTGACCCCAAAACTTTCAAAGACTGGATTAGGGGGATGGAGAAGTTGTTTGATGCACTCCAGTGCCCTGAGGAGTCGAAGGTAGGATTTACGGTATTCTACCTAAAGGATAAAGCCGACCTCTGGTGGGCTACAGTACGGGAAAGACCACATGAGCCTGGGTTTGGGTGGGGTAAGTTTAAGGAAATGATCAAGGACCATTTCTACCCCACCTCCCTCCAGAAGGCTAAGGAGAATGAATTCATGCAATTACAGCAGGGGAGCATGAGCGTTCTCGAGTACGCCTCCAAATTCATGGAGTTGCCATGTTTCGCTCCAGCCTTCGTAGCTGATGAAAGGCTGAAGATGAATAGGTTTGAGGCCGGATTCAACCCAACTATCAAAGAACGTATGTCGGTGCGGTAGTATGACTCCTACGTTGATCTATACGACACTACGATCAACGTAGAAAGAGCAATGAAGGAGCGCAGTTATTACTTCAATGAACAGAGGGGTACCAAGAGGAAGGGAGATAATCGGGGAACCTTCCAGACGCAGGAGCTGAACCGTAGACCCGCTGGGGGACAGCACTCCGGCAGTTTCAATCGGGGGGGCCAGTATCCCAACACACGACCCAAAGTAACCTGCAACGCTTGCGGGAAGCCAGGACATTTCGCCATGGAGTGTCGAACAGTGAAGAGATGCTTTCGCTGTGGAAGCCATCAATACCAAGTGCGAGATTGCCCACTTCCTCCATTGCCTCCCGGGTAAGGACAAGGACAGAGTCATGGACAGAGGCAGAACTAAGGGTATGGGCAGCGGCCCCAATCCTCATACCAAAGTAAGGGAGGGCAGGCGACCTACTCCAACCAGCAGAGTCGAGCACCCCAGTCAGCTCAGTCCCAACCCTCCCACCAAACAACCCGGAACAATGGGGGCCGAGTGTACGTGATGCGAAAAGAGGAAGCGGAGGATGCTCCTAATGTTGTGACGGGTACTTTCTCTCTCCTAACTCAACTAGTAGATGTGTTGTTTGATTCGGGTGCCACGCACTCGTATATTTCTGTTAGGCTGGTTGAGACGTTAGGGCTCACCCCCACTCGTAGATCTTCATTACTATCCGTGACTCTTCTGGATGGAAAGACCGTGTCGTGTGAGGAACTATACGAGGGACGCCCTCTTAGAATGTATGAATGTGAATTCCTGGCGGATCTATATAAGTTTGAGTTAACTGATTTTGGGGTTATTTTGGGGATGGACTGGTTGGCTAAGTACCAGGCTTAAATAGAATGCTCGAAACAAAAAATTTCTCTGAAAGGGCCCAACGGGGAGAAGATAGTGCATAGGGGTGAGAGTCATAGAATGGGAGTGAGATTAGTATCAGCAATGAAAGCTCGTAAGTTGTTAGGTAAAGGATGTGAGGGATTTCTGTGTCATGTCGTGAATACTGAGGACGCCAAGCCCTCCTTGGAGGACATCCCTGTAGTGAGAAAATCCCCGAATGTGTTTCTCGATGAAATCCCTGGTATGCCACCTCTTAGGGAGGTGGAGTTCTGTATCGACCACACCCCTGGAGCCACCCCCGTTTCTAAAGCACCCTACCGGATGGCACCAACTGAACTTAAGGAATTGAAGACCCAGGTGGAAGAACTCTTAGAGAAAGGGTATATCTAACCTAGCACATCTCCATGGGGAGCCCCGGTCTTGTTTGTGAAGAAGAAGGACGAGACGCTAAGGTTGTGTATCGACTACCGGGAGTTGAATAAGATAACAGTGAAGAACCGTTATCCCCTACCCAGAATAGACGATTTATTCGATCAACTGCAAGGCGCAGGAACCTTTTCTAAGATAGACCTCCTTTCGGGGTACCATCAACTCCGAATCAAGGATAAGGACATACCCAAAACCGCTTTTTGTACCCGATACGGCCACTATGAATTCGTAGTGATGCCCTTTGGTCTCACTAATGCCCCAGCGGCATTTATGGATCTAATGAACAGGGTCTTTAAGCCCTGTTTGGATAGGTTCATGGTAATTTTCATTGACGATATCTTGATTTACTCGAGAACCCTAGATGAACACACCCACCACTTACGGGTGGCCCTGGATGTGTTAAGAAGGAACGAGTTATATGCTAAGTTGTCAAAATGTGAATTTTGGTTGGAGAAGGTAGCTTTTCTAGGACACATAGTGTCCAGTGAGGGGGTATCGGTGGACCTACAAAAGATTGAGGCAGTGGCAAATTGGCCTAGACCTAAAAACCCGACAGAAGTAAGGAGTTTCTTAGGTTTGGCAAGATAGTACTGCCGATTTGTCCAAGACTTTTCAAAAATTGCCACCCCACTGACCAATCTGACCAGAAAGGTCACCAAGTATGAGTGGACGGAAAGATGTGAAGGAGCCTTCCAGGAGCTTAAGAAGAGACTTACGAGTGCACCAATACTGGCTCTACCTACTGCGGAGCAGGACTTCGTGGTGTACAGTGATGCTTCTAGGAATTGGTTGGGGTGTGTGTTAATGCAAGATGGACGAGTGATAGCGTATGCTTCACGACAGCTGGAGACACATGAGCGGAACTACCCGACTCACAACCTAGAGTTAGCCGCGGTCGTGTTTGCTCTCAAAAGCTGGAGACATTATCTATACGGGGTTCGTTGTGAAGTATTCACCGACCACCAGAGTCTGAAATATCTCTTCTCGTAAAAGGATCTGAATCTGAGACACACAAGGTGGCTGGAGTTTCTAAAGGACTATGACGTCCATTTTCAATATCACCCTGGAAAGGCCAATGTAGTAGCGGATGCGTTGAGTCGCAGGCCATACCCAACGCTGAGTTGTGTAATAGCGTTTCCAGAGGAGTTATGTCGAGAATTTAGAAAGTTAGAACTTAATATGATTACGCCAGAGGCTAGACCTATGCTTTGCACCCTGGAGGCCCAACCGACTCTCATAGAGGAAATCCGATTAGCCCAAACCACGGACCCTCAACTAGAGCAGATAAGAGAAGAGATATTAGTGGGAAAAGCACCCGGATTCGTAATCCACGAGGATGGGATCATACGATTCCATAATCGTATGTGTGTTCCAGCTGTAGGGGCACTCAAGAAGAAGATCCTAGATGAGAGACACAATACTCCGCATTCGGCACACCCTGGGGGAAATAAGGTGTATAAGGACTTAAAACAAACGCTCTGGTGGAGTAATATGAAACAAGAAGTGGCTGATTATGTGGCAAAGTGTCTGACCTGCCAGCGAGTGAAAATAGAGCACCAAAGGCCGGCAGGACTTTTACAGTCGTTGCATGTCCCTGAGTGGAAATGAGACTCTGCGTCTATGGATTTTGTCATGGGGTTACCATTGACCCAGAGGAAGCATAATGCGATTTGGGTTATAGTGGACAGGCTCATGAAGTCGGCACATTTTATAGCCATGAGGAACACGTGGACCCTAGATCAGTTAGCTCGAACCTACCTTGAGGAGATAGTACGGCTACATGGAGTACCCAGTTCTATAGTATCGGATCGAGATACCCGGTTTCAATCGGGATTTTGGCAGAAGCTGCAGGAAGTGTTCGGAACGTTGTTACGTTTTAGTACTGCTTTTCACCCTGCAACTGACGGGCAGACCGAGCGTACTATCCAAACCTTGGAAGATATGGTGCGGGCTTGCGCCTTGGACTCTAAGAGCGCGTGGGACGAACAACTGGCACTAATTGAGTTTTCTTACAACAATAGCTACCACACGAGTATTGGCATGGCCCCGTATGAGGCACTATATAGGAGAAAATGTAGGACTCCGCTTTGTTGGCAAGAGATCGATGAGGCCTTGACCATCGGACCAGAGCTAATCCAGGTCACCACGGACAAGGTAAGAGTGATTCAGGAACGAATGAAAGCCGCCCAGAGCTGCCAGAAGAGTTATGCAGATCGGAGGCGTAGACCCCTTGAGTTCCAGGTAGGAGACCAGGTTCTTCGCGTTTCCCCAACCAAGGGAGTCGCGAGGTTTGGAAAGGCAGGGAAGCTTAACCCGAGGTACATCGGGCCATATTCGGTCATACAGCGAATCGGGGAGGTGGCTTACCGACTAGAGCTGCCGGCTGAGCTTCAGAGGATACATAATGTGTTCCATGTGTCGCAATTGTGGAAGTACATTCCAGATTCCTCGCACGTCATCGAACTCGATCCAACATAGCTCCAAGAAAACTTATCATATGAGGAACAACCCATACAGGTCCTAAACCGGCGGGAAAAGCATCTCCGGAAAAAGACGGTGCCCTTGGTAAAGGTCCTTTGGGCCAACCATGGGTCGTCGGAAACCACTTGGGAGCTGGAACAGGAGATGCGAAGTAAATATCCCCATCTTTTTCCATAGTCAGGTATGTATCAGTTTCTTGGACGAAACCTCTTAAGTGGGGTAGCATGTAAGACCTCAGGAATTAAGGATGTATTGGTGATGTGTCGCGGCATAATGAAGTTTCGAGGACGAAACTTTTCTTAAGTGGGGTAGTATGTAAAACCCTGGAAATTCAATTTGAAAAATTTTGCCCAGTTGGACTGACCTAAGCCCAAGTCAACCCAAGTCAGTGCCAATTAATCCTCGTGAAATTCTTCTAATAAAGTTCTTGATATATTTTTGGGAAGTATTAAAATTTCCAAAATTTCCCTTTTCGATTTTTGTAAAACTCCTAATATCATTGTTATTATTTTATTACTATTATTCTATTATGAATAAAAAAATAAAAATAAAAATACAAACCCTAAGCCCCCCTTGATTGCCGCCTCTTATTAAAAAAAAAAAATTGAAAGTGTGTTTTTCCTCCCTTTTCTTTTCTTTTTAACCTAAAACCCTAACCACCCATTCCCCCACTTCCCCCTCACGTCCTCCTCTCTCTCTCTCTCTCTCTACCTTTACATCGTCACGACCATCGTCCGGCCGCCCTAGTGTCGCCACCCCACCGGCCGTTCCTCTTGTTTTTGGTAAGAAGATCAAGATCATGCATCCAAAAGAAATCACCACTTTTCTTTTCATCTCTTTTGTTCTCTTTTTAATCCCTTTTATTCTTGTGAATTTTTATGACCATCGTAAATGAAGATTTTGATATAACCTTTATTATTTTCTCAGCACTCTCGGCATTGAATTTGAACGAAGGAGTTTCCCTCAATCTAGATCCGGTTTCGATCAAGGGTACTAGTAACCGCGTTTTTTTAACGTTATTTTGGTATTTAACAGTAAAGGTGGGTTCTTTGGCATGATTGGGTCTGGGCGAGGGTTTAAACATGTCTAACAGGTACAGGCGTATTTTTTTTGAGTAACCCGAAACGAGCGAAAACCGTGCAAAAAGGGGTTGAACAACCTGGACAGAATTCATACTGTTTTTGACTCAACTTTAAAAATTTGGTATAATTATTCTGGTTGTTTAAAACTTATGAAATGTTTACAGTAGTTAGACTACAATGTGAAGATTATGCAGGTTTTTGAATTGGATGAATTGGAGTTAAATTGAGAGAGTTATGGCCAAAATACCAAGCCCTATCAAAACTAGAAACTGCAGGCATAGGGTGCGGTTTTTGAATTTTTAGACTTAGTTGTGTTGTGAATTTGTGGACGTGATAAACATCAAAGTTTAGTAGGCAAAATTATCTTTCTAGATTGGGTAAGAACATGATTTTTGGAAATCGGAAGAAAAAGTTATGAGGATGGGAATTTAGGAGTAAAAATCTGGGTAGAATCTGCAGAAGCAGAATCTGGACTGTTTCGTCCTCAAATTAGAAAAATTCCCTAGGCTAGTACTGGTGGCCAAACATTGTGAAATTTACTGAGTAAGAGCCTCTGGATGTGCCAAATAATGTCGTTTTGGAATTGGGTCATTTGGAGTAGCGTAGCCCGAGTTTTGATAAAATTTGCCGGAACTGTCCGGGGGAAGACAGTCTTTGGCATTGCTGGAAGAAACAAAAATTCGACTGGGTTTGGGGTAGAACCGAGCCAAGCTCTAAACATAGAAAATACAAAGGACATTGTAAGGTTTTCAGATTGACCCAGAATACTAGAATTGGATATCGAGGACTAGAGTTATAAATTTTTGAAAGTTGGACCCATAACGGGCCAGCTGAACTTTCACCCCAGATAGGGTTGGATGAATAAAGATCTAGAAAACCTCTTTGTAAATTTTGGGAGAGGCCCAGGCGTGCCCTACACTGAATGTGGACTGACTATGGGGTATTTGTGGGCCCAGGTGCAGAACAGTGAACCCTCATTAAAGTAACCGAGCCCGTAAATTGTATGGTACTCAGGTAACAGTCATGCCCTAACCTTTCCCCTGTGTTACTGAAATTATGAAAGTTTTGGGAGTTCTTGTATTAATTCCTTGGCATTCCTTTCCAATGGGATGAACACTGATGTGAAATTTATGAATGGTTCCTTGATGGGAATCGAGTGCTGTGTTTGTTCTAGAAATTGAAAATCTCCATATTGTAAAAGTTGAAACTTACTGTTGTAAAGGTTGAAACTTACTGTGATTGTATTTGAAGTTCTGTTTCTGCATTCTGATTTCTGTTGGGAAAAGTATTTAAATCTGAATGAAACTGAATATGTCAAGTTGGTATCCATTAACTGAAAGGAACTAAATAGGGTGAGTTAAATCGATTGGAACTGATTGAAGGCCATAGCCTTCCCCGGGTAATAGGTGCATGCATGTGAGCGGCCACGCACCCCATACGAGGCGTGGGCCAGGTTATTGGTAACCACCCATGATGGTGGCAGGCCAGGAAAGTTAAGCGGTAACCGCCTGAGGGGCGGTAGGCTAGGAAAGAGTTGAGCGGCTGCGCTATGTTAGAGCGCAGGTCATGAGACCCACTGAAGTCGCTCACCCAAGACTTATCTGAAGCTGAACATTTTGAATGGAACTATGGAAGCATGATTCTGAAATTGATTTTTTTTAGGAAGATGGTGATAATGTGTTGTGTACCTTGAAAACGTGTTGTTGTTTCCCCCTTTCCCTAAAATGTTTTCAAAAATGAATTTGTACGTGTCTTTGACTGTTGGGGGTGAGTGTTACTGAGTATATCTCACTATTATAAAATGTTTTGTTTTCAGGTGATCTAGCTGTACTTGGGACTGAGGACAGGAGAATAGAGCGAGGCTCGAATGCAGGTTGTGCTTAAAAAGGATTTTAGAAGTTGTAATGGAATCTAGCTGGTTTAATAATGATGTTCAAGTTTTGTGTTAAAATTCTTGGACCCATGTATAGTGGGCTTTGATTCGTGAAGAATTTGTTTTAAATATCAGTTATGATATCCAGCCTGGTATTTCCAAGAAGGAAATACGGCGGTAACACCCCGTTAGGAGTTCCTACTACCATTCAGGTTAAATCAGCAGTAAATAAAGAATTAGAAATCTGGGGGTGTTACATAATGTAACCAACAAATTACACACCATGAACAAATTCTAGCATGTCTATCACCAAAGAGTTGCACACAAAGCACATTCCCAATCCTCCATAATTTTGCACTTGGCAAAATCAAAAGCAAAAATGCCACTGAGGGAACCTAGGAACTTCCTGTGTTAGCATGAAATGCGAATATAAAAGTCGACGAGGGAAATTTAAAAGGCTCATTAATGGGAATTTAGCAAAACACTGAAATAAATTATGTTCAAAACTCAATGGAAAATAACATAGATGCTAATAGAAGAGATCAATACTGCAAAACACTTGATAGGAAGAATTTTAGTTTTATTTTAATCCCAAGCACAAGATTTATTGTCGAGTACTCAGGGTGCCGTCAACTAGGAGCTAGGTTTCAAGTACCGAGATTAGCTACAGCGGCTCAATCTAGGCTAAGAAGGAAGGAAATGGAAACAAAGCTAAACTAAACTAATAAAAGCAAAAGAGGTGGCTTGAGACTATGATTTGACTAATTGACAAACTAAATAGTGAAGAAGAGTCCTAACCTACGCGACCTGAACTAAAAACAAGAGATGGTCGATTGTACCTTTGAAGACCACCCAAGCCCCAACTCAAGGGTTATGAGCTGGTCTAGTTAGTCTAACCACCTATTTCCATGAGAGTTAGCCTAATTAGATCACAAAATTAGCAATCATCGGGCCTAGCTAGGATCAGGACTATTTTCACCTCTCGAACCCGGTTATCCCGTCTCCTACACTAGCTAATTGACCTCATCTCTTGGTATAACTCAATCGCCTAAAAATATAGGTGAAAGCTCTTTTAAGCATTTCATCGAACACTTGGTAGGCCTGAGGGAAAACTCTATGTTCTAAGTATAAGTTAGGTGTAGTTAGGCCTAATCCTAGCGTAATTAGCCATTAAGAGGCTAATCACAATCCAGGCCAACTAAAATTAATCACTACTCATCACAAAATACAATTAAACCTAAATACAACTAAACACACAAACATGAACACAAACATTAGGAAATTAAACCAATAACAAAATCTAACAAACTAATAAGCGTGAATTAACAACAAAAACTAAATATTTTACTAAACAACATCAAGAAAAACAACAAATCAAACATAATCAAAACAAGAATAAAACATACAAAAACAGAGAGAAAAAGAGAAGAAGAAACTTAGGTTGATTGAATGAAGTTAAGAATCCGCAAGTTTGAATCCAAACAACCAAAACAAATCCTAATCTCACTAATCTAGTTCCCTAAAACAGGGTTTTTATTAGCTAAACCTAAGCTAAGAACTCCCAAAAAGACGTGCAAGGAGACCTAGGGACCTCCCAAACTACCGAAGAAGGGCTTTTGAACAGAATCAAGCCGGGCGACGAAAACAGCGCACGGAGGAGACGGGCGAAGACCATCACCTAGACAACGGTTGGCTATCGCCGACCACGACAAGCTATCGCCTGGGCGACGGCTGTCGCCACCCGCTGGCTGGCGACTGTTGCTGGGTGAGGTGTGACATCTGTCGCGTAGTCAACCGGCCTTCGTTGCCCATTACTTTGTCTTCTTCTTTTATTCCCGCTTTGCTCCTTTTTGTGGTACTTGCTCGGTTGAACTTATTACCTAAAATAATAAATAAAACAAGTAAGAATCCTAAATATTATATCATTATATGAAGTAAAATTAGGTGAAAGAGGCATGTAAAATACGTCAAATTAGCACCTAATAAATATACCCACACCTATCTTTTGCTCGTCCTCGAGCAAAACAAAGGGAAAACTAACATAAGAACCTAACTTACTATCATAAGAATCACGGTTGTATTTAGCATATGCAACAAGCCCTTTAAACCCCTTGACTCCCCAAGTGAACGAGTGAGTTCTTGTGAGGGTTTGTAGAAGATATACCCACAAAATCTTTGAAATATTTTTAGATTTTTTCAAAAGCAAAACATATGTACAAGGTAAAAAGGAAAAATATGTACATCTCTATATCGATTCTATCACCTTAACAACCTAGCTCCCTAGCTATATATAAGCAAAACATGCATTCAAGACACACATAGGCTATTGATGCATCCTGATTCTTATTTTTCGCCCCATGCAACACAATGACACGATTTGTACACCTTGGTACTCTGTGTAAAGTGTATTGACCCTTAGTGCTCGGCTAAAACCGGGCAAAAGGTCATCTCCACTTGGCTTATGACTTCCTTTATTTTTGCTCTTTTTTTCTTTTCTTCTTTTTTTCCCACTTTTCTTCTTATGCTCCTTTGCCCGGGTAGGTAGTTCTTGGCTTATTAGGCTTTGAACTCCTAGAGGAACAAATTAACACATATTCGGGCTTCTTCCCTATTTAGGGGTTTTATTTGGATGTGCAAGACACTTATTCAAGTCCAAAACTAGAAGTCAATTAACCAAGTAGAATGCCCACAAACCCAAATTTCAACAACTAATACCAAAAGTCAATGATTAAGTATGCAAGGTAGGCACAAAACTGCACATGTGAAATGGGGTTGTTATGAGAGATCAGAGACCATATTGTAGACAAGTATTCCATCATGCATGTTTGACCGATATAGAAGCTAGTAACTAAGCTATCGAAGATCAAAAATCAATCACAACGGCACAAAAGTCCCCCAAAGCCAAGAAAACTATACAAAAATTGAAAAATTGAAAAATTTTCACAAAAAATGTACATAAAAGGGCACATGACTCCCACCCTCACACCTAAATCTCACAATGTCCTCATTGGGAGTCGAGGAGTCACTAATACCACAAAAACACATAAAAACAAAGAAAACAAAATCACACACCCAAGAAACACAAAACAAAACACACAAAAAGAAAACAAAGAAAAAAGGTGATCATAGCTACCAGTTGACTCAACAACATCCCAAATTTCACCTCAAAATTGATCACCAATAAAAACACAATCCTATTATCCATAACTAAATACAACCTAATATCACAAGTAAACAAAAAGAAAAAGAAAGAAAATAAAAAGAAGGGAGAAGAATTAGAACGATTATACCAGGTCGGGTACTGATTGTATCTAAACTATGCCTCTATAGGATGGTGCTGTGGAGGCGCGGGGAGCATCAGCCACTCCTCTGCATCACTTACGACTGAGTTGTCAACTCGGATGCCGTCAAAGCTCTCAAAAGCTTATCATGTGCCTTTGCATGCATCTCAAAATGGTGTAAATAAGAGAACACTAATAAGGCCATAGCAAAGAAAGCTAGTGTCCCCTTACACTTATCAAATGTCATAGAAAAATCGAACGGATATTCAAAGAAAGATCTCTATGTAATTTTCCTAGGCATGTCGTGTAGGTATGCACAATAAGGGTCAAATGAAAGATTATACCCTTTAAGGTCATCTAGGGACTCATGAAGAGCATGCAAATGAGAGGGGGTAGTGGGAAGGAAGGGGGATGAAATGGGGGTTGAGTCAAGTGACTTGGTGTAAATGGGGTTAATATGCTGAATGGTAGGAGCGGCACCAACCCTCATATCATCACTAGAATACCCCTCAAAAGAAGGCTCTAATAATGCAATATTGCCCTACTAATCAAGCGAATCATCCTCAACACAACTAACATCGCCCCTAAGAGACTCAACCATCTCTAACCCTGTGCACTGAGCTAAAGCGAGGGGAGAAGAACGTAAGCGTAAGACACCCTTGGTAGTGTCTCTAGGTGTGCTAGACAAGGATGGAGCGGCAAATGGTAAAGATGTCAAGGGAGGATTAATCACTTTCTTTAGGCTGGTCAAAGGTGAATTAACCATAAAATCAAGCTCTAAGGGAAGAGAAGACTCATAATCATCATAGAGGCTAACCTTAAGTCTAGGGGAAGGTGGATTAGGGTCGGTCTCATGTAATAGGCCACACTCCCTCATATTACCAACAAAATACTCATGTTGCTCATTCATTGTCTCTTGTTATGGCATTAGCTCTAGCACAGCATGCATCAGAAATATCATAATAGGGACAGGAATTCACATCATGGTCAAAAGATTGATAATAAGAGCACACAAGTGGAGAATAGGTGTAGAAATCATAGGAAATGGGGGAAGGGCACACAACATATTCACTAGCAATCTCATGATGCCATTGATGGCAAGCCAAAGACTCAAATAAGTCCCATATATCATCAACATCTAAAGAACACAAACCACCATAACACATGGATTTAAGGATGGCTCAGGTCTCATGTGTTTTCTCCTCAAGCGCAATATTGCATATTTCTCATTTTGCATACGTAAAATGCACATATTGAGTATGGTAATCATTAAATCTAGACAAATATTACCAAAAAGGTTCATGCTCAAATTGAGGCAAATGAAAAATAGCCATCTTTATTTTTTTAAAAATTTCTAATTTTTTAATTTTTTTGGCTTTTCTAAAGGCCAAGCCTCGAATGCTCAAGTAAACCCCGATATTGAAAAACACCAACTCCCAGCAACGGTGCCAAAAACTTGATAGGAAGAATTTGAGTTTAAATTTATAACCCCAAGTGCAAGATTTATTATCGAGTACTCGGGGTGTCATCCACTGGCAAGTAGGTTTCAAGTATCGGGATTAGCTGGATCGACTCAATCAAGCCAAGAAGGAAGGAAATGAAAACGAAGCTAAACTAAACTAAGAAAAGCAAAAGAGGTGGCTTGAGACTATGACTTGACCAATTGATGAACTAAATTATCAATATGAGTCCTAACCTACCCGACCTCAACTAAAAATAAGAGATGGTCAGTTGCACCTTTGAAGACCACCCAAGCCCTCTTTAAAGGGTCATGACCCAATCTAATTAGTCTAACCACTTATTTTCATGAGGTTAGCCCAATTAGACCATAAAATTAGCAACCCTCGGACCTAGCTAGGATCAGGACTATTTTCATGACCCGAACCGAGCTATCCCCTCTCCCACACCAGCTAATTGACCTCACTTCTCTGCATAAGTCAATCGGCCAAAAACATATATGGAAGCTCTCTTAAACATTTCATCGAACACTTAGCAGGCCTGAGGGAAAACTCTATGTTCTAATTATGAGTTGGGTGTTGCTAGGCCTAATCCTAGTCTAATTAGATATCAAGGGGCTAATCACAATCTAAGTCAACCAAACTTAATCACTAATCATCACAAAACACAATAAAACCTAATTACAACTAAACACACAAACATGAACACAAATGTGAACTAGCAACGAAATTAAACCAATAACAAAATCTAACAAACTAATAAGCATGAATTAACAACAAAAACTAGACATTTAACTAAGTAATATCAAGCAAAACAACAAATCAAACATAATTAAAAAAAGAACAAAACATTCAAAAATAGAGAGAGAATTAGAAGAGGAAACGTAGGTTAATTGAATGAACTTGAGAATCTAGAAGTTTGAAGCCAAACAACCAAAACAAATCCTATTATCACTAATCTAGTTCCCCCAAATAGGGTTTTTATTGGCTAAACCTAAGCTAAGAACTCCCCAAAAGTTGTGGAAGGAGACCCGGAATCCCCAAAAAGTCCCAAAGCAAGCCTTTCAAATTGAAATCAAGCTAGGCTAGTGCACAGGAGGAGGAGGGCGACGGTGGTCGTCGACCATGATAGGCCGTTGCTACCCCCTAGCTGGTGACTACTGCTGGCTACGGTGCTACGGCTGTTACGGAGTCGACCGACCCCCGTCTCCCGTTGTTTTGTCTTCTTCTTTTGTTCCCTTTTTGCTCCTTTAACAAGTAAAAATACTAAACATTATATCATTATATAAGCTAAAATTAGGTGAAAGAGGCATGTAAAATACGACAAATTAGCGCCCAAAAACACTTCATAAGATGAAGTATTGTGGTCAAACTTAACACTGTAACAGCAGACATAGTGACCTCTAAATGCAACTCACAAGCTTTCTTAGCAACCAAACTAGCACCTAGCAAGACACTGGGGTTTGATGTATTTGTGCCGCTCGTGATAGTTGCAATGACAACACCGTCGTGCTTTAACTCAGTAGACTAGCCATGAAATTCAAACTTTACAACTTTGTCATGCTCTTCCTTCGGGTGCTTTGAACAATAAGGTTAAATTGGACAATGGAGTATACAGATATGAATCCAATCTTAACATTTTGTCTCTATTATGTATAACAACATACAAATAAGGTTTAAGAAGTATGGTTGCTGCACACAAATTAATCGTATATAATTTTTACGAAGTTCAAGCCATACAGCTCTGAGAGTGCGAGAAAGAGGCTAGTTACCCAAGTTGAACCTGTTAGAATCCTCGCCACCAGTAGCCGCGATACGTCAAGATCAGGTGGGAACTGCCTGAACTAGAGGGGACGAAGAGCAGAGGAGTGCACGGGATGAAGGGACCAAGTAGAACGAACGTGAAGCAGCAGCACCATTGTAACCCTCACTGCCGAGCAGTATGAACGCCGAGCAGCAACAACGCGAGACTGGGACGAACACCAAGAAGCAGCAATGCTAGGGTTTTGTAAACAGAGATGAAGGGGTGAACTAGAATGTCAGGGCCATCAATGGGTCCGTGCTTAATCATACACTCTTCAATGTAATCCAAGCATTTTTCAAAATTGGTTTACTCCGTGAACTCCTAAAGGTGACGACCCCTAAATTGGTTAAAACCTAGAAATCAACATCCAAAAAGATACAGGGAGATATAAAGAGAGAGATTGACTTTATTGAATTGAAACCACTCGTACTAGGGAGGATCGGAGAGGCCTTCAGCTTTGGACTTGCCCTGGGTGGGAAAAAGGGCGTCGATAAAGACAAGATCTAACTTTTAGCATACAAAATGAGGCCATTTATGAATCTGCTTCTTTAGAATCTGGGCGCTAGTTCGAAACCGACGCAAGCACAGAAATCTGGGCTTATGGGCCTGGGTTTGTTCATTGAGATGGGCATTGCTTCCTATAATATTGGTATTCACCACGGAGATCGACTAAACTCTCCTCTTTTTTTAATTAAATTGTCATTTAATTTGGTGATTTACCTTAAAATACATTTCAAAAAATAAAAAAAATGGCTGCCACACTTAATATACGTGCTAAGTATTCCCTATTCATGCAATACAAGTCTCCACGCTTAATATGCGTGATATACCTTAGTTAGTTTCTACCACTCTTATAAGAGTGGTTATATTTTGCATTACTTATTATGTGTCGAGATAATTCCAAGCACTCATTTTAGCTTGTTTTCTCAGTACACTTAGCTATGTATGGTTAAATAAGAGTAGAAGCATGATGTTTTTTTTTTTTTAGTGGATCGAAGCCTAACCCTTAAGCATATAAGTCATGCTACTGATTTTAGGATATTGATTATGTACTACAATCAATAACTGTATTTGTAATCCAGATATCAATATATTTTGCAATCATATTTGTAATATATGTATTTAAGGAGGAAATGCTTGGATATCAATGTAAAAGCTATCTATTTCCTAAATGCAATTGAATAGTGGAATTCTAACTAATCAATAGTATTTGGATATGATATGTATAATATGTTTGCTTTCGTTATGCTATGAAATTTTGGTGTGACATTGAATATGTTCGATTATGATGTTGAATGGAAGAATTGATGGGGCGATAAAGGCTGCATATATACCATCCCTCCTCCATTGAATGTAGACCTTTATCCAAAGGTACTGTGGAAATTGTATGGCATCTATAATCTGTATAAATCTTAAATTTCACATGGATAAACTTTCACCATCAGCTCAGTGATTTCAAGTGTTCCCCGTTTTGCCTATCTTATCATAAGACTGCCTCACCCCCAATAGACCCCAAATTAAACAATGACAGGGAATGAAAATTCAAAACCCTTTCACACAGCACAGCTCATCAGCAAGGAGAGGCTATCTAGCACAGGCCCACTCAGAAACTAGATCACTGGGACAACATTATGAAACAAATAAGATAGGAGCCCAGAAAGATAGTTATGACTCATGTGTTCCGTTCCTGAACAAAGTACGAAGCATCTTCATAGTCAAGGATTTGCACATTCAAATCAACTATTCCTAGCAGCTCGCCAAAAGTCCTAACTCTTTCAACCAGGAATTTTGATCATAACGCATACACCAGAATGAAACAAATTCAAAATGGACAGCATGTGTTCTATATTAAAAACTAGTACCAATAGTTGGCACTATATTCACCAACAACGTATTGCCAAGAACATTATAATCCCAAAAATGGCAATAAATGTCTGGCTTGCTAATAAGACCAATAACCAATTAAATCCAAAAATTATTTTTGAAGATCATTTAACTAGCTTAATTATCTAATGTGCAAATGTGATAGTGTTTTAAGAAGAAATTTATTTCCAAGGATATCTCCTTATTGGAAGCTTGCCTTTTCAGGGACAATCAGAGAAAGGATGACCATGGTTTATTGATTCAATGAGAAAGCTAGGTGCAAGGCAGCTTCAGTAATAATAGTATCCCAAAAAGGTTCCAGTTCAGCATTTTCATATGCAATTCTAGCAGCATATTGAACACTTTCAGAGGTCATTTCAGCAGCAATAGTAGACATGGCAAAAACATATGCAATACTAGTTGATGCAGCAGCTATAGGTACAGGGTTAGTTATAGCAGAGATAGCATTACCAGAGACAACAATGGTAGTAACAGATGCAGCAACAACAGATGCATGCACAACAGCACTAAATGGTTCACAAGCATGAGTTTTAAATTGATGGCTACATTTTGAATGGAAAATATAGGTCAATACTTGTTTATAAAAACATAAATAGAAAGATTGCATTATAATATTACCCTTTGTCTACGTATCTTCTTGTTATGATTGTATCCTTTGCATATTGAACACTTAACAGTACCATATGATCTTGGCATAGCTCCATATTCGCCTCACGATCTTCTTTCCCCTTCTTCGGGCCTCCTTTTAAATTGGTAATTGTATTTCTTTTTCTTTTTGATATTGGGGGCAACTATTGGCTCATCTTCACATGGATGTCACAAGTTTGGTCTATTTACAGGGTTTAAAGTATGTGCATGTGTCTTCTTATGCATTAAAGTGCTATAACATTTGTGAACAAATTAAGACGGATTCATGTTCTCCTCCCTCATTACCATTAAAGCATGATGACATGGGATACCACTTAACTCGCAAGCATTACAAGTACATGTCTTAGCCGATGTGTCAACTACAAAACCTTCACTTCCATGCATAACACCATACATACAACTTCCAGCTCTACCTGCATGCTACCACCTACATAAATCTTTAGCCTTCTCTAACTTCTTTGAGATGATAAGACATATATTTTGGTGTAAATGGTCAGTCATTTGCTTTCTGCAAGAAGCTAGTCCGTTTGGGCATAAACCTTTCCTTTTTTTTTTCCAAGAACTTCCATGCACGAACATCTAGCTCTTACATCTCCTTGATATGCTTATTATAATCAACTCCATTAGAAGACTTCGTAATTCTGCAAAATATATCCCTATATTGCAAACTCTTCCAGTTCTTCCTTAGATTAGCATATACACGCCTTGCGCATAATTGATGTTCAGCCCTTGGCAACAATTTTGAAATAGCACTGAGAAGCCCCTTAACATACCAAAAAATCACATTAGTGCTACTATGAACTTTTCATATAAGTATAATATATTTGTATTTATATAATCAAACAGATTAGGTGTACCTACAAATCGAGAGATATAGTCAAGCACAAGACATTGCATTAGCAACCTTAAGTCACTAATTTTAGTGCAAAACAGAAAATGAATTACCTAAAAAAAAAATTCAGAAAGTAAATGATTAAATTCATATACCCCAAAAAAAAGGTATATGAAAAGGATCAAAGAAGTCTACAGAAATCAAGAGGTAGTACTTGGCAAGAAAAACATTAATTTTTTTCTCTTTTACTATAATATTTAAAAAATAAAAAAATAAATATAACTTTAAACATAAATACATATACCTTTTGTTGGTATGAAATAATGGTCCATCCATGTCCATCTTCTATTTTTAAGTCATCTGTCAGGAATTGTACGAACCAAAGCCAAGTTTCCATGTCCTCTCCTTATGCCACAACCCATGCAATGGGGTACATTTGGTTGTTCCCATCTCGACCTATGGCATCCAAAACTTGTCCATTCCATGGCTCTTTTAAGAAACATCCATCAATGCTCAATACTCTTCTGCACCCCTCTAATAATCCTCTCTTCAAAGGATCGAGACATATATAGAGACTCTTAAACACACAATTGCCATCTCCATTGCTTTCGATTGCAATCTTAACTGTGAAATCCCTAGCCTTACTAAGAAGCTCATTTGTATAACTCTTGTCATGCCAAATTGACCCTTGCAATCCCTTAAAATTAGTGCAAAAGCATTTTCTTGAACTCTAAAACACTTAGACATGGTAGCTTTGTAATTATGCTTTTCCTTAATTATATTTCTTAGCTCCATCACCTTTAAGCTTGGTTGCACCCTCAATGTCTCCATATATTTACATGACAACCATCTAGTTGATATATTCCTTTTGCGTCTCTCAAAGCTAAAAGGGATACAAATTTCAGGATTAGGCATTTTTCTAATTTGAAAAGATTGCCACGTTGTGGTCTAGATGCCCACAAGAACCAATTACATCCCTTTGCATTGCAAAATGCTTGGAATCTTTTTCTGTCACTATGTTATCCTAATATCATAGCCCTTCATTATACGGAAGTCCTCAATGGTCTCTCTAAGTCACTCTTTATTAGTGAACTTGAGGACTACTTCTTGCTCAACTTCCTCCTTTGATGAAGTTACATTGTACCAAGGGTATCATTTTATTGTTTTCTTTTTTTTTTCTCTCTCTTCATCATTACCTTCATCATCAGTTTCACTACTTAAAAGGCTATCCACATCAGCGAAATCTTAGTGATATACATATATATCATCAAGTGTATTGCTTTCTTCCCAATTCTTTCTATTTTCAGCCCTAAGTCCATCTAAATCTGCAACCATTTCATGATACATCTTTTTTTCCCTTTTAATCTGAGCAAATTTCTCATCTTCAATATCAGACCCATACTCATCATACTCATCATCATCCATATAATCATGACTACCATCATCGAATTCATTGTCATTAGTGCCACATTCAACAAAGTTAACTTCATTGTTATGCTCAACATACAAGCACACATACTCAGAGCTTTTGCATAATGCAATTAATTTATACACTTTTTCATCATTTTCAATTGACACTAAGCTATCTTCAAATGGTAATTCTAGCTTGCTAAAACATATTTTCTTAATCCTTCTTTCAGTATATTCTAACTCAATAACAATGCCCAGAATGTTTGCAACATTTAAATTATCGATGTCACATTCAACCCTTTCATCTCCCCCAACCACACACAAGATGAGGAACTTTTTTAGAACAATCACCATCGTGCATATGTAGTATAATACTGACTGGTATTCTGCACATATTTAGTAATTAAAAATCAAATATATACATGAAAATAAAAATAAAAGGACTCAAAGACAACTATCCTAAAGGCCATTTTAGGGGATCATACAAGCAAAACAGGTATGAGGCTTTATAGGGCCAGTGTAGTAAATTTCACATAAAGCATCATTCAAATTTATAGCAAAAGACAACTCTTTTGCAACAATTGAGCATCAAGTGTATAAACTAGCCCGTGAACACTTCAAAATTTTCTTTTTTTTTCGAAGTTCCTTTTTTTGGGTGGGGGAGGAGTTCTATCCATACCTGATTATCAATCCAATAAGTGATGATTATCGCGTTGATGTATATTTTGATCAAATTAACAACTTCTCCGCTTGACTTTGCCAAGAAAAGAGAAGCATTTAGAGTTCCATCCAGAGAGAATTTTGGGACAAGATAAGGATGAATTAGGGTCCTGCTTTGGAGCGTTTGAAGGAATGTGTTGAGACTCTGATAACTTAGAGGGAAATACTATGAACACTTTTTTATCTTCTCTCTCTTGACACTAATATAACTTGTTAAAAAAAGGAAAAATATTGAAAACCTACTGTAGCCAATCATATAGACCACAGAATGATGGTTATGGGCCTAAGTTAAAAGTTAGATGGTAAATTTGTGCCAAAAAAATAAGTGGGTGGTAGTTTTCAACAAAGTTGAAACCTAGGTGGTAGTTTAATTTAAGAACTCCTTATGAAACAATAGAAAAATGTGGTCTCCATAACAGATAAGATTTTGCCATTTTCTCATTCTAAACGCAACCCCTTTCCCAAATAAAAGGAGCCAAAAAGAAGCAGGAGCCTCCTATTCTGTCTTTCATCAAGCCAGGGGCGATAGTTGTGACTCTTGGATCTGCAAAATTTATTATTTATATTATCGTGCCATACGTACCAATGTAGAAATTCTGAATTAAAAATAACAAATATCAACTTTTAATTTTAAAGCATTATTTGCATTGTTATAAAATGTTAATGATTTGTGTGATATGTAGCCTAAATTGTTTTCAAACAGATAAACGTATATATGAGCAAATGGTTCAATTTTTAAAATATTATTAATCCATCAAATAATAAACAATAATGACATAGTGGATGAAACAAGTAGTGTAAGAGGTGTGATTATTACGTCTTTATATGGAATCTGCTAATGTACTAGAAGAATCAACGTCTCTAACTGAAGGTCATGCATTTATCTACTAAAAATCTCAAGTCTTTATGCTAATAAACATAGTTTTTAAGCACAATCTTCAAATTAAAGCACATACATAAGTTATCTAGATGAGTCTTATAAACATGAAGAGGAAAGGGGGGAAAAGCGAAAAGTAGATAGTGTTTCAGCTCAAGATTGATATGAACTCCTTTCTCAGCCTTAAGGGACTTGCACTGCTTCAAGGATTTATTGTAAAATCACTCCTGAAAAACAAGTTGTTTTCCCTCTTTTGATGCTTAAATTAGGACAATTCAAAGAAAGAATCATGATTAAAGCTCTAAATTGCTCATATGAATCTTTTACCTCTTGGATTTCCCATGATTTGTTTATATAAGGTTTGTTAGGTGCTTCGCTTTAAGGAATTTAAATTGGATTCCATATCGTTTTAGAGATAAGTTCTACTCCTAATTTTATTCAACTTTAAGTCTTCTTCATTTCCAAATATACTGAGGAGATTTTCACTAGATCTCTTACCCCTCTCACAAATCAATAAATGATTAGTTGGTTGCTAAAAGTGTTTTAAACTAGGTTTATGTTAAGCTTATTATTTGGGCTAAAATCGAATGCTCAACATTGGCAGCTTAATTGATTTAGTCCATCTCTTCTTTTGAGGCTTTCATTAGGACTGGCCTAATACCTTAATATATTATATCTAGCTGAATCATTTACCTTTGAGGTATGCTAGATTTTAATCGAACATGCCTTAACTCTTAGTTGGATGCTACCTTTTTGATCTTAAGGAATTCCCAACCTTGATTTGTGAGTTTTCCTAGATATTAAGGGCTTTTGCAGGGTTGGTCTTATACCTTTTATTGACGAGACTTTTCCTAAAGAGGATTAGCCAAGTTACTTTTCAGTGGAGTTTTATCCAATTATCTGAGAAATTCTCCCTTAATGGATTTTAAATCTCTTATTTTTGAATTCCGAATCATTGGCTAACTTTGTTCCTCTTTTCCTAGGAAATTTCTTTAGCTTCTATCCAAGGCAGCTTAAACTACCATAACTGTGTGTCCTCACACTTTCCCTCTACTTTCACATACTAGTAATGATTAGTAGGATAATTCCGAGAGATTTTTTAATTGGATAGCCATATCTTAGTATTTTCACTCAAATCCTACAATGCTCTTTACCATAATCTTTCCAATAAAGTTATCCTTTCAATGTTTAATTCTTGAAGAAATTTTCTACCCCTTTTTAAGCTTGCTAAACTCATCTATCCAACTTTTTATCCTCTGTTCAGTCTTTACAAAGCGTTTTCGAATCTCTTTCTGATTCCTAAACTATTTCTCTTCATCAATGGCTTAAAATAACAAAGAGTGGAGGTCCACCTGGGCTTATTAGGGCATGCTTCCCATCCCTTCTAATCATAGTGTGAGGATATTGACCAATAATGCCTTTTAGAACAACATGGAAAGGTTTTAGATCGAGAAGAGAGAAGCAAAAGTGTAGGACTTTGCTTTTTGATTGACATCCTTAATGATTTGCTCCTATTTGGCTTTACCAGAGGGTGTGCATTTTGCAACCATTTGAGGACCAACATTGAGGGTGATTGGTCATGCTTTAAGGTTTAGTATGCCTGAGTAATGTGAGACATTTTTCTCCCAACCCTCCCTCCTCCAAAGGAGGTCTTTAATGGCGTAGTGGGGTATCCGAGGATGTGTCACATTATACCTATTGAAGAAAGGGTTATAGATCCCTTCATAATGAACTACCTTAGCATTTACTAAGGCCCCCTTAGTTCTTGAGGCCAAGTTTGGTGGATGTTCCACATACTACTTGTAGGTATCCTTTTCTCCTCCTCAGTCCACACCCTCTTGCCATTGCTTCTTCCTTGGAAGTTATAGATCTAGGGGTCACTTCCCCAGCTTGAAGCATGGACATCTATAGTGCCTACTGGAGGAGGTTGTAGTAGAATAGCAATGGATGACAATAGCCTCATTGGCTTCATACAACTAGTATGAGGGTTTCTACACTCATTTGCCATTTTGAGAGGGAACTAGTATGGCAGTTGCCCGTGATGATGATAATGATTATTACCACATATATGTGACATGAGCTGCTCTCTTGCACCTTTACTAGTTGAGGACCTTCATTGTTCCTCCAGTCACCCATCTTGTTCCTCTAACCCAAGAGGAATTATTCAATCTAGGGTTAAGAAAGACATAGGGGAGGATGAGGAGAGAATAAAGAGGCTTAGACTGGAGGAGGATGAGAGGAGGAAAAAATAGGAAAACAATAAGAGGATGATATGGAGAATTTTGCTAGCTTTACAGAAAATGAGGCGATAGGGAAAAAGAGTTAATGCTATTTAGTTTAGAGTTGGCGTTGTATCAAGGGAATCTTCCTCTATGGCAACACAATTCCTAACACAAGTGTGCGTTATTGGGATAGGTACCTCTCAAATCTTTGGTATAAAAAGAGCACTAGGGTTACTTTACTTGCCATGGGTCTTATTCTTAGTCTTTTTCGTCCTTTTTCTTTTACTCATCTTCATGTATTGATGCTTTCTCTATTATGATGTAAATGTCTGAAAGTTACACAATTAATGAAGAATCCTTTTTCCTTTCCATTTTATGATGTGCATCTAATGCTAGCCTTTATCTTATTATTTTTCACAGTTTTCTCTTTTCCCTTAATCATAAATTTTACGAACGATATATTCTTAGGCTTCATGCTATAAATAAAAGTTTTGAGGAGTTTACTATTGGAGAGCCAACACATTCCACATCTTTATGTGAGAATTTTAAGATTTTCTTTTTTTATCTTCAATTTCTAAAAAAAAAAGTCTCCACCTCTACCCACTGTTCCCTAGATTCTAATTGGGCATCCAGGATTTCCTCTAGTGGGGATTCTGTTAATCTTAGTTTGTAATTATGCATGAGTTCAAATGTTTCAATCTACCTCTTGAACATTTGAAGAGAGAACCTTAGAAGATTGCTTTTGGTTGCTTTTGACAGAGAATTTGAAATTTTGGAAAAAAATATCGTTGAACTTTGCAAAACAATCAGTTTTACCATTGAACTATTTTTTTAATTCAAAGGTTCCATTAATCATATAGATTTTGTTTAAAACTCCACTATAGGTCATGTTAGTCGGTTGTTGTCGATTTTGATGAATTTATATTTTTTTAACTCCATTATCTATTCCCTTCATTAAGGTCCTCCCCAAACTCTCTCCCCTCTTTCTCACAACGATTGCCACTTTAGTTACCTCAATTTCACTTTATCACTATGGCTTCCATTGGAGGCCACACTGATAACCACTAATTTTGACCTCTCTTCCTTAATCACAACCATTCATCATCTTTAGTTCTCCCTTCGAAGAAATGACCCCATCTCTCCCTCTCTTTGTTTCCAATCTTCCCTGCTTGCCGCTAAAGCTTTTATACCACTGCCACCGTAGTTAAAGGCTTGGAATTTTTTTTTTGGTTTTTTTATTTTCATTTTAGCCTCTACTTGTGATTTGTGTGCCCTACTTTGCTATGGAGTATGGTTGCAATAATAGTTGTAAGGAAGAGGAGAGAGAGTTAGGAGGCAGCGTCAATGAACGGAACAGAGAGGAAATTAAAACAAAGACAAACTCATCAAAATCGATTATAACTAGTTGAACAGGCTAACAATGCTAGTTTCAAACAACAGTACTTGATTAATGGCACCTTTTGCCCAAAAAAATAGTTATGTGGCAAAACTAATTTTCTTTTTCCATAAAGTTTAGTGGTGTTTTGTTTGGAGAACTTTAAGAATTTGTTCAGATTTGGGAATCCTGATCTAGAAGCAGTGATGCAAAGCAAGCTACCAAAAATAAGATACTAACATGCCATGGGTTCAACGCAAGGGGCTCTCTTAATTACTTAAGAAAATGAGGCATTAGGTGAAGAACCTCCGAGGCATATTCCAACTTAGGGCCTTAAATGATCGTCTAAGTAAGTTTAGGCCTGTGGCTAGATAATTTGTAGCCTCAAATGCGGAGCTCGGGAAGTTACCGTCTAAAGCCACTTTTAATTATTTTCCCATTTTTCAATCATGAATTTTCTTCAATTTCTAGCTCATCCTTAAATGGGAAAATGGGATCCAATTTTGCCAAACTACACATGGATGGATATCCTCATATGTCTATTTTTGACCAAATTGTAGATCAGCTTCTTCCAAGTATTGAGTGAGTTATAAAGCTTAAATGTAGGACAATTGTTAAAGATCTAGAAATGTACGACTATAATTGTAAGCTTAATTGGGCCATCAAATGTGATTTAGATGTTAAGTTTTTATAGAAAATAAGTGGAAACCTACAACAAATTTTCCATTGATTATCTTCCCTAAATTCCACCATTTGTGATGGTAGTCCGTTCTACCAAGTAAGTACAAGTGCAACAAATTTCAACCTTGCATTTGATCTAGTGGTCTACCTTTTTCTTTTCTTTAATTGTACAAATAGTTAGCATTTCACCGATTGTTTTCCTTGTAATTTTATTGGTTGATATAAAATTTGGAGAGAAGGATATCCCACTATATAATGGTTTGATTCTTTGTATTATTTTCAAATTTGGATGATTAAATGAAAAATTTTGTTATTTGTTTGTCTCTCCACAACAATCTCATTTTTTGTATCCCTGTTGGGAAGTAGTTAGTGTGAGCTCTTCCTTTATTTTAATCTTTGGTGCTTAAACTTTATATGGTTGAATGTTGAGTTGATTAATCCAAGTGGTGGTTTAGGCTTTTTCCCAGACATATCTTTTCTTTTATTGTTGCCGATTTTAGTTTCCAAAAATAAAAATCCACACAATTTATTTCCTTTGGGTTTGGTCTTTGCCTACGTGAAGCTATATTCTTATTTGGAGTCATCCAAGGGCTATTTTTGAAGGTGGTTGTTCAACCTCATCATTTTAGGAAATAGCATCAATATCAAAGTCTTTATTTGGCCAAAGGCTATCATCACATGCTTTAAGGGGTATTATAGCCCAAAGTTCCTTTATTTGTGTAAGCACCAAATCCTCAAGCTTTTAAAGTTATATTTTGATTATTGTTACCTTATGTTGGGGCTATGATAGAATGCACTAGATTCACCTATTTATCCTAATCCTTTTCATTAATAATTACAATGTGTGAATTTTGTAGGTGGAAAATAATAATAATAATAATAATAATAATGACAGTAATAATAATAATAATAATAATAATAACAACAACAACAACAACAATAATAATAACAATAAGAATAATTTTTGAAGGTGGAAGCTATATCCTTATTTGGGGTCATCCAAGTGCTATCTTTGTAGGTGGATGTTCACCCTCATCATTTTGGGAAATATTATTAATATCAAAGTCCTTATTTGGCCAAAGGCTATCCTCACATGCTTTAAGGGTATCACATCAAAAAGCTCATTTGTGTAACCACCAAATCCTTAAGCTTTTTAAAGTCATATTTTTATTATTGTTACCTTACGTTGGGGCCAAGATAGAATATGAAGTGTGAATTTTGTAGGTGGAAAATAATAATAATAATAATAATAATAATAATAATAATAATAATAATAATAATAATAATAATAATAGCAATAAAATAAAATGGGGTGAATAAGATAAATCTGTGACCGAGCAGTAAATGAAACTCATTGGGATGTTAAATTAAACAATGAGGGGTATGTTAGCAATAAAAGGAATATATATATATATATATATATATATATATATATATATATATATATATATATATATATATATATATATATATGTATATATATATATATATATATATATATATATATATATATATATATATATATATATATATATATATATATATATATTATATATATATATATATATATATATATATATATATATATATATATATATATATATATATATATATATATATATATATATATATATATATATAGTATATACATATATATATATATATATATATATATATACACACATACACACACACACACACAGGCACACACACACACACATATATATATATACACACACACACATACACACACACAAACACAGACCTGATAATTCATATTTTATATGTAATTTTTAGCCCTTATTTTTACTTGCTTTTAAGTTTTCAAAATTAATTTTCATGAGTGAATAATGCATATTTTATGCAATTTTTAGGTGAAAATAAAATAAATGAATTTAAGCATGAAATTGATCAATTCAACTTCAATTTATTCAAGCTTTCACATGTGCAATGACAAGCGAAGCCTAATCCTCTTTGCCATTCAACCGAACACCAAATAAAAATAAAAGAAAGAAAAGCTGGCTAGTTGCAACTGGGCCTATCTTCCCAACAGTGTCATGGCCCATCACATCGCCCAGCTCCTTCAGCCTCTCCATGGGGGCCTGGCCCAGTCGTCAACACTGCAGCCTCTAACCTAACTTGGCAGCGTATGGCCATGCAGCTTCACCTTCTACTCTCTTCCTCACTCACTCTCCCTCAGCTAGCCGAAATGGACTTGCTGCTCGGTAGGCTAGCATCCAAGGCTTGGTTGCATGTGATCCGCTTCCCAGATTCACCTTTCTCCTCTACCTGGCCCTGTTCTGTGCGGCTTGCTTACATTTAATCCTTCCCATATCCTCTCACTAGCTCTCTCCCACACCCACCTTGCATCTGCGCCTGGTCTCACAACTCCCAGTGGCCCATATGAGCTCGCCCAGTAGCGCTCCCCTTCCTGTCTTCGTCCCCTCAGTTCACTCAACCATTTGGCATGGTCTTGCAGCTAGCCATGACCAAATGACCTTGTCCTAGCATCCAACAGGCTTCCAGTGCCTAACCCAGCATGTCCCCAGCAGCCTCTCAGCACTGCATATATCTGTCTCGCTCAAAGGAGGACAATTTCATTCCTTGCTAGCACTGAGCAATGGCCCGCCTTGCACCCATCCAGCTCTAATAGCTCCTAGTAGCCAAAGCTTAAAATGGCTTAATTAAAGCTAATTAATCAAGATTAATTTTTCGCTAAAGACTAGCCTTTTCTCAGGTAACATAGTAGTCAAGAAATTAAGTGAAATTAATTTCTCATTAATTTTTGGGCATCAAGGGAGGTTAAATGTCAAATATAAAAAGGGAACAAGGCCAGTGCAAACTCATCCGCTCATTCAAGCATTCTTCCATTCTCTTCTCATCTACCTTTCAATTTTTAGCGAGAGTCTTTCGTAAGGCAAAATCATTTGGATTGAGGAGTTTAGAAGGAAATAAGCCTTTGTTGACTCTTTTTCTCTTCTCTTCCCATTTCATTTATGAGTCAAATTGTAAAGTTGTGCATAATTATATCAATTTGTGTAATTGAGTACTAAAGTTTGGACATAGGAAGTGAAATATACCAATATTGAGAGTATAGCTTGACCAACTTAAATGGTGTTTTCAGTAACTATGGCCAGCTAAGGTGCATTTCTAGGATCATGATGAATCCTTGATTAATAATATTGATTACTAATTTCTTTTGGGGTTACTCTAACATTGCATAATTTTGAGTTTATGATTGAAATTAACCTATTTATGCAACTTGGTACTATTGTTTATGCATGTTGATTACAAGAGTCTAAGTTGCTATCTCAAGTGAATATTAGACCTCGTTGGCTAATACAGTGTTAAACGATTTGGCTTAAAATTATAATTGTTAAATTGAATAATTTATGTTAGAAATTAGAAGAGTGATGTCTGAAAAGAATGATTCATGCCAACTAAAAGAAAAATAATATCACTCGACAATTACAATTCATTGTTTTAAGTTATAGCCTAATGCTTCTAGTTTGGGTTGAACAAGAGACTAATTGAATCCCCATTTGTGTTAGTAATTCAATATTTGAGTCATTGGTGAAAGCCAAAGTCCTAGATCTTTCTCTTATTTGATTTCTCTTCATTTTCTTGACTCATTTGTTTTCTTTTGTTTCTTTAATGCATATTGATACTTGAATTCCTCACTTATATTATTCATTACAATTGAAATAGTTAAAATTTAAAATCACTATTGTTTCTCTTGGATCGACACCCTATACTTGCTAATCTATGATTAATCATGTGCACTTGGAAGCAAAAAGGATTTTAAAACTAAACATAAAGTCTGCATCAAGTTTTTGATGCTATTGCCGCGGAATAAATCGTGATTTTTGAATTTCCTCTTCTTTTTATTTATTTGGTTATTTTTATTTTTATTTTTCTTTTATTCCTTGCTAATCTAACAATTTTATTTCTTTTCTTTATTCTTAACCCCATCCTTTTGATTTTTTTTCATTATTTCATTTATTTTATTCCCCCATTCCCTCCTAAACAAACCATTTTATTTTTGTTCTCCCCCTCATCTTCTAATTTAAACATTTTTCCCATTCCCTCTTAATCTAATCTAACTATTTATTTCTGTTATTGTGTTTAATCTAACAATCCGCCCTTTATTTCATTTATTCTCTTTTCCTTTATTTTTTATTTTTTTCTTTTGTTTTCTTTTATTTACTTATTTTTTATTTCTTCTTATTTTGTTCACTGACTATAGGTAATTTTATTTTATCCCCTTGATTGTTTGTGGATGTATGCGTCATAGACATTTTTTATTCTTAGATCTTGAAGAATATAATCTTGAAATTGAATGTTCTCTTACTAGGATAAGAGTTAAGAAATGTGAATCTAAGAAAAAGATAGCTGAAGAACACCCCCACTTAAGCAACTTAAGGAGTAACTCGTGCCACTTATGACTCACCTACGAGCACTTATATGCTCATTGCTAAGGGGTCATTTGACATTAAGCACTTTCTTATCCAAATGGTTCCATCCTTTTATGGGGCTAGAGTATGAAAATCCTTTCAATCATGTTGATACATTTTTAGAGATATGTTCTACTATCTTCTTAAATAATGTCTCTAGTGGTACTCTTCGTTTGTGCCTTTTCCCTTCTCTTTAAAAGATAAAGCTAAAGCTAAAGCTTGGCTAGATACTAACACGAATACCAGCACTTAGGATCAAATGCAAAAGAAATTCTTAAAAAAGTTTTTCTTTAGTAGTAAACTGACTGCCTTAAGATGTGCTATAAATACTTTCTCACAAAGTAGAAATGAACAATTACATGAAAGTTAGGAAAGGTTTAAAGAGTTATTGCGAAGTTATCCTCACCATGAGTTCCCTAGGTGACAACTCATCCAGAGTTTTTATTATGATTATATGAGCATAATAGGCAGATGGTTAATGCATCTTATGATAGTAGTTTCTTGTATAAGACTCCTATAGAGGCTTAGGAATTGTTTGAATATTTGAGTGAAAATTCACACTTGCATCCTATTTTTTCACATTCTGATTTGCCTAGACAATTGGGAAATAAAGGGGGGATTTATGAGGTTTCACATTCAATTGACTTTCTATTAAAGTTAATTCTTTAAATAAGAAATTTGATTAATTTTTGTGCATGAACAAAGTGTCTAATGTCCCTTCAATGCAAGGTGTGCATTTAATTTATGCTAGTCCCATGCATGCTTCTATTGACTGTGTGACTGAACAAGTGAATGCTGCTCAAGAATTTCCTCCATCTAATAATCCTTTTTCTAATACTTGTAATCATGGTTGGAGGAGTCATCCTAATTTTTATAGAGGTCTTAAAATGTTGAGAATCCTTAAGCCCAATCTAGCAGACCTACCCCTCCTAGTTTCCCAAACCATAGATGCTCTCCTCTTACTTCAAATCAAGCTTTATCTAGAGCTCTAATATTGACAAGATAATTTCTGCTCTTTGTATCTTGACTTCCATTATGCAAAATGCTGATGCTAAGGTCCAATGAATTAAGTCTAAAATGCATTGTTGACTCTCACTCATAATGTATAGCTAAGTTAGAAACCCGACTTGTGCAACTAGCCATAATTAAAGGTAAAAGAGAAGAAGAAAAACTTCCAAGTTATCCCCATAGAACCCTAAAGGCCAACAATTTGAACAATTTAAAACTGTAATGGTTCTTAGGAGCGTAACAAAGTTTATAACAAAATGAGTGAAAAAGAACATGATAAAAAGGAAAGACTTAAGACTTCTGAGAGTGACCTTAAGATAGAAAAGGAAAATGACTCATCCCTTTTCCCTATTATGTCTGACCCCATTGTCACATATAGGCCAAGGGTTTGTTACCCTCAAGCTTTGGATGCACTATTCCTTTGTAACAAAGATAAGCGAAGAGATGACATCCTAGGGACTTTAAGCTAGTTAGGGCCAATCTCCCTTTCTGGAAGTGATTATATAGATCCCGGCTTATGCTATGTTCCTTAAAGACATGTGCACTTTTAAAAGGAAATCTAAAGGTGACAAGTCTAAAAAGGTTCTTTTAAGTGAGGAAGTGAGTTCTAGTATGAAATTGGACACTCCACCTAAATTCAAAAATCTAGGTTTTCCTACTATTTCATGCTATATTAGTAACCATAAAATTAAAAAGACACTCTTGGATTTGGCTTCTAGTGTTAATTTGATACCATATTATGTTTACTTATATTTGGGATTGGGTGAACTGAAACCTTCCAGCTGCACACTTTAACTTGCTAATAGGTTAGTTAGGACTCCTAGGGGGCGGATAAAGAATGTCTTGGTTCAGATTGATAAAGAATTCCTTCCTGTCTACTTTATTATGTTCGACATGAACCGTATTCATTCTTTTAAGCAAATCCTTCTCGTTTTTGGATGTCCCTTCCTTGCCACAGCTGATTCCACCACTAATTATAGTTCAGGGGTGATGGATGTCTCGATTATGAAAAGGACGATTGAGCTTAACATTTTTAAAGCTTCTTCTCAGCCTGTGCTTGAAGATGAATCTGAACGCTTCTTTGTTGATGTGATTAATAAAATGATTAAAGAAGCTTTACCCACTATTCTGAGTAATGATCCCTTAGGAACATGTCTTTTCCATGGGGACTTAAGATTGTTCAACTTAGGAAGTACAACAGATGAGATAGATTCTACTCTAGACTCCATTCCTTATCTTGAGTCTTTCTCTTAGGTGTCCACTTATGAAACTCTTCCCAATTTGGCCAGTTCTCCTATGCCATCTTTTGTTATTTCCCCACCTAAACATGAGTTGAAATCTCTCCCTGGTTCACTCAAGTATGTGTTTCTACGCCCTAAAGAAACGTTACCTATTATTATACCTTCTCTTTTGTCTTATGATCAAGAGAAAGAGTCGATTCGTGCCTTGTTTGATCATAAGGGTGCTATTAGGTGGCTAGTAGCTGATTTGAAAGGAATTAGTCCCACTATTTAAATGCGCAAAATTCACTTAGAGGACGATGCTAAACCTGTTAGGCAAATGCAATGTAGACTGAACCCCCATATGAAAAAAGTTGTTCAGAAAGAGGTAGTAAGGCTTTTCGATGCAGGCAGTACCTACCCAATTTCTGATGCTTAGTGGGTCAGTCCAATTCAAGTGGTCCCTAAAAAATTTGGCATAACTATGGTTAAGAATAATGAAGATAAGCTAATTCCTACTTGACAAACCATGGAAAGGAGGGTGTGGATTGATTATAGATAGCTAAATTCTATCACTAGAAATGACCATTTTTCTTTTCCCTTCATTGATCAAATTTTGAAAAAATTAGCTGGATAAAATTTTTGCTATTTTCCAGATGGGAATTCTAGTTGCAGCCAAATACCTATGTATCCTAAAGACCAAGAGAAAACGACTTTTATATGTCCATCGGGTACATTTGTATATCGGAGGATGCCTTTGGGGTTGTGCAATGCACCTTCTACATTCCAGAGGTGCGTGATGGCCATATTTTCTTATTATACTGATGATTTCATAGAAGTGTTTATGGATGATTTCTAAATTTTTTGTTCTTCCTTTGATATTTGTCTTGCTAATTTATCCATTATCATAGGAAGATGTGAAGAAGTGAATCTTGTCTTGAGTTAGAAAAAGAGTCATTTCATGATCCAATAAGGAATTTTGTTCGGACGTAAAGTGTCTAAAAAAGGAATTAAGGTTCATAAAACTAAGGTTGATCTGATTTCTAATTTACCTTTGCCTACTTCTGTGAAGCAAATCAGATCATTCCTCGGTTATGCCAGTTTATGTATGAGATTTATGAAGGATTCTGCAAAGTGGCTTGCCCACTTACTAATTTCCTTACTAAAGCTACTCGTTTTGTGATTGATGAGTCTTGCGTAAAAGATTTTGAAAAGCTTCGATCTTTATTGGTGTCAGTCTCTATTATGCAGCCCCCTGATTTTTCTCTTCCTTTTTAGATTATATGTGATGAATATGATTTTGTTATTAGGGCTATTTTGGGTCAAAAAGTGAATAGAATACCTCACATCATTTACTATGCTAGTAGAACTCTGACTGATACTCAAAAGAATTATTATACTACTAAAACAGAGTTGCTAGCTATAGTATTTGTACTTAATAAATTTCGTTCATACCTTCGGTGTTCAAAAGTGACTATATTCACTGACCATGTTGCATTAAAACATTTATTTGCCAAGAATGACAAAAAGCCTAGACCTCATTAGATGGATTTGTAGCTCTAAGAGTTTGATATTAAAATGAAGCATAGGAAAGCTTCTGTAAATTTAGTTGCAGACCACTTGTCTAAAATTTTTACTGAGTATACTGATAACTTAGTTGGATTTTCTAACCATTTTTCGGATGAACAGCTGTTTGATGTGTCGTATGCCCCTCCCTTATGGTTTAATCACATTGTGAGTTATCTTGCTACTTGGAAGATTTCTCCTCACTGGTCCAAACAAGAGAGGGATATGTTCTTCTCATAAGTAAGGCATTACTATTGAAAAGACCCTTATCTTTTCAAACATTGTCTAGACTAAGTGGTACGTAGATGTGTCTTCGATAGTGAAATTAATAATATTTTGACCCTTTGTCACTTTTATGCTTGTGGTGGTCATTTTGGAGGTCGTAGGACAGCTACTAAAGTCCTACAAAATAGGTTTTGTTAGCTAACTCTATTTTATGATGCTCACTATTTCTGTCTTGCTTACGAGTGTTATCGATGTACGGATATGCCGTCCTGTCATGATATGATGCTCTTTTCCCTTATTCTAATTATCGAGATATTTGATGCATGAAGTATTGATTTTATGTGTCCTATTCTCCTATCTTTTAGCTTTGTCTACATATTGATTACTGTTAATTATATGTCAAAGTAGGTGGAAGCCTGGCTACTAGGACTAATGACAACAACGTTATGGTCATGTTTGTGAAAGAGTACATATTTAATGGATATGGGACTCTAGAGCTCCTATTAGTGATGGAGGTAGTCATTTTTGTCATCAGTCTTTTAAGGCTTTGCTTAGAAAATATTCCATAGCTAACAAAGTAGCTACCCCTATCACCCTTAGACTAGTTGGTCAAGTTGAGGTGTCTAATCCTGAGGTCAAGTTCATACTTGAGGAAACAGTTCAACCCAATAGAAAAGACTATCTTTGAGATATCATGATGCTCTATAGGCCTATTGCACTGCTTATAAGATAAGCCCTTAAGGTGCACACTATTTTGAGGTCATTTTGTGCCATTATTAGAGAGAATTATGTGCTTTATACTATACTATGCACTCCTTTTTTGGTTTTATGCTTGAGTATGGTTCTTTTTTGTATTTTGCAGATTTTTGGACCATTTTACCCCAAAGCTGCCCATAATTGAGTGAAGTTTGACTCCCCACTGACATTCCCAAGTCACTTTGCCCATGGAAGGAAGAAAGAGTAGTAGAACACCGAGGCAGAGCTCACCGCAAACGGTCTGTGGTGAGGCCATTGCTGCAAGCCTATTCATTTTCTTTCATCATGTGGCTGAGGTTGATCACGTTCCTCTTTAAGTAGAGTAATTTTCACAGCAGAGAAGGCATACACAGTAGAAAAGAAAACTCCTTCTCTTTAGTTTTTCCATTTTTTTTCTATGTTTAGTTTAGATTTCTAATAGTTTTGAGTGTGAATGCCGAAGAAGTCCTTGCTGTTTTGAAGCCCTTGTGAAGTTCGGAAACCCTTGAAGGGTCTCCAATTGCACTAAGTTTTCTTCTCTCAAATGCTGTTTAGTTTTGTTGATTTAAACATGTGTGAGTAGTTTTCTCAATCTAGGGATTGTTAGCCAAGTATTGATGTTGGAATCTTTCATGTTTTAGTTGTACTTGTTCTTAATTGGGATTGATTGAATTCTATCTCGTGTGTGAAATTGTCATTATGATGCCATTAGTCCTTGCTGTTGCCATTATGTAACCAATTTTGAGTTTGTGATGCAACACATTTTCCATGTCATTATGAGTATTTAAAAAGTAGTGAGTGCCCCCTTAACTATCAATAAGTAAATTAAATAAATTGAGTTAACTAAGTTTTTATTCCGGTAATAATGATCAAGTTCTATCTCTATTCATATCTCTAATTGCCTGAATATGTATTAAATGCTTCTCTGAGTGTTACCTTTACTTATATCTTGATCCACCTAAGAAAACACATGAAATCAAGTAACTTTTGAAGAAGTTCCCAAAAAAATCAAAAAATTATAAAAATAAAAAGAAAAAAAAGGCTAATAAACTGATGTGGGTTCGAGGACTTAATTTTAAAGATCATGATTTTTGTTATGTGACGTGAAGTTTTATGCCTACAATTGGTTACGTGGTTATCATTGTGCACTTAATTTGCTTGATCATGGCCTATTGATTTTGTTGAAATTGGAAATGGTTGATAATGAGTGGTGGGTTTGTAATGAAAGAGTTTACGTGATCATGGCCTATTGATTTTCATAGTAGGATCATTTGATTTTCTTTCCCAGATCCTGTCCCACTCATTGGTTGAATGGTTAAGCATATTATTATTAGACTTTGCTCGAGAACTAGCGAAGGTTTGGTGTGTGCGAGTTGGTAATTCATATTTTATATGCAATTTTACCTTCATTTTACCTACTTTTAAGTCTTTTAAATGCATTTTTACCAATGAATAATACATATTTTATGTGATTTTTAGGTGAAAATAAAATAAATGATTTGGGCGTGAAATTGATTACTTTGATGCGGATTTATCGAAACTCACACATATGCAATGATCAACAAAGCCTAACGACTTTATCGTTCAACCTAACAGCAAATGAAACAAAAAAAGAAAGAAAGAAAGAAGAGATGGCTTACTCAAACTGTGCCTATCTTCCTAGCAGTATTGTAGCCCATCACACCACCCAGATCCTTCACCCTCTCCATGTGGGCCAGGCCCAGTCATCAGGTCAGCGACCTCGAAGCCAACTTGGCCTAGCGCATGGCCGTGCAGCCTCAGTTTCTTCTCTCTTCCTCACTTACTCTCTCTCAGCTAGCCGAAATGGGCCTGTAGCTGGGCAACCCAGCATCTGGGGCTTCCTTGCCTGTGACCCACGCCAGATTCACCTTTTCCCCTCTGCCGAGCCTGCTTCGTGTGGCCTGCATGCACCCAATTCATCCCATCTGCCTTCATTAGCTCCCTCTTGCTCCCACCTGGCATCTAGGCTTCGTCATGTAGCTCCTAGCAGCCCAAACAAGCCTGCCTCGCAGTGCTTTCCTTCTTCTCCTTCTCACCTCACTTCACTCCTCTGTTTGGGCTGGTCTTATGGCTAGTCGCGGCCCAACGAGCTCACCCCAGCACCCAATAGGCTTCGAGTGCCTAAACTAGCACGTCACTAGCACCCTCTTAGCGCTGCCTATCTCTCCCTCTCAAGTGAGGCCCAGTCTATTCCTCGCCAGTGCCCAGTAGTGGGTCGTCTTACACCCATCCAACTCCAACGACCCCTGCAGCCAAAACCTAAGATGACTTAGTCAAAGCTAATTAATCAAGATTAAGTTTTAGCTAAAGACTAGCCTTTTCTCATGCAACATAATAGCTAAGAAATTAGTTGTTCATTAATTTTTGGACACCAAGAGAGGCTAAATTTCCACTGTGAAAAGCGATCAGGGGCTCAAGGCTAGTCCAAATTCATCAACTTATCCAAGCATCCAAACATTCTTCCATTTTCTCATCTTCCATCTTTCAACTTTTGGATAGAGTATTTTGTAAGACAAAATCATTTGGGTTGAGGAGTTCAGAAGGAAAGAAGCTTTGTTGGCTGTTTTCTCTCATCTTCTCATGTCATTTGTGAGTCAAAATAGAGTGCTTTTGCTTAACTATATCATTTTGCGCAATTGAGTATTAAAATTCAGATGTAGGAAGTGAAATATAGCAATATTACGAGTATGACTAGGCCAACGTCAATGGTGTTTTCACTAACTATGACCGGCTAAATTGCTCTTTTAGGATTAGGATGAATCCTTGATTAATAATATTGATTACTAATTTCTTTTGGTGTTATTTATGTCTCTTAATTACATTGCATAATTTCGAGTTTGTATTTGAAATTAACCTATTTATGCATCTTAATACTATTCTTTAGTCATGTAATGCCCCCAAAATGCTAATGACATATTTTACGAAAAATTACAGCGGAAGACTTAATGATAGAAGACACTACCATTGTCCTGATGAGGACAAGGCTTACTGAAACCATTTAATCTTGTAACTCATGTCCACATCACAATATCTATCGAACTGAAACACTCCAAGATCAAAGTCCATAAAAGTTCAACTTCAATACAATTGACTTAATCATATCATGTGCTAACTCACACTCCACACTACATAAGTTTATTGAATATAGACCTAATTTGACCATGAGGTCGATCCCAATATTCATGCTATACTGAATCCACCATGAGCATCTGATGACTTCCAAAAGGGCTTGCTAAATGGAGAAAGATGTGATACTTTATCACCAAAAATTGAAAACATGAAAACAATCCGAAAATGTGAGCTAAAACTCAGTACATGCATTCCTATATTGTAAAATGAGTGTAGGATCACTGTTGATGGGTACTCGCCTTTGTAGTTGTCTTATGAGAACTGCGCAGGTTAGACCAAAACTGGCACACTTGTATTCTAGCCCCACTTTGGTAACCCTATTGTGGGAATCATATTTTGTGTTGTAAATGAACATTTTTTAGGATTTCTTAATCTTTCCATATTGGGATTTTAGGTCTCAATTTGAGGTCAAGGGCAAAAATTATAAAGTTTTGAAGTGAACTGACCTGCTTTGGTGCAAATTGGGCTGTTATTGTACTTTTTGTGCAGCGTATACTTGGAGAAAAATTCTGAAAATTTTACTATAGATTGTCCATATTATTTTTGAATTTCATACAAGATTTTATGAATTGTGGTTGAGTATTTAGAGTTTGGTGATTTATGGAAGCATTTTCAGTAATTGTGTAAAGAGCAATAATAAAGATTGAGTGAGATTGATCATGCACTCATTTCGTGTAGTTTGTACCAAGTAAGGTTATTTGAGGGGGAAATAAATATTCATGGATTTTATTTGGGTGTTTAGCTCCATTTATGAGAGAAAAGAAAAGAAACATGCATTTTGGGAGCTTAATTATGAGTTTTGAATCACTTATGGATATTACAAAGAATGTACCAAGCTTGGGCAGTTTAGTAGCGTTCATTGGGATCAATAATCTATTTGGGGTGAAAAACTATATTTGATGGACTTGTGAATGAAATATGGGAACTGGGAGGAATTTTCAACTTAGAAACCATATTTATCAGACCAAGTTATTGTAGTTTATGCTATTTTGAACCAAGATATATCTCTCTTAGCCTTAAACCTCTATTACCTACTCAATTCTGAATATATCAAATGTATTTGTCAAGGCAAATTAGTGTACTTGCTGTTATCTTTAAACAAATTATACATCAACGAGCCTTAAACCCGCATCCGCAACTTATTTCATAAAGGGCAAAACCACTCTCCCATTTGTCACCAGCAAGGCCTTTTTCTTTGTAATCTCATTTATCTCATTGTGGTCTATTTTGCTTTTATTTACTTTATAGCGGATTTAATTGCTTTCGTTAATTTAGTTTTGAAGTTATATTGAAATACCCAAGTTATGTATACCATTTAATTACTCAATTTCTATAACACATAGTTTTACTTACCCAATTATGTGAGTAAGGATCATTTACTGACTACACATACCTATAATGACATTTATGAAACAGAGTCGGGGCCTAGTTATCGTTCCTCGTTATGCATAAGTGTTATCAACTTAGAGCATGTTTATCAAGTCAAATGGCATTTGTGAAACAAATGACATTCATCAAGTTAGATGACATTTTTTTTAAGACTCAAGGTACATCCATTGCCTGTATCTTCAAAAAGCAGAACATGTTTATCAAGTTACAACACTTAATGAGTTTATCAATGAATCAGTTTATACAGCGATTTACCATTTAACTTGTGACCCCATCAGTTTTCATTTATTGGGCATAAGCCCATCATTTACCTGCGCGGCTTCAGGCCAACTCTTGATCGGATTGGCAGGTATACAACTATGTATGGATCATATCATTGCAAGGGGTTCACATTCAGATAATAATGAGCAATTCAGAATTCAGTTTCATATTACTTTTATTTTCATTGTTATTGTGAACTAATGAATTGCAAAGGCCAGTACCCTTCAACATTGTTTCTAAGCTCATTTTACAGTAGCGGAATGCGTGTACTGAGTTTTAGCTCACACTTTTGAATTGTTTCATGTTTTCCATTTTAGGTGATGAAGTATCACATGTTTCTCCATTTACCAAGCCCTTTTGGAAGTCATCAAATGCTGACAGTGGATTCATCATAGCATGAATGTTGGGATCGAGCTCAGTGTCAAGTTGGGTCTATATTCAATATACTCGTGTAGTGCGGAGTATGAATTAGCACATGGTATAATTAAGTCGATTTTATTGAAGTTGAACTATTATGGACTTTGGTCTTGTAGTGTTTCAATTTAATAGATATTGTGATTGTGAACATAAGTTGCAAGACTAAATGGTTTCAGTGAGTCTTGTCCTTATCAGGACGGCGGTAGCACCTTCTATCATTAAGTCTTCCGCTGCAGTTTTTCGTAAATCATGTCATTATCATTTTGGAGGCATTATAGATTTGGTATCCGAGCTAAGGTTTTAGGGGCCATTGTCAGCGATCAAGTGTTTATGAGTTAGATATCAAGGTGTATATGGGTTATGTTGGACTAATTGAATGAGCTATTGACTATAAGTTCATATGTATGGGCATATAAGGAGGAACCATTTCCATTTGGGTGATTCAATCATTTGATAATACCTTGAGACTCGAGCATTAGCAAGAGGAGTGAGGGACACAAAAATTGGGTGACCTGATAGAGATGCATGCTTTTGTTTACTTACGAGTGTAATGTATGCTTCAATTCTATCATTTGTTTAAGTTTTGCAATTATGCACTCCGGGCAAGTGGCCTGTTGAGTTATTGAACTCCAGCGGGTGGCCGTTGAGCCATTGAAGTGTGATTTTTCATGTTAAGTACCTGTTGTAAGGTTTTAAGCCTGGGTTTTAGCTAGTTTTTAGGCGGAACTCTGTTCATTTCGCTCTAGAATTTGAGAGTTTCATTGAGGTGTGTTAAAATACAAGATATTGAGTAAAGTGATGTTTAAAACCTATTGCAAGAATGCTATTTGCAACTTGGTATATCCTTGGGTTAAATCAATATAAGATGGAATTACTGTAGGGAATCCTGCGACAGTAGTTCTGTAGCTTGCGGTGTGCTACTTGGCACTATATAGGTGCTATGAGTAAGATTTAGTTGCCAAGCATAGAAAGAGGCTGCTCTTGTCACTATGACCTTACACCAGCAATGTTCCTATTACTTCCAATCATTGATTTACTTCGGCCCTCGTCACCTTGGATTGTTCAGGGGCATTATTCCTTTGCTATTGACACTCACTTGGTCTATAACATCTCTTTATCTAGGCCATTTGTTTAAATGACTTCAATTGTTATCTAAACCATGCCAATGACAGCTTATCATTTGCAAGAATGCTCTTTTATAATTGTTTCTGTAATTATCTACTTGTTTCGTCTTTCTAATTTGATTTTATCCAATATTGTTTAATCTCCCTATACCCGATATTTCATTTATTCATAATGATACACTCGTATAACTTGCTCTGAATTCATAATATAATTATTCTCCTTGTTTTAAATTCAATTCTCACACTTATATTTTATGTCCTCATCAATAAACTTTTGCATTCTCCATTCCATCTTATTACTGTGCTCAAATTGACTTTATCTGAGTGAAGGCACATTCCCAACATAACTTGTCCAATCTATTTATGTATTTATTGCATGTTACTTATCCAATCTATCTATCTACCTACTCATCGCACATTGCTTTTCCGATCTATCTAGTGCACTTAACCTGACAATTGAAGCTAGAAAGTTACCATCTTGCCATCTTGCTTTTGCTAAACCCGAGTGTAATCGAGCCATCTCTCTCTTTGGTTGAGTATTTATTGGATCCTTTATGATCCATATTTATAAACCATGATCCATTGGGCATTATATTTCAGCATTCTAGTTATTTTATTTCAACCACCTCATGATAATCTCCCTTTTATCAGTCTTTTCTAATCTCATTATTTATTTCTTTTACACTTAATGACTCGCTTGACTACTAATTCCCTTATTTTCATTCTTAACATATTCATTTTATTGTCTAATGTGGAATTGGAGCCGACCTTTGATTAGTCAGATAAAGGAAGAACAGGTGATGCTTGGAGAACACTAAATGAGGACATTTTGATAAGCGCATAATCTTAAGCAATGTCGGGTCTTATTGGAGCGAGCCAGAAGAAGCATTGGGTATAAGAATGGAGTTAATTTGAGCAAGTGTTACGAAAGAAATTCAAGGCCATGTTAAGGTGAGACAAGGCCGACAAAAGAGTTATGTTGACAAAAGTAGGAGACAATCACAGTTTCAGATGAGGCAAAAAGGTACTTTTGGCAAATCATACCTCCTCAAGAGCCACTTGGAGAAACCCAGAAAGAGATGAAGACCAAATATCCACATTTATTTGTGATATCAGTGTATATTTTCACAAAACTCATAAGTTTCAAGGACAAAACTCTTTAAGGGGGAAGACTATAATAACCCGACCCTAACCTATATTTATTTATTTAAATCTAATTTATTTATTTAATCAATCATATTCACTCATTTAATTAATCATATTTATTGATTTAATCACTCATGATTGTTGGTTTAATCAAATCATGTTTATTAATTCAATTACACTCAATTTATGTATTTACCGAATTACCTTATGTCATCTAAATTTTTCGCTTTCATTTATCGTATTTAAGCATCTCAGTTGGGCACTATTTTATTTGGGTCCCACTTTGCAATTCAAGTTTCATTGATTGGAAATTCAAGTTTCGTTGATTGATTAAATTTCAGGTGAATCGATAGTAGGCCTCAATAATTATGATTGAGTATTAAATTATTTTCTGTAATGTTACAAAATTTTTAAGTTTTAGCTAGGCAAAAACTTGAACCCAAATTCATTAATTTTGACCGAATTCATTGGGCCCAAATTATAGCCCAATTCCATTGGGCTCAAATTTTGGTCCGAAAATCTTAGTGCAATTAAATTAAGTTAATTACTATAATCTGCTCCTAATTTTAATTAGCAAAAAGCCCCTTTTTCAAGCTTAAATATTAGCCAAGAATCAAACATAAATATCCAATTCATTTACCACCAAGAAAAGTCTAGCCTTTATTTTCTTACTCTCTCCTCCAACATCAAACACCACTTCCATCCTCTAGCATCCAAGCTCAAAGTGAGTAAAAACTCTAACTCTATATGATTCATGCTCTTCATATCAAAGTAGATGTTATCAGGCAAATTTTATTGGTTTTGGCGATATTGATCATGGTGGGGTTGAGCTTGAAGCGTGTTAAGGCTAGGGTTTTGTCACGATCAAGTTAGCTTCAGTCAAGTGCTAGATTTGTATTGTTTTATATGATTTCATAATATTTTGTCTTAATGATGATTATGATGATATTTTTGGTGATTTGGACTAATTTCAAGTGAGGAGTTATGTGAAAAAAAGAGGACAACGCAAAAACAGTGAGGGCTGGAAGTGGAAGAAAATAGGGAAAATTTTGATATTAAACTCGTAATGATCAACCTGTTAAAACATTATATCCTTAGTGGGTAGATAGGTCAATGTGTTAGATTTCAAATTCTTTTTGAATTGCCTTAATCCGAGTTCTGTGGACAAAGTTGTGGCCATTTTACGAGAAATGCGCAAGTTAGACCAAAACTTACACACTTGTGTTCTAGTCCCATTTTGGGAACCCTATTGTGAGAATCATGCTTTGTGTTCCAAATGAAAGTTTTTTGGAACTTCTCAATATTTCTATACTGGGGGTTTAGGTCTCCATCTGAGATCAAGGGTGATAGTCATGAATTTTTGAAGTGAACTGACCTGCTTTGATGTAAATTGGGTGGTTATTGCAATTTTTGTGCAGGGTATACTCAGAAGAAAATTCTAAAAATTTTACTATAAATTGTTCATATTATTTTTGAATTTCCTATAAAATTTCATGAATTTTGGTTGAGTATTTGGAGTTTGGTGAGTTTTAGAAGCATTTTGGATAATTGTGTAAAGAGTAATAATAAAGATTAAGTGAGATTGATCATGCACTCATTTTGTGTATTTTGTGCCAAGTAAGGTCATTTAAGGGGGAAATAAATATTCATGGATTTTATTGGGGTTTTCAGCTTGATTTGTGAGAGAAAAGAAGAGAAACATGCGTTTTGGGAGGTTAATTATGAGTTTTGAATCACTTATAGATATTGCAAAGAAAGTACCATGTTTGGGGAGTTTAATAGCTTTAATTGGGATCAATAATCTACTTGGGGTGAAAAACTATGTCTAATGGAGTTGTCATTGAAATATGGGAAGTAGGGAGAATTTTTGACTCAGAAACTATATTTGTCAGACCAAGTTATTACAGTTTATACTATTTTGAATCAAGATATATCTCTCTTGGCCTCAAACCTCTATTAGTTACTCAATTCAGAATGTATCAAATGTATTTATCAAATCAATCCAGTGTACTTGTTATTATCTTGAACCAAACTATACATCAGCGAGCCTTATACCCATATCAGCAACCTATTTCAGAAAAGACCAAAACGACTCTCCCATTTGTTACCATCAAGGCCTTTTCTTTTGTAATCTCATTTATCTCGTTGTGGTCTATTTTGTTTTCATTTACTTTATATCGGATTTAATTAGTTTCTCTAATTCAATTTTGAGGTTATATTGAAATACCCAAGTTATCTGTACCATTTAGTTACCGAATCTCTATTACACATACTTTTATTTACTCAATTATGTGACTAAGGATCATTTACTAACTACACATACCTAGAATGACATTTATAAAATAGAGTCAAGGTGTAGTTATCGTTCCCCGTTATGCATAAGTATTATCAAGTTAGAACATATTTACAAGGTCAGATGACATTTATGAAACAGATGACATTTATCAAGTCAGATGATATTTTTTTTAAAGACTCAAGGTACATCCATTGGATGTATCTTCAGAAAGCAGAACATATTTATCAAGTTACAACTTTTAATGAGTTTATTAATGAATCAGTTTATACATCAAATTACCATTTAACTTGTGCCCCGTCAGTTATCATCTATAGGGCATCAGCCTATCATTTACTCGCGCGGGTTCAGGCGAACCCTTCACCGGATTGACTGGTGTACACCTATGTATAGTTCATCTCATTGTCAGGGGTTCACATCTAGATAATAATGAGAAATTCAGAATTCAGTTTCATATTAGTTTCATTTTCACTGTTGTTACGAACTAAATGAATTGCAAAAACGGGTACTCTTCAACAGTGTTTTTACGTTCATTTTACAATACAAGAATGCATATACTGAGTTTCATTTCACATTTTCGAATTGTTTTCATGTTTTTTATTTTAGGTGATGAAGCATCACATGTTTCTCTATTTAGCAAGCCCTTTTGGGAGTCATTAGATGCTCACAGTGGATTCAGCATAGCATAAATGTCGGGATCTACCTTAGGGTGAAGTTTGGTCTATATTCAATATACTTGTGTAGTGTGGAGCGCGAATTAGCACATGCTATGATTAAGTCGATTGTATTAAAGTTGAACTATTATGGACTTTGGTCTTAGAGTGTTTCAATTTAATAGATATTGTGATTGTGAATATGAATTGCAAGATTAAATGGTTTCAGTGAGCATTGTCCTTATCCGGGCGGCGGTAGTGTCTTCTATCATTAAATTTTCCACTGCAGTTTTTCGTAAATGATGTCATTAGCATTTTGGGGGCGTTACAGATCACGACATGTACGTATTGCTCATTGTTTAATTCATAGCTCATTTCAGCCAATACACTAGTCATGTTTGACATATGCATAAGATGCTCCCTGATGGAGACATATGAGCTCCTTTTATATTTTCAAATTTGATAGTGAGAGACCTAAGTATGGCAATCGCAGCAACTGGTATGTTACTTGGAAAAAGCGAAGGTTTTGCAATTAGCACAAAAGCACACGTATATCTAATATTTTACCATGCACTTTTACATGTAACTTAAAAATAACCGCCAGAGTTACTCGCACACACTTTTGTGACTAATTTTGTACATTGAAAGAGAGAAAAGAGAGCTTTGCTTCTTGAAAACAAAACACTAAACTTGCTTATCACTAATTGTGGCCGATTATAGTGGTGCTCAAGTATTGTCCTAAACTTGTTTAAGTGGTGATTTCTAAACGGGTCCTCTGACCCGCTGCACAACCTATCAGTAAAACGTTTTTTTTCGCTTAAAGTGATCCAATTGAACTCCTAGAATTCATCCTAAACATGTTCTAGGACCGATTTGGACAATCAAATGTAAAAAGTTCAACAAAAAGCGACACCAAAATTAAGTCTTAATGCCCGAAAAAGTATATAGCATGCAAGCGACAATGTCACCAAATTTCGGCCAAAAAGTAGTGAATTGGCATTCAATTTTGAAGGGCTTTTGCTCTTAACATCATGAGTAACAAAAAGCACAAATCGATTGCAAGAAAATATAACCAAAAAGGGATCAAAATCAAGGTCAAACACATAAACCCTAACCCTGAATTTTGCCGGATAATTTTAGCACTTTTCGGCCAAATTCTGGCGTATTTACGGTGGACTTTAGAGGGTTTTTGTTCATAGCTTAATGGTTAACATAAAGTACAAAGCGGTTTCAAGCAATAATGGGCAACAACTAATAAAATTTGGATTGAAAACAAGAACATTAATCCGAGGGTTCAACAACAAACATTTGTGAAATTTGGCCAAAAAAATCAAGATTGTGTCAACTTCTTGAGGGCGTTTACATAAAATCACAAGATTCAGCATCAGTTGAGGAAACATTTGACCAAAATTTACGAAAACTGACTTCTACTACTCAACTTAAGCCCTAGAAGCCCACGGTAACTTCTTTGCCAAAATTCATTTAGGTTTTTGGCCAAATCGACAAATAAATTGAGGCCTTTTAGTCTAAATCTAAAAGGCAAGGCAATCCATGCATCAGTTTGTAAGTAAGTCGAATGAAATCATCCATTCAAGAAATCAAATTAGGGTTTCACATGCGAGGAATGCTAGAATTTCAATTCGCAATTGCTTATAAAATACTAAGCCAAATCATACATGCAATATGTCAAATTAAACCTCTCTTCAGGCTCTATCAGAACCTAGACTTCCACAAGAATTCATCAAGGGATAGTACATGAAATAATACCATGAAGTTTTGAGTGTAATAACAAATAAATTGAACAATAAACCTTAATCATTGGTGTGAATTTTAAGAAAGTATACAAGCAATCCAACCAGGAAATAAGTCGATTGGCTCTAATACTAATGAAGGAGTTAAATATATATCGAATTAAGTGTAAACAAATTTATCTTAATTCTGCAGTGGAAGACGATCAAACCTTGCCTTTGAATCACTGGTTGAGGAAACTTTCACAATCACACAGCTTATGAGCCCTAGGGTTTTGTGCAGAGCACTCTCCTTGGAGAACCCTTGATGTTTTTGATGTGTGTTTCCACTTAGACTGGTCCTCTTTATATATTAGATGGAGTAGTTAGGGAACTAGGGTTTTTGAGGTTGCTAAGCCGTGAACTTATTATGCTTGTTGGGTTCGCACCCTTATGGGTGTATCATACCCTAAGTCCAAGAGGTCCTTTTAGCCATATATCACTTATTTGCAAACACAAATAGCCTATGAACCTCATCCTGCCAAACAAATTTATTAAAACTGTTTGCTATTGAATTCATAAAGGAACACCATACTGAGACATGCTATTGAGTTTTGTTGCTATATCACGACTTAGATATTGGATAATTTGTTTCTAAAAATTTTAGTAGATATAAGCTATTGTGGATGTGAAACCTCCCTTGCCACAAAATTTAACACTCGTCTTTGTAAGCTTTATTATACTAACTAATCAAACACTATTGGGTGATCTACTTCCTATTAGAAAGTTCAACTCCACAAAATTTACTTCTTTGTTAATTAACCAGTAATCACCCTTTTGACACCCAAATGATTATGCAACCAAATCTCAGGAGTGCATGGAACTCGTTTCAAATCACCCCTTTATGTACTTCTAGGTTATTCCTGTCATCTAGATAAACGGTGTTTTATTATTGAATTTACAAGAACCATTGTATCCTCTATTTCTTTAAGTGTTTTTTGTTTCTTAGAATTTCATGATTGATAAAGAGAGTTTCTTCATCATATTCCATTGGAAACTAATTGGCACATTTAGGACGTGTCTGAGAAGGCAACAAATGGCATAGCCTAGGTTAATAGAAGGTCAGTGTTGACTATAATGGAGCTAATAATGGTAATTCCATCCCTAGATTGGGAAATTACTAGTTCGTCACTGCGTGCCAATTCTAAGGCTATAAATACCTCAATACTTACTTTTTAGGCTTTTTACGATTGATGATTTGAATCGCTCATTACATACTCTATAAAAAACAGTAAACTCTCACTCTCTTCTCTTTTCTCGCTTTTTGTTACTTTTCCTCACTCTAAGATTAATGTGAGCATAAGAGGGGTCTTCCCAGGGAAAAACACTTGGGGTCGACTTTTGTTCCCGTCATCAAGGAGTGAACACTTCACATCGCATAATCAAGTGACACGTGAGCCAAGAGTAAGTCTATGCTTCACTCTCACTCATCAAAGTTTCTTCGGAAACAGATTGACGTCACTTATGGAGAAGTATTGGCAAAATGGTTGACAGCTGATCTAAAGCATTGAAATAGGGAGAGACGTGTATATGCAGGGCATCCATAACACCCCTGTCCCCTAAGGTTTGGGAAGTTATTGATTTCTGTAAAACTGGAGCAAAACTGATAGAGTTCCACCTAAAACATTGACTATAACTTAGTCTTAAAGCCTTACATTAGATCCTTACAATCAATAATACATAAAGGGCATGTCCAACATGCTTGATAGCTATAAGTCGGAGACTACACTCTATAGGCCACACACCCGGAGTGCAGTAAGTATAAAGTTCAATAAGAGAAAGAAATAAAAGGTACAGCTCAACAGATCACACATCCAGAGCAATGGGGTTTACAGCCCAAAAATAATTAAGAACAACTAAACCAAGTGACAGATTATTTGGATGGTTGGCTTACTTAGCCATACAGACTGACAACTACTCAATATGTCTTACGTGAACTGCAGTAACTAACAACATATATTCAGGAACTTATAAATACATTGTATAACATCAGTCAACTCACGATCTACATATATAACACCTTGTCCAAAGTAAGAGAGTGGCTTCAACCTGGCTTACGTAAGTGCGCATCAAGAAGCTGGGATAAAGGGAAATGGGGAGGGGATCGGCTAGCATATGCCTAGTAAGTGATTCTCAACCCTAAGAAAACAAAATAGTTGAGTGTAATACTTTAAGTACCAATCACACACAATTTGATATTTAATATCACATAATAAGGAAATAAGGCCACCCATAGCCTTTAAAGCTTGAATGACCTTTACAATGCAAATGACATCCATTTTCTTCTTCCATTCCATGCATAAGAACTCTCAAGTTGCTTAACTTAGGATTCTTATAATTTAGCAATGACAACCACATATTACACTTATTTCACATTGTATATTTGGTAGAAAGTACTCATTAGCAACTTGCCTCGAATTATAATTCGGGCATTTGAGAGCAGTAGGGCATTTAGTTCACACATAAGCACTTAACATCAAAGAGTTCAGTTAGAATCAGCAACATAAGTTCTTTTGGTAAGAAAATGGAATTTAATGGATTAAAAGAGGAGAATCTTCACCTAAATCGAAGTAAGCACTTATGAAAATAGTCGTTGTTCACAAGTAAGTCACTTAGAATCCAACGAGGCTCTTTTGAATAGTACACACCCTTTCTAAATGTGTTCACTAGCATAATCCTCGAATGAGGGCTTTTCAACATGTAATAGTTAAGAAATCTTAGGGCATCAAATTCACATATTTGTGCTCGTTCAAGTGAGATCGTCACTGACATTTTAGGATAACCTTTGGGGCCTCTCATAGTTAGTGGACATTTACCTTCATTAGAGTCATTTAGGGTTCCCATTTCTAGGTGTACTCTATAGGAATTAGGGTTCTCGCATACCAGTCTGGTCGCTAAATTTACATCTTGCCCTCGTTAGGGTCCGATGACCAGGCAGCAGTAGAGCCTAGTCCCGATAACCACCACTAACAGTACGACCAACAACAGAATCAGGCCTAGGGGTGACTAATTTGGGGTATGTGTTGGGCAGTGAATTAGGAGGCAAATTTTTGTGATGGAGTCCTACCAAGCCAAGGCCTTGGCCATGATCATACAAGTCCAGAAGGTCCAAGAACAAGGTTACAAGTTCAAAGGGTGGCTCACGTTATGCTAAGGGCACAAACAGAAGCTACCAGGTGCAAGGTAGATTTTAAACTGGTTTTGTGTTCTTAATTACTTAGGCCTCCATGAGGTTTAAGTTCTAATTGTTTACATATCTTGGGTCCCTAAGATGTTAGCTTCCTGCTCCAATTGAGAAATTCAAGTTAAGCTAAGTGAAAGATAAAGAACTAGGTCAATTCTTCAAACTGTGCAGGCTGGAACTTGGTTTGGACCAGTCTGAGTATTTTGAACTTTTAGTCAGGCAAATCAAGTCAAAAATGTGTAATTCCACTTGGAGAAGTTAGAAGACATCTAGGGCTTTGTAATCATGTGTTGCAATACAAATCATACACATGTTTGGCCTGAGAAACGTGGCATCAAAGAATAGCTTGCATTCTGCCAGCTACTGCCCAGTTGCACCTAATTGGTGCATTTGGTGGTTAATGTCCTTCCAAGTGTCCAATCCATGTCTAGCAGCATGATTCAGCAGTTAAAAGGCTATTAGACTCAATCATAGACTCCATCATGAAGCAACCTTATGAAGATCCAATGGGTAGCAAGGAGGGCAAGGCAGAAACATAACCATTTGCCAGCCGTAAAGTATAACCGGGACCAAGCAGCTTTCTTCTTTTCTCTCACACATGTCCAGCAGCCTTTTTGCCTAATTACTTGCTTATGATCAAGCTTAACTTTAATCCTTATCATTAAATAGGCTCAAAGGCTGCAATTAACAAGGATTAAGCCTAGAAACAAGTTAGTAACTCATGGGTTAGCATTAATCGTGAACTAAGGTAGATTAGCTGGTTTCCTAATCTTGAAGAAACCTCACTTCTTAGGCTTTAACTGCTTGTGTGCTTGTATGCTAGGCTATAAGGCTTTGTATCCTACACTGTACATTAAAAGAGAGAAAAGAGAGCATTGCTTCTTGAAAACGAAGCAGTAAACTTGCTTATATCTAATTGTGGCTGATTATAGTGTTCAAGTATTGTCCTAAACTTGTTTTAGCGGTGATTTCTAAACAGGTTCTGCGACCTGCTGCGCAATCTATCAGCAAAACATTTTTTTCGCTCAAAGTGATCCAATTCAACACTTGAACTGCATCGTAAACATATTCTAGGACTGATTCGGAGAATCAAATGTGAAAAGCGCAACAAAAAGCGACACCAAAATTAAGTCTTAATGCCCGAAAAAGTAAGTAGTACGCAAGCGACAATATCACCAAATTTCGGCCAAAAAGTAGTGAATTGGCATTCGATTTTAAAGGGCTTTTGCTCTTAAAATCATGAGTTACAAAAAGAACAAATGAATTGCAAGAAATTATAACCAAAAAGGGATCAAAATTAAAGTCAAACACATAAACCCTAACCCTAAATTTCGCCGGATAATTTTAGCATTTTCTAGGCAAATTTTGACGTATTTACGGTGGAGTTTAGAGGCTTTTTGTTCATGGCTTAATGGTTAACATAAAGTACAAAACAATTTCAAGCAATAATGGGCAATAACTAATAAAATTTGGATTGAAAATAGGAACACTAATCCGAGGGTTCAACAACAAACATTTGCGAAATTTGGCCAAAAAAAATCAAGATTGCATCAACTTCTTAAGGGCTTTTACATAAGATCACAAGATTCAGCATCAGTTGAGGAAAAATTTGTCCAAATTTTACCTAAAATCGACTTATACTACTCAACTTAAGCCCTAGAAGCACACGAGAACTTCTTTGCCAAAATTCATTTAGGTTTTCGGTCAAATCGACTAATAAATAGAGGGCTTTTAGTCTAAATATAATGGGCAAGGCAATCCATATATCAATTTGCAAGTTAATCGAACGAAATCATCCATTCAAGAAATCGAATTAGGGTTTCACATGCGAGGAACGCTAGAATATCATTTCGCAATTGCTCATAAAATACTAAGCCAAATCATACATGCAATATGTCAATTAAAGCTCTCTTCAAGCTCTATCAGAAGCTAGAATTTCACAAGAATTCATCAAGGGATAGTACATAAAATAATAGCATGATGTTTTAAGTGTAATAACAAATAAATTGAACAATAAATCTTAATCTTTGGCACAAATTTCAAGAAATTATGCAAGCAATCCAGCCAGGAAACAAGTCGATTGCCTCTAATACCAATGAAGGAGTTAAATATATATCAAATTAAGTGTAAACAAATTTACCTTATTTCTGCAGCGGAAGACCATCAAACCTTGTCGTTGAATACTGGTTGAGGAAACCTCTACACTCACACAGCTTAAGAACCCTAGAGTTTTGTGCAAAGCACTCTCTTTGGAGAACCCTCTATGTTTTTGATGTGTGTTTTCACTTAGATTGGTCCTCTTTATATATCAGATGGACTAGTTAGGGAACTAGGGCTTCTAAGGTTGCTAAGCCGTGAACTTATTATGCTTGTTGGGTTCGCACCCTTATGTGTGTATCATGCCCTAAGTCCAACAGGTCCTTTTAGCCATATTTCACTTATTTGCAAACACAAATAGCCTGTGAACCTCATCCAGTCAAATAAATATATTAAAACTGTTTACTATTGGATTCATAAAGGAACACCATACTAAGACATGCTATTGAGTTTTGTTGCTATATCACGACTTAGATATTGCGATAATTTGTTTCCAAAAATTTTAGTAAATATAAGCTATCGGGGATGTGAAACCTCCCTTGCCACAAAATTTACCACTCGTCTTCGTAAGCTTTTTTATACTAACTAATCAAACACTATTGGGTGATCTACTTCCTATTAGAAAGTTCAACTCCACAAAATTTGCTTCGTTGTTAATTAACCAGTAATCACCCTTTTGACACCCAAATGATTATGCAACCAAATCTTAAGAGTGTATGGAACTCCTTTCAACTCACCCCCTTATCTACTTCTAGGTTATTCCTGTCATCTAGATAAATGGTGTTTTACAATTGAATTTGTATAAACCATTGTATCCTCTATTTCTTTAAGTGTTTTTTGTTTCTCATTATTTCATGATCGACAAAGAGAGTTTCTTCATCATATCCCAATGAAAACTAATTGACACATTTAGGACCTATCTGATAAAGCAACAAATGGTGTAGCCTAGGCCAATAGGAGGTCAGTGTTGACTACGGGGGAGGAAGAAGTACAATGGAGGGAATAATGGTAATTCCATCCCCAGATCAAGAAATTACCAGTTCGTCACTGCGTGCCAATTCCAAGGCTATAAATACCTCAATACTTACTTTTTAGGCTTTTCATGATTCACGATTTGAATCACTCATTACATACTCTACAAAAAACAGTAAACTCTCACTCTCTTCTCTTTTCTCACTTTTTGTTACTTTTCCTCACTTTGAGATTAACGTGAGCATAAGAGGGGCCTTCCCAGGGAAAAGCACTTGGGGTCGACCTTTGTGGCAGTCGTCAAGGAGCGAACACATCAGATCCATAATCAAGTGACACGTGAGCCAAGAGTAAGTCCGTCCTTCACTCTCACTCATCAAAGTTTCTTCGGAAATAGATTGACGCCGCTTATGGGGAAGTATTAGCAAAACCGTTGACAGTTGATCTAAAGCATTAAAATAGGGAGAGACGTGTATATGCAGGGCATCCATAACACCCCTATCCTTGAAGATTAGGGGCGTTATTGATTTCTATAATATTAGAGTAAAACTGACAGAGTTCCACCTAAAAAAATGATCGTAACTTAGTCTTAAAGCCTTAAATTAGGTCCCTGCAATCAATAATACATAAAAGGCATATCCAACCAGATTGACAGCTATAAGTCGAAGACCACAACTCTGCGGGCCACACACCCGGAGTACATTAAGTATAAAGTTCAATAAGAGAAAGAAATAAAAGGTACAGCTAAATAGATCACACATCCAGAGCAATGGGGTTTACATCCCAAAAATAATTAAGAACAACTAAACCAAGTGACTGATTATTTAGATGGTTGGCTTACTTGGCCATACAGAGTGACAACTAGTTAATATGTATTACGTGAACTATAGTAACTAACTACATATATTCAAGAACTTAAAATACATTGTATAACATCATTCAACTCACGATCTACATATATAACTCCTTATCCAAAGTAAGAGAGTGGTTTCGACTTGGCTTACGTGAGTTGACTTCTACCTATTGCATCAAGAAGCTAGGATAAAGGGAAATAGGGAAGGGATGCGCTAGCACACGCTGAGTGAGTGATTCTCAATCCTAAGAAAACAAAACAGTTGAGTGTAATACCTTAAGTAGCAATCACACACTATTTGATATTTAATATCATGTAATAAGGAAATAAGGCCGCCCATAACCTTTGACCTTTACAATGCAAATGACATCCCTTTTCTTCTTCCATTTCACGCATAAGAACTCTTGAGTTGCCTAACCTGGGATTCTTATAATTTAGCAATGACAACCACATATTACACCTATTTTACATTGTATAACTGGTAGAAAGTAGTCATTAGCAACTTGCCTCGAATTATAATTCGAGCATTTGGGAGCAGTAGGGCATTTAGTTTACACATAAGCACTTAGCATCATGGAGTTCAGTTAGAGTCAGCAACGGAAGTTCTTTTAGTAAGAAAATGGAATTTAATGGATTAAGAGAGGAGAACCTTCACATAAATCAAAGTAAGCATTATAAAAACAGTCGTTCTTCACAAGTAAGTCACTTGGAATCCAACGAGGCTCTCTTGAATAGTACATACACTTTCCATATGTGTTCACTAGCATAATCCTCGAATGAGGGATTTTTAACATGTAATAGTCAGGAAATCTCAGGGCATCGAATTCACATATTTGTGCCCCCTCAAGTGAGATCGTCACTCACATTTCACGATAACCCTTGAAGCCTCTCATAATCAGTGGACATTTATCTTCATTAGGGACTTTTCGGCTTCCCACTTCTGGATGTACTCTGTAGGAATTAGGGTTCTCGCACACCAAGTTTGGTCCCTAAATTTACATCCTACCCTCATCAGGGTCCGGCGACCAGGCGACGGTTAAGCCTGCTCTCGACAACCACCACAAATGGGATGACCAATAGCAGGATCAGGCCTAGGGCCGACCAATTTGGGATTATGTGTCAGGCAGTGAATTAGGAGGTGAATTTTCATGATGGAGTCTTACCAAGCCGAGGCCTTAACGATGATCATACAAGTCCAAAAGGTCTAAGAACAAGGTCACAAGTTCAAAGGATGGCTCACATTATGCTGAGGGCACAACCAGAAGCTACCAGGTACAAGGTAGATTTTAAACCCGGTTTTGTGCTCTTAATTACTTAGACCTCCATGAGGTTTTACTTCTAATTGTTTATATATCTTGGGTCCGTAAGATGTTAGCTTCCTGGTCCAATTGAGAAGTTCAAGTGAAAGATGAAGAACCAGGTCAATTTTCCAAACCGTGTAGGTTAGAACTCGGTTTGGACTCGTCTGAGTATTTTGATCTTTTGGACAGGCAAATCAGGTCAAAAATGTATGATTCCACTTGGAGGAGTTAAAAGACATCTAGGGATTTCTAACCATATGTGGCAATCCAAATCATGCCCACATTTGGCTAGAGAAATGTGGCATCAAAGCATAGCTGGCATTCTACCAACTACTGCCCGGTGGCACCTCATTGGTGCATTTGGTGGTTGATGCCCTTTCCAGTGTCCAATCCATGTCTACCAGCATGATTTAGTAGTTAAAAGGCTGTTAGAGTCAATCTAATGGGGAGCAAGGAGAGTAAGGCAAAAACATAACCACTGGCCCACCATAAAGTACAATCGGGACCAAGCAGCTTTCTTCTTTTCTCTCATACATTACCAGCAGCCTTTTTGCCTAATTGCTTGCTTAATATCTAGCTTAACTTTAATCCTTATGTTTAAATAGGTTCAATGGTTGCAATTAATAAGGATTAAGCTGAGAAATAGGTTTGTAGCTCACGCGTTAGCATTAACCGTGAACTACACTACATTAGCAGGTTTAGTAATTTTGAAGAAACCTCACTCCTTAGGCTTGAGCTGCTTGTGTGCTTGTATGGTATGCTATAAAGCTTTGTATCCTACACTTTTGTAATTTGATTTCGTACATTGAAACAGAGAAAAGAGAGCTTTGCTCCTTGAAAACAAAACAGTAAACTTGCTTATCTCTAATTGTGGTCGATTAGAGTGGTGTTCAAGTATTGTCCTAAACTTATTTAAGTGGTGATTTCTTCATATTGATTAAGCTTAGGGACCCTAACCTTGATCCTTGTGGTGGTTAATGTATCCAAGATTCAAGCTTAGTTCTATCCTTAACTCATTTTTAGTTTCGGATTCCATTGAGTTCAAGTTGAGTGCCTTGAGTTCTTAGCTTGTTCCTTTGCAATCCTTTGAGTGTGAGTTTATTCCATTAAGCTTTCCATAATATTTGGTGTCAGAGCTGAGTTTTTTCTTGGCTTGGTATTCACCCCTACACGTCCAGAATCATTTCCAAACACATTCCCAAACACAAGTCCCGATTCTATTCCAAACAGCCTAAATACACAATGAGTGCTACTTTGAGTTTGGATGAGAAACTTGATGTTGTTTTGAAGAGTAATCATGGGATTACTATTTTAAATCAAGAACTTAAGAGTTCTAATGGAGAACCAAAAGCTCAGAATGAGTACCTAAGGACACAGCTAGGTACATTCTTGAAATAAAAATAGAAGATCAATGAAGAACCAATCCAGTTTGATCCTAGAGGTGAAGAAGAAGCTAGCAACCCTTTCAGTTAATCTAGTGAGGATGAACCACCGAGGAGGACGAAAATGGAACCATGACTTCAAGCCAACTCTAATGATTTTAGAGTTGAGATCCCAAAATTTTAAGGCAAGTTGGATCTAGATGAGTTCCTTGAATGGATGCATACAGCGGAGAAAGTTTTTGAGTACAAGGACGTGCCTGATGATAAGAAAGTAAAGCTGGTACCCCTTACGCTCAGGAAGTATGCCTCTCTATGGTGGATTGACCTATGTGTCAAGAGGGCTAGATGTAGGAAAAGCAAGATAAGAACGTGGGAGAAGATAAAAGCAAAGCTAAACTAACAATTTCTTCCATTCACTTACATCCAAGATAGCTACTCTCAGTTCCATAATCTTACACAAGGTGGCCTCAATGTTAAAGACTACATATATGAGTTTAAGAAACCCCTGATCAAATGTGATATTCAGGAGCCAGAAGAACGAACTATCGTTAGATACTTGGGGGGACTTGATCCTAAGTATGCCACCATAGTTGAACTACAACAATACACCACCTTTAATGATGTGTATGTCCTTGCTCACAAGGTTGAGCAATAAAAAATGGCTAAACTTCCCTTTAAATGCAAGTTCAATAAGGCCCCACCTCAAAACAATCCTTTTAACAAGGGGAGTTACAATCCACCTCCAAAGCCCATAAATCCTTGCCCACCAATTCCGCAAAGAACCCAAGCTCCACAAAAGAGCCAACCACCTCCAACCAGACCCAATCCTAGCCCCATGAGTACAAGAAGGTACTTTAAATGCCAAGGATTAGGACATATTGCCACTGATTGCTCGAACCGTAAGGTGATTACCCTAGCCAAATGGAAGGCCATGGAAGAAGAAGAGATTGAGGTGGAAAATGAAGGGGAAATTAAGGGAAACCTTGAAGAGCCACTAGAGGAGGTAGAGGAGGAAGCAAATGGGGGTAAAATGTTGGTTTTGAGAAGGGTTCTCAATGGCCAAAAGGGTGCCAAAGATGAACAAAGGGAGAACATTTTTCATACTCAGTGCACGATTCAGGACAAGGTTTGCTCCTTGATTATTGATTGAGGGAGTTATAACAATGTGGTTTCTCTAAGAATGATTGAGAAACTAGGCTTGCAAGCCATAACCCACCCTTATCCTTACAACATCCAATGGCTAAACCAAAGTAAGGGATTACAAGTTAACCCTCGGTGCCTAATTTCTTTGTCCATTGGTAAGAAGTACCAGGACGAGCTATGGTGTGATGTTATCCTCATGGATGCATGCCATGTCTTATTAGGTAGGCTATGGATGTATGATAAGAAGGTGATGCATAATGGATTTTTGAATACATACTCCTTTACCGAGGGGAAAAAAATCACCGTTGTTCCTTTATCACCATCCGAGCTCCACAAAAGCAAGCCTCAAAAGAAGCCCGAGCATTCTGGTTGTTTACTAACTTTTAATGAACCCCTTTTAAAGGCTTGATAAGGCTTTTAGAGAATGGGCCTTGAATGTTGAAGAGGAACTAGAAACTCCCTTCGCAGACCACCCTATTACCAAGTCCCTAATACATCAATTCTGTCACTTGTTTTCAGAGGAGATACCCACGGGTTTGCCTCTGAAAAGGGATATCCAACACCATATAGACCTCATTCTAGGTTCTATCCTTTTGAATAGGCCAACATATAGGATGAATCCTATGAAAACCATGGAGATTCAAAGGCAAGTAGAGGAGCCAATGTCAAAGGGGCTAGTACGTGAGTCCTTAAGCCCTTGTGCCGTGCCTGCCTCATTAGTTCCTAAGAAGCATGGTACTCAATGTATGTGTGTGGATAGCAGAGCCATAAACAAAATTACAATCAAGTGTAGGTATCCCATACCTAGACTTGAAGACATGCTAGATGAGTTGCATGGCTCAAAAGTATTTTCAAAGGCTCAAAAGTATTTTCAAAGATTGACCTTCGAAATGGATACTACCAAATCAGAATCTATGAGGGGGATGAATAGAAAACGACCTTCAAGACTAAAGGAGGGTTATATGAATGGCTTGTCATGCCCTTTGGTCTTTCTAATGCCCTTATTACATTCATGAGGCTAATGAATCAAGTATTCAGGCCTTACATTGGAAAGTTTGTGGTAGTTTACTTCGATGACATTTTGGTATACTCTAAGAGTAAGCAACAGCATCAAGAACATCTCAATTAGATTATGCTCGTTCTTGAACATGAAAGGTTGTATAGTAATCTTAAGAAATGCACCTTTTTCACTCATGAGGTAAAATTCTTAGGTTACATTATTTCTGGTGAAGGTATAAAGGTTGATGAAAGCAAGCTAGAAGCCATTCGGTCATGGCCTCTCCACAAAGTACACATGATGTTCGAAGCTTTCATGGATTAACTTCCTTTTATAGGAGGTTTATTCGAAACTTTAGCACCATAATGGCTCATATGACTAAGGTGATTATGCGTACATCATTTAAATGGACCCCTAAGGTCCAAGCTGCCTTTGAGGAAGTGAAGAAAAGACTAACTCAAGTATCTGTCCTTGCTTTGCCATGCTTTGAGAAAGTCTTTGAGGTTAAATGTGATGCATCTAGTGTTGGAATAGGTGGTGCTCTTGCTCAAGAAGTTAAACCTTTGGCCTTTTTAGTGAGAAACTGTGCGATTCAAGATAAAAGTATTCCACCTATGATAAAGAGTTTTATACAATTGTGTGATGTTCAAAGCACTGGAGCCATTATCTCGTAGCTACTAAGTTCATTTTGCATTCTGACCAGGAGGCTTTGAAGTATTTTCAAGGCCAACACAAGGTAAACTCATGCCATGCAAAGTGGGTTGAGTATCTCCAGTCATTCTATTTCACTATCAAGCACAAGTTAGGAAAACACAATCAAGGTTCCGATTCATTGTCAAGGAGTAATCTCATCCTGTTTCAGTTAGATGCTTATATTCTTGGTTTTGAGCATCTAAAAGCTTTATATGCTGATGATGAGGACCTTGGGGGGCTGTTTGCTGCTTGTTCAAACCACCCCAAAGGTGATTTCTTGATTCAAGAAGAATCCTTGTTTAAAGGTACTCGGCTGTGTGTACCTAGTTGTAGCACTCGTGAGCTCTCAATTAGTTAGGTATATGGTGGTTCTTTAGCTGGTCATTTTGGAGAGTCTAGGATCTTAATAATGTTAAGGGAGCATTACTACTGGCCAGGAATGGAGAAGGATGTTCAAGACATCCTAAGAAGATCTGGAACATGCCAAGTTACCAAAAGTCACACCTTACCCCACTGCTTATACACACCCCTTCCAGTTCCCACATTACCTTGGGTGGATGTGAGCATAGATTTCATTCTAGGTTTACCTAAAACCCAATGGAATAAAGATTCAATCTTTGTGGTGGTGGACAGGTTTTTAAAGATGGCACATTTCATACCATGCAACAAGACGAATGATGCTGCAACTATCGTGGAGTGATACTTCGAGAAGGTAAGCAAATTACATGGAATCCCCAAGTCCATTATTTTTGATAGGGATACAAAGTTTCTAAGCCATTTTTGGATTACCTTATGGAAGACATTGGGTACTAAACTCATGTATAGTACCACCGTCACCCCCAAACTGATGGGTAAACTGAGGTGACTAATCGAACTTTGGGCACTCTCCTAAGGGCTTTCATTAAACCTCATGCCAAAGCTTGGGATTTACTCTTGCTTCATACTAAGTTTTCAAACAACAAGGGAGATAGCAAGGCTACTATTCTTTCTCCTATCAAGGTGGTCTATGGAATTGATCCCCTAAGTCACGTTGATCTTACTCCAACATGCCTAGACCCGAAACCAAGTGCGGATGCAGCAGCAAGAGTAGAGGAGATTCAAAGGCTCCATGAGCTGGTTAAAGGCAGAATATAGAAGATTAATGTATCATACCAAGCCCCAGCCAACAAGCATAGGAGAAAGATGGTATTTTAACTAGGAGACCTAGTATGGATCCACTTAAGGAAGGAGAGATTTGCTTCCAAAAGGAAGAACAAACTGACGCCATGAGCTGAAGGTCCATTTAACGTCTTAGAGAAGGTAAATTCCAATGTTGATAAGGATGTTTACCAGGTGATTATAGAGTTTTAGCCATGTTCAATGTGGCAAATTTGAGCCGCTACCATTTAGATGATTCTTTAGCAGATTTGAGGATCAAATCCCTTCAATAAGGGGAGGATGATTGAGTCCTACCAGGCCAAGGCCTTGTCCAAGATCATACAAGTCCATAAGGTGCATGAACAAGGTCATAAGTTCAAATAATGGCTCGCATTATGCTAAGGGCAGAAATAGAAGCTACCGAGTACAAGGCAGATTTAAAACTCAGTTTTGTGTTCTTAATTACTTAGGCCTCCATGAGCTTTAAGTTCCAATTTTTTGCATATCTTGGTCTCGCGAGATGTTAGCGTCTAAGTCCAACTGAGAAATACAGGTTAAGTTAAGTGAAAGATGAAGAACCTAGGCAATTTTCCAAACCATGTAGGCTAAAACCCAATTTGGACCAGTTTGAGTATTTTGATTCTTTGGACAGGCAAATCAAGTCAAAATATGTGATTTCACTTACAAGCGTTAGAATATATCCAAGGATTTTCTAGCCATTTGTGGCGATCCAAATCATGCCTACATTTGGCCTAAGAAATGTGGCGTCAAAACATAGCCTGCATTTTGCTAGCTACTACCTGGACGCACCTAATTGGTTCATTTGGTGGTTGATGTCCTTCCAAGGGTTTGATCCATGTCTAGCAGCATGATTGAGTAGTTAAAAGGCTGTTAGACACAATCATGAAGAAACCTTGTGAAGATCTGATGGGAGCAAGGAGAGGAAGGCATAAACATAGCCATTTGCTAACCGTAAAGTACAACTGGGACAAAGCAGCTTGCTTCTTTTCTCTCACACATGACCAGTAGCCTTTTTGCCTAATTGCTTGCTTAGTATCTAGCTTAACTTTAATCCTTATGATTAAATAGGTTCATGGTTGTAATTAAAAATGATTACGCCTAGAAACAAGTTAGTAACTCACGAGTTAGCATCGACCGTGAACTAAACTAGATTAGGAGGTTTCCTGATCCTGAAGATACCTCACTCCTTAGGCTGAACCTACTTGTGTGCTTGCATGCTAGGCTACAAGGCTTTGCACGCTACACTTTTGTAATCAGATTTCATACATTGAAAGGGAGAAAAGAGACCCTCGCTTCTTGAAAGCAAAACACTAAACTTGCGAATCTCTAATTGTGGCCGATTAGAGTGGTGATCAAGTATAGTCCTAAACTTATTTAAGGGGTGATGTTTATATCTTAATCAAGCGTAGGGGCCCTAACCTTGATCTTGGTGGTGATTCCTGTATCCAAGATTCAAGCTTAGTTCTATCCTTAACTCATTTTCAGTTTCGAATTCTATTGAGTTCAAATTGAGTGTCGTGAGTTTTTAGCTTGTTCCTTTGCAATCCTTTGAGTGTGAGTTTATTCCATCAAGCTTTCCATCATTTTGGGTTCTTGAGCATCCAATTTCAATCGCAAAATCCCTTAGAATGGGTCCTTTAGGTTGGATTTGAGGTGGGTGGTTCTCGATTCCCTAAACTACTAATAATTTCACAAAGTTCTTCAATGCTTTTAGATGAATTGTTTATCACCCCAATTGCATGTATTTGATTGTGAATTTTAGTCATTAGCGTGCTGAATTTAGGGCTAAATTAGGTTATGGTTATTCTCTGAAGATTAATCTTGCATTTGATAACCCTTGCATGTTAATCGTTGACCCCTGAAATTACTGATTCGGGAACTGAATGATGCCAATGTTGATTCAAGTGCATTATGGCCTTGTTATTATGCTGACTTTTAAGTGTATGTTGTTGTTAATGTTGTTAATGTTAATTTAGGAATTCCTGAGTTGTCGAATTTGAGATTTTAGTACTAGAGATGTTGAATTAAAGTTGAACTGTACAGCTAATGTTTGGGTTAAACTATTGAGTGGATTTTAAGGATTATTGTTTTCGGTGTCGTAAGTAGGGAGTCAGGGTTGTACGATGTATAAATAAATTTACGAAGTGTATTTTCATGTATTAATGCCGTGTGATTTTGTTATTAGTGTTGCGCTGATAGTGGTTCATAATGGCTTGCTGGGCATTAATTGTATCAGTGTTATTAAGGCCTGTGCATGCGCTTTGTGACCTTAGGGTGAGTCGAAAAGTGCCTTGAATTGGCTAAATAGTTTGCGAATTGGTTTAATGGCGAACCAGATTCATGAACTAGGTGACCCTTTTAATTGTTCCGATATGCCCTAAAGGAACCACACATGCTTGCTGATTGCGTTTAATGCTTTAGTTGCTGTAACGCCTATAGTAGAGACAGCATTTAGGCCACTAAACATTTCAGGTGAACGATACAGTTGAATTCCCCTTGAAATTAAAACTTAAAAATGCGCAATGTGTTGTTATAAGATTGCAGGTTTATTTTAAATGCTTTCTTTGCATTGCTTGGAACAAAATTTGCAAAACCCAAAACATGAGATTGACTTATAGTTCCAAACCATTGAATGCCTTTTAATGAATTAAGTGCAATAATATCGTGACTGTCGAATTATGAATTAAGCTGCGGCTCCTTTATGTAAAGTTGGAAGTTATTCAATTGTTAATGCATTTATAAGCGTGCCTCCCCTTTTTGATGGCGCATATACGATGTGTGCTATGTGTATATGCCATCGGCTATGTTCTTTGCCAGACTGTTGTAATCTTCGCTGTTTAAGATTGTCTGCATGTTTAAAGGTCTCAACTGAATGATTTATGAACTAAGAGTCGTTTGCTTGTTACAATGACTAAGACAACATCCTAATTGCTTAAACAAGTAACTGGAATGTTTAATAACCCCTTAATTGTTTTCAATAGTGGTTTAAATGGCCTATCGAGATGGAAACAATGCGAATTACGATTGAATATATTTGTTTTGTGCTTGAAGGCGTGCGTTGATAAGTTTGTATGTGAACTACTGTGATATGACAAGCATGTTGAGTTATGTGGTTGGTAATGACTGTTAGACCATTTGCTTGATAAGAATGCTTTTACGCGAAACTAATTACGAGTAAGTTGTAGGCTTGTAAGCTTTTAAAGCACGTTTTAATTACAACTCCTTTGAAAAGTGAACGTAAATTTGTTCATTAATTCATTTAAAATCATGTTTTGATAAAACAAATGTCATATGCTTTTCATGAGTCAACTTGAATTCACTAAGGCATTTTAGCCTTCTTACATATTGAGATGAAACACCTATGTTGATAAGTTTGTAAGAAATTTACTTTTGGATTTCCCTTATTATTCATCAAAGGTTGAAATGAATTCAGAAACGACTAAAATGTTTAGTCGCTAAATGTAATTACTATATGTATACATATATTTATATAAGTAAACCCTTCAAAAGCTAAGTGTTGGGTTAGTGAACCCAAAATAATCTTAAGCGACTTTCTTCTTTAAAGGTAAAGAGTTATAAACTATAATTGTGGTTATAGAACTTATTTTAGCCTAACAAACGTATTTATGGTTCTAAGGACGAATCATTAAAACGAAAAAACTTATAACTTGCTTGAAGGTAGGAAAAGTCTTTGTTGCTTATGAGAAGAGCTTTAATAACTAAAACGATTTGGTTTGAATAAAATTGGCTAAGATAGTGCTTATTAAGTGGTCATGCCTAGGGAGTAATCCCAGATGTGGGAACCCTAGAAGACCCTAACATGATTCGATGTTATGTGGCGCATGATGAAACCTTGAGGGTAGGACTTTCCGCATGATAAGGTGTGAGCTGTTTCCACCAAAGAGGAAAATATCAAGGTTAGAGACTGCACCTGACTACTCTGTCGGGACGCATGTAACCAAATGTTATGTTATGCCTTGGGGATAATGCGATTTGTTAGTGACGATTTCACATAGGACGAGTGACGATCTCTCGTAAATAGCACGTCACGAACTCTTACACTAAAGTAAATGATCTTTCCTGATATGTGAATGAAATGTTTAAAGTTCTTACTTTATTTATTCGGGAATTCAGAAAAGAGCAAAAATCCTTCAATGAACCAAATTCATATATAAATTACGCATTTTAGGACGAAATAAGTTATTTAGGTTTTAAACACGTCAATGAGGTTTTCCTTCCTTTCCTAACTTTGTTAAGTCGCATTAGTTGAATATATGCTCAAATGAAAAACTTGACGAGTTATGAATGTTTAAATGCTATTAATAGCTTTAGCGGATTTGTTTTTATTAAAGAATGAAATTTTCTTTTGCCTAATGCAATAATAGTAGTATATATGTAATGTATTTGTTATTTAAAAGTATTACGTGCAACTATTTTGTTTTTCTTGGGGTCGAGGATCACTCAATGAGCATGTGGCAGCTCATTCCCCCTCTATTTCCCTTTTCCCAGTTTTTCGATGTGACATGTAGAAGTTGATTTGCATAAATCAAATTAGAGTCTCCTTTTTAGATGTGAAAAAAGTGTTATGTGTATGTATGTACATAAGTAGACTTATGAGTTTAATGATGTAATATGATGTATCCTTAGATTTCTAAATGTATGTAAATAAAGTACTTTGGTTCATGTAATGCATATTATTTAAAAGTTGCTCTGCATGGCCACGTGAGCCAACTATTTGATTAGTCAGTCACCTTTCGTTGGAGTTATTTATTTTTGGGATGCAAAGCTCCGTACTCTGGATGTGTGATCGATTGAGTTTATCTTTTATTTCTTTCCTTATTATTGAATTTATTACCTGGTATACTTTGGGCATGTGGCCAGCAAAGTTGTGGACTCTGGCATGAAGTCATTGAGCTGGTTTTGATGTTCTTTTATGCTACTCATTACAGGAACCTAACTGTTGAATTAGTATATTCAGTTTTGATGACAACAAACCCAAGTGTAAAATGCTCTTAAGTAATGTTGCTCCAAACAAAGTTCTCCAAACAGGCATACACTGTTATTTTCAATATGCGTCTTAACTTGTTTGCTGAATGTTGAGAACAAGTCTTAAGAACAGGTCTCATACCTTGATGACTCACGCTCAAGTCAAGAACACCACCTCGATGAGTTGATTGTGTGTTAAGATCAGTTCCTGAACTCAAGCAATACAAGAACAACCTGGCAAACAGGCTAGGTGTTTCAAGGACAATCCAGCAAACATGCCTTTCTGAACTCAAGCGATACAAGAACAACCTGGCAAACAGGTTGGTCTAGGTGGTTGGGGCAGCGTATTTGTCTTGAACAAGATGACTGGATCTACAACAAGATGTCTTGGTAATTTAGGTTTTATTTTTTTTAGACTCTTGTTAATATGCCAATCTTGAAAAGTCTCTAACTAACCACTCTTGAATTGGTTGCGCTATTTGCTTCAGAACACCAAGTTTGAACAACCCTGTAAACAGGGTACCTAGGGTGTTTCTGAACTGCAACGGCCAAACCCGGTCACTTTGAAAAACTTATTTTGGTTGGCCAAAAGCTCTAATATATTTTGATAAAATTCCAAGACAGCAATTTAAGCTGTAGGAAATCTTTTGATATGAAAATCACTTGGGAGATTTGCAAAACTGATTCTGGAAAATATTTACCAAAACCGAAAATATTTCTCTCTTATCCTTTGGAAAGTGATTAATTCAAAATTCAAGTTGAGATTCTTTTCCAGGTATTTCACGGCTATTTTTAAGGGGAAAAGATAGTCTTTTATCCTCCAAAATCAAATCCCTACAATATTGGGAAACTTTATCCTCATTGGATCTTTTAGCCGTTGGAATTCTCTGTGCTAAGTAAAAATCTCTCTTTGTTAAACATAGCTGATTTTATCACTTCTCATTGTTTTTGACCGTTGGATTTTTTTTGTGTAAAAACTCAACATTTCACTCCCATTCAGAAGCTAAGAAAAAACGAGAAACATACACAACATACGCAAAAAGGGAGAAGTGCAAAAGTGGTTTTTCTAGTGAGAAGAATTTTTCGAGCTACTCTTGAGAAAAGAAAAACCGAGACAAGTTGTGTTTAAGCTGAGCTTTCAAGATATTGGCATACTAGGACCTCATTGTACCTTACATCTGCTTAAATCAGAAGCACCCCCGTAAGGTGTTTTGTAACCCTGATCTTGGATCAGAAAAGTGAGTGAGTGGTCCTCAGTCGTGTGGACTTTGGACGTGTCCAATCTGGTGAGATTTGGACGTGGTGTAACCTTTCTTAGAAAAGAAGGTTACGTGGTTGCAAGTTGTAACAAGGTGTGTTACATTTGTAACGTGTGAAGCCCGTTAGTGAAAGTGGTTAAATCCTACACGAGGTAGGTCGTGGTTTTTCACACCTCAGTTGGGCTAGAGGTGTTTTCCACGGAAAAATTGTGTGTGCTTTATTTCCGCATTTATCTTGTTGATTTTCGCCTTTGAGCAAATTGAAAACATCTGGTGCAAACAAGTCAGAAGGTTGTTTGCAATTCAAGAACAACCTCTGTAATCAGGAGGGTGTTTGTCAGTAAGTAGGCGAAAATCGAACACCACAATTCACCCCCCTCTTGTGGTTAAGTGCTCCTAAATTCAACAAGTGGTATCAGAGCAGGTTCTCTCAAAAGGGCTAACACCTTGAGAGATTCTGAAGATGAGTACACCACAAGGAATCCTTGAAGGACAATCCATTACTCGGCCACCCTATTTCAACGGCCAACATTATAGTTGGTGGAAGAATAGGATAGAGAACTATATTCAGGCAGAAGATTATGAGTTATGGATGCTCATCAAGAACGGGCCCCTTGTTCCCACCAAGGTGCTTGAAGATGGTAAGAAGGTTCCCAAGGAACCCATAGAGTTTGATGCTGAAGACTATAAGAAAATGGAAAAGAATGCCAAGGCCAAGAAGCTATTATATTTTGGCCTAGGTCCAGATGAATATACACGTATCTCGGAGTGTGAGTCAGCCCAGGAGATATGGAATGCCCTCCAAGTAGCTCATGAAGGAACAAGTCAAGTCAAACAATCACGTATTGAGCTACTCATGAGGCAATATGAGTTGTTTGATATGGGTGATCCTGAGAACGTGATGGATATGTACACATGCTTCACCCACATAACAAACGAGCTAAAATCCCTTGGAAAATCCTTCACCACAGAAGAGCTGGTGAGGAAGATTCTAAGGATTTTGCCTCGGTCTTGGGAAGCGAAGGTGACAGCCATCCAAGAAGCTAAAGACATGAACAAGATCACCCTCGACGAGTTGATTGGTAATCTTCAAACCTATGAACTCAGAAAGAACTCACAACAAAAAGAGGAGTAGAAGAAGGATCGTGGGCTTGCCTTGAAAGCACAAGAGGATGATGACTCTGACCTTGAGGATGAAGAGATGGCCTTAATGACACGAAAGTTCAAGAAATTCTTCAAAAAGGTCAAAGAAAACAGCAGAAGAAAGGACTTCAGTAAATCCAGAAACACCCCCCGAGAACAGTTCACAGGGTGTTTTAAATGTGGCAAACCAGATCACCTTGTGAAAAACTGCCCTCTGCTTCGAGAAGAGCAGGAGTTCGAACAACCCAGAAAACAGGTTCGAAAACAACCTGTGAACACCTCAGGCAAAAGATTCTCGAAGGCTATGCTTGCTGCCTGGGGAGACTCTTCTGAGGATGAAGGTGAATCTGAAAGTGAAGGAGATGCTGTAGCTCTCATGGCACAAAGTGACTCAGACTTAGATGATGAATCCACAAACAGCTTGACTGATCTCAAGAACAAGGTACATGGTCTCAATAAAGCAACTCTCGAAAAACTTTTGTATACCTTGATAGATACTTGTGCTGAATTGAAACGAGATGTCCAAGACCTAGAACTAGAAAATGAAATCCTTAAGAATGAGAAACTTGAGGCTGAAAGAGAAATTCTAGCTTCACATCAAACCATAAATGACCTTAGGGAGACCTTGATCTTGAACGAAGTAAAATATACCACCAATCAAGCCAAGGCTGAAAAGGAAACCCTTGAGCTTAAAGAAAAGGTCGAAGTTTTGCTTGCTGAAAACAAGAACCTGTCGGCTAAAGCAAAACGCACAGAACACGACCTTGCCACAAACAGGTTGTGGAACAAGTCCTCACAAGCCCTTGATTGGTTAAACACTCACCACAGTCGAAACAAAAAGGGACTTGGATATAAGCCTAAACGAACCGTTTACCCAATCCATAGAAAGTATGTGGGATTACCTGAAAACATTGTTTGCTTTCATTGTGGTAAAACTGGTCACTATCAATATTCATGTCCTTCAAGAAGGTATGGCATTGAAAAGAATAAAAGGTATGTGAAACAAATCTGGATTAGAAAAGATGAGCTTTATTTGTCTAAAAGAATGGGACCCAAGTGGATCTGGCTTCCCAAAACTAACCCTTGATTTGTTTTGCAGGCTGAAGTGAGAGAGAACAACCCCACAAACAACCCAGCAAACAGGGTAATAAACACCCTGGCAAGTAGCTCAGAAAATAACCTTGAAAACAGGCAGCTGTGGTATGTTGATAGTGGGTGTTCGCGGTATATGACCAGAGAAAAATCAAACTTTCTCCACTTACAGCTTCAACCGGTGGGAGCGTGGCTTTTGGAAACGGCAAGTCTGGGGCAATTGTTGGTATAGGTAGCATTGGTAAAACTCTCTCCCACTCAATTGATAATGTGCACTTAGTTGATGGTTTAAAGCATAATTTACTAAGTGTGTCCCAACTGTGTGACAAGAACAATCTAGTGGTGTTCTCACGAACACATTGCTTGGTTGTCAATGCCAACACAGGAGACGTTGTGTTAAAGGGGAAGCGTCACAAAAATGTTTACAAAGTTTGTATTTCCACACTTCTCCAAAACAACCTGACTTGTTTGAGTGCTGTGAATGATGATATAATGCTCTGGCACAAGAGACTAGGTCATGCGAGCCTTACTCTTTTAAACAAACTTGTTTCTAAAGACTTGGTTGTTGGACTACCTTCCATCAAGTTTAATGATGACAGGGTATGTGAAGCTTGTGCAAAAGGAAAACAAGTCAGATTGTCTTTTAAATCAAAAAGGTGTGTTAGCACTACCCGACCTCTTGAATTATTACACATTGATCTATGTGGTCCTATGAGGATAACAAGTAGAGGTGGGAAGAGGTATGTGCTTGTCATAGTGGATGATTACTCTCGATTTACTTGGACCCTGTTCTTGGCCTCCAAGGATGAAACTTTTGAGAATTTTATTGCCCTTCTCAAAAAGGTTGAAAAGAGAGTAGGACACTCATTGGTTAGCTTGAGGTCTAATCATGGTACTGAATTTGAAAATACAAGTTTTACAGAATTTTGTAATACGCATGGTGTTGATCATAACTTCTCGGCCCCAAGAACACCCCAACAGAATGGGGTGGTTGAGCGCAAAAACCGCACCCTAGAAGACATGACTAGGACAATGCTTATTGCTAGTGGTCTTCCTAGGAACTTTTGGGCAGAAGCTTTGAACACATCATGTTACATTATGAATAGATGTATGATTAGACCTATTTTGAACAAAACTCCCTACGAACTCTTCAAAGGCAGAAAGCCCAACATTATGCATTTAAGAATATTCGGTTGTAGGTGTTTTGTGCATAATAATGGGAAGGATGCTTTAGGAAAGTTTGATCCCAGGAGTGATGAGGCAATATTGCTCGGTTATTCCTCTCACAGCAAGGCATACAAAGTCTTTAACAAAAGAACCTTGTGCGTTGAGGAAAGTGTGCATGTGCTTTTTGATGAATCTAACACCTTGAATAAGAATGGTGCACAGGAAGAAGAGTTTGAATTAGGTCTTATCCGAAAAGAAGTGTTGCCCCATGAGAGACAAGGTAAGAACACCATGGAGACAACAGGCCCAGAAGTTGTTCCTCAAAACGGCAGGCAAGGTGAACACCAAACAGGGGGAAACACCGTTGAACCCTGTTCGGGACCATGTTCTTCAGGAACAGGCTTACAAACAGGTGCAGAAACAGGCTCAGGAGGTGTTCGTGAGCCTGATTCTCCAAATATTCCGGCTAGAGTAGAGCATGTGTCTGTGGATCCACTTACTCCACGACCATGGAAGCACTATAGTTCACACCCCCTTGATCAAATTCTGTCTGATATTAACAGTGGAGTGCAAACTAGGTCTAAGCTTAAGAATTTCTGTGCTTTCTATGCTTTTGTCTCTAACATTGAGCCAAAGAATGTGAATGAAGCTCTTGCAGATTCAGATTGGGTCACGGCAATGCAAGAAGAGCTCCATCAATTTGAAGGAAACAGAGTATGGCACCTGGTACCTAAACCTGCAGAGAGAACAATCATTGGAACCAAGTGGGTGTTCCGAAACAAACTGGATGAGTCAGGAACAGTCACTAGGAACAAGGCACGGCTGGTTGTTCAAGGGTATAACCAAGAAGAAGGGATCGATTATGAAGAAACCTTTGCACCAGTTGCTAGAATTGAGGCTATTCGAATCCTAATAGCCTTTGCAGCTCATATGGAAATCAAGCTATATCAAATGGATGTGAAAAGTGCATTCCTAAACTGATACCTTAAAGAAGAGGTGTATGTCAAATAACCCCCTGGTTTTGAAAACAGTGAATTTCCTAACCATGTTTTCAAACTTGACAAAGCTCTTTATGATTTAAAACAAGCTCCTAGAGCTTGGTGTGAACGTTTGTCAAGTTTTTTACTTGAAAATAATTTTAGAAGAGGCAAGGTAGACAATACCTTGTTTCTAAAAACTAAGGTAGACAATACCTTGACAAAGCTCTTTATGGTTTAAAACAAGCTCCTAGAGCTTGGTATGAACGTTTGTCAAGTTTTTTACTTGAAAATAATTTTAGAAGAGGCAAGGTAGACAATACCTTGTTTCTAAAAACTAAGGGGGAACATTTATTGATTGTCCAAATATATGTTGATGATATTATATTTGGTGCAACTCATCATGATTTATGCAATGAATTTTCAAATATGATGAGGAGTGAGTTTGAGATGAGCATGATAGGTGAGCTTAACTTTTTCTTAGGCTTACAAATCAAGCAAACTCCAAACGGCACCATGATCCATCAACAAAAGTATATCAAGGAGCTACTTAAGTGTTTTGGGATGGAGTCGGCCAAATCCATAGACACTCCTATTTTTCCTTCAACCAAGTTGGTTATGGATGATGGGAGTCCCTCAGTTGAGGAGAAACTCTATAGGGGCATGATTGGGTCACTCCTATACCTAACCGCTAGTAGACCGGATATTGTTTTTAGTGTTGGTTTATGTGCCCGTTTTCAGTCTAATCCTAAGGAAACTCATCTTAAAGCTGTTAAACGGATACTAAGATATTTGAAGCATACACCCAATTTAGCTTTATGGTATCCTAGAGGTTGCAATTTTGATCTTGTTGGATATGCTGACGCTGACTATGCTGGATTCCTAGTTGATAGAAAGAGTACCTCAGGTATGGCTCACTTTCTTGGACCTTGTTTGGTATCTTGGGCTACCAAGAAGCAACATTCAGTTGCCATGTCCACAGCAGAAGCTGAATATGTTGCAGCAGCTTCATGTTGTGCTCAACTGTTGTGGATAAGACAACAGCTTAAGGACTTTTGTGTTGACACTGGATGCATTCCTATTTTTTGTGATAACACAAGTGCAATTAACATTGCCAAAAATCCATGTCAACATAAAAGAACAAAGCATATTGACATTCGACATCATTTCTTGAGAGATAATGTTGAAAAGGGTTTAATTTCTATGAATTTTTGCACAACGGAAAATCAAATTGCTGATATATTCACTAAGGCACTAGCTAGAGATCAATTTGAGAGAAATAGACTGGAACTAGGGTTGGTAAGAACACCCTGAGATACTTGTTTCCAAGACATGAACTAGGTTTGGTAAAAACAACCTCTACACCCTGTTCTCTCCCCTTGTTTGCAAATCTTATTAGCAACTGATGTGATTTATGTACAATGAGTGCATACACTCGAATTGCGTGCGTTTTTTTTAATTTATACAAAGACTGCAGCATAAGGGGATGTACTAAGGATCACTGGAGTAGCTCTGCCACCCCTAGTACCAATGAGTCAAATCAAGATCAAACGGCGAAGAACAGGCAGGTATCTTGATCGAACGGAAAGAACAGGTACGTCCCTTGGTTGTTCGATGCATATGGGAATGTGTTTTCTTTAAACCTCCCTCCTTACCAAGGCACACGCCTTTAATGTTCTCACCCGTTGCAAATCTAGAGATCTTTAAAAGATTTTGGGTGCTCTCTCTCTCTTTAAATGCCCTGTTCTCAGTTCTTCTTTTCACCTGACTTCATCTCGCTCAAAAGCAAACCCTGCAAACAGCCTTAAACCCTAATCTCTCTCCTCTAGCAACAATGGCTTCCAACAACACCTCTCACTCAAAAGTCCTGGTTCTTGCGTCCTCAATCCCTGCTCCCCCTCGCCCAATCCTATGCAAGCCTTTCAGATTTCTGAAAAGCTTGTTCCTAAAGTCAGTCGGGATAGGGATGGACGATATTCCCTTCAATTGTGGAAGGGAATTGGTGTTTCTTGTGGGGTCAGTTGCATGTCCCATTAAAGTAGAGTCGGAGGGTGCACCATCGGGGCCTCAAGACAAAATCTTGGAAACCCCTGAAGGGTTTAGTGATAATTTCGAACCCTGTTCTTTTGGGCTGTTTCCTGAAACAGTGCCAGAAACAGGGAAAGACTCTTTTGACGCCGTGTGTGTGGAGGATCTAAATGTCGATTTCCGAGGGAATTCGAATGAGACATCAGAGGAGAGTCAGGAGAAGGATTCTCTCCCTGAGGCTGAACTCACTACTCTGGTTGCTCGAACCGGAGAGAAAAGGAAAAGGGTGAAAATAGTGGCCAGGCGCAGCAGAACGCCAAGAACAAGGCCATAACCAAGGTCTCAGCCCTCTCAAACTCCCTCTTCTCCAAAATCCTCCAAGCCTTCTCGCAAATCTGCAAGAATAGCTTTTCAATCCGCTCCCCGTATCTCCAAACCCTCTGCTCCAATCATCGAGGAGATTTCCTCTTCTTCTACCGAGGGGTTCTCGAGTTCTGACTCTGAGAACACCTCTTTCAAACAGGGGACACCGGTGTTCTCCGAGTCCTCTGAAGATCAAGCCCCTCAAAAATCAACCTCTAAACCTGCTGTGAAGCCCTCTCCTGCAAACTCACCCCTCAAAAGAAAGCCCAGAACAGCTCCCCTACCAGACGCTACCACCTCTGTTCCTCCTCCCAAACGCCCAAAGAAGTCCACTCCCTCTCCTATGTCTGACAAGCATGCGTAATTGCTTAAGCGCAATGTCATCAGGGGGAAGGTAGTAAATGTACGTTTTTTCAAGGAACAGGGTCTGGGGGTGTTTCTGAATAAGTTGCGAGTCCAAGGCTGGCTCGACTTGTTTGCAAACACCCAGTTGGGGTGTTCTGTGCCTGAGTTGGCTGAGTTTTACGCCAACTGCAGTGTCACCAAAGGGGTGGTAACAAGTTTTGTGAATGGGCAAGGCATTAAGGTTGATGCGCCCACACTTGGGAAAATATTGGGGGTGCCCTCACAAGGCTTTGCTGTGTATGTGAGAGAAGACAAGACTGCCCTGGCAACAGCCAGGCTCCTAGAGGTGTCCTAACGCCTCAGTCAGAAACAGGGCCTGAGAACACCCCTCTCGGTTAAGAAGGGTGAAATGACCTCCCTGCACCAACTACTGTTTATGTTCACCATCAAGAACATAATTCCGCGAGGTCAAGGGCGAAACTCAGTAGATGCCCTCGATCAATGTCTAGTGGACCTACTGGATTGGGAGGAACCAATAAACCTCCCTGCAATCATGATTCGCCACATAGGGCGAATTGCGAACACCACCCGAGCCCATGATCTTAGCTATGGGTTTCTGCTGACAAGGGTGTTTGAGCACTTTGGGATAGCGCTCACACGGAGAGTGGCGGCCCAAATCATTGATGCGATTGGGATTGACACCCTGCTAGGGTGTGGCTATGAGGTTGGCGAAGGGTTAGTCTCCAAACAGGGTCGTCGACCACCTCGACTACTTGTTTCTGGGCAACCTTCCATCAAGGTTGAGGCTGTTCTTGAGGACAATGCTCGTCTCAAGGATGAGCTCTCCGCCGTCAAGGCTGCTCTTGCTGAGGAACAAGCCCTCTCCGCCAAACGCCATGAAGATTTGCTTGCCCTTCTCTCCACCCTTGCCCGCAGCATTCCTCCTCTGCAAACGAAACCACCCCCTGCTCCCTGATTGTCTAGGCTGATCTCTAGTCTCCTCCTCCTCCTCTCTTAGTTTTGTTGTTTTGGCATTTTACTACTTTTCTTTGCAATGAAATATCTATTTGCAATGCTTTATATGCTTTTCTTGCAACCGTCCTATTGTTCTTGCTTTTTAATAATGCCAAAAGGGGGAAGAATAGTGTAACCTATTGACAAAGTATGACGAATGAGCCTGACCTTGACTCGATAGGGTGAGTTGACCTCTAACTCCTTGTACCTCTGTGGATCCCTATCAGCATTCAATTTTTTTAATATGGACACTTGGTTTGTCATCATCAAAAAGGGGGAAATTGTTGAATTAGTATATTCAGTTTTGATGACAACAAACCCAAGTGTAAAATGCTCTTAAGTAATGTTGCTCCAAACAAAGTTCTCCAAACAGGCATACACTATTATTTTCAATATGCGTCTTAACTTGTTTGCTGAATGTTGAGAACAAGTCTTAAGAACAGGTCTCATACCTTGATGACTCACGCTCAAGTCAAGAACACCACCTCGATGAGTTGATTGTGTGTTAAGATCAGTTCCTGAACTCAAGCAATACAAGAACAACCTGGCAAACAGGCTAGGTGTTTCAAGGACAATCCAGCAAACAGGCCTTTCTGAACTCAAGCGAGACAAGAACAACCTGGCAAACAGGTTGGTCTAGGTGGTTGGGGCAGCGTATTCATCTTGAACAAGATGACTGGATCTACAACAAGATGTCTTGGTAATTTAGGTTTTATTTTTTTTAGACTCTTATTAATATGCCAATCTTGAAAAGTCTCTAACTAACCACTCTTGAATTGGTTGCGCTATTTGCTTCAGAACACCAAGTTTGAACAACCCTGTAAACAGGGTACCTAGGGTGTTTCTGAACTGCAACGGCCAAACCCGGTCACTTTGGAAAACTTATTTTGGTTGGCCAAAAGCTCTAATATATTTTGATAAAATTCCAAGACAGCAATTTAAGCTGTAGGAAATCTTTTGATATGAAAATCACTTGGGAGATTTGCAAAACTGATTCTGGAAAATATTTACCAAAACCGAAAATATTTCTCTCTTATCCTTTGGAAAGTGATTAATTCAAAATTCAAGCTGAGATTCTTTTCCAGGTATTTCACGGCTATTTTTAAGGGGAAAAGATAGTCTTTTATCCTCCAAAATCAAATCCCTACAATATTGGGAAACTCTATCCTCATTGGATCTTTTAGCCGTTGGAATTCTCTGTGCTAAGCAAAAATCTCTCTTTGCTAAACATAGCTGATTTTATCACTTCTCCTTGTTTTTGACCGTTGGATTTTTTTTGTTTAAAAACTCAACATTTCACTCCCATTCAGAAGATAAGAAAAAACGAGAAACATACACAACATACGCAAAAAGGGAGAAGTGCAAAAGTGGTTTTTCTAGTGAGAAGAATTTTTCGAGCTACTCTTGAGAAAAGAAAAACCGAGACAAGTTGTGTTTAAGCTGAGCTTTCAAGATATTGGCATACTAGGACCTCATTGTACCTTACATCTGCTTAAATCAGAAGCACCCCCGTAAGGTGTTTTGTAACCCTGATCTTGGATCAGAAAAGTGAGTGAGTGGTCCTCAGTCGTGTGGACTTTGGACGTGTCCAATCTGGTGAGATTTGGACGTGGTGTAACCTTTCTTAGGAAAGAAGGTTACGTGGTTGCAAGTTGTAACAAGGTGTGTTACATTTGTAACGTGTGAAACCCGTTATTGAAAGTGGTCAAATCCTACACGAGGTAGGTCGTGGTTTTTCACACCTCAGTTGGGCTAGAGGTGTTTTCCATGGAAAAATTGTGTGTGCTTTATTTCCGCATTTATCTTGTTGATTTTCGCCTTTGAGCAAATTGAAAACATCTGGTGCAAACAAGTCAGAAGGTTGTTTGTAATTCAAGAACAACTTCTGCAATCAGGAGGGTGTTTGCAGTAAGTACGCGAAAATCGAACACCACAATTCACCCCCCTCTTGTGGGTAAGTGCTCCTAAATTCAACACTAACGTAAGGTTTTAAGTTCGGGAAATGATCAATTTTAGGCGAAACTCTATCTGTTTCATCGCGGAATCTAAGAAAACATTAATATCACTGCCAGGGTTAAGGGTGTTATAGTTTATGCCTTACCATCGTCAGAGTCCTCTAGAGTTCCCACATTTGGGTTTGCCCTGCAGGAACTCACTAGCACTATCCTCTTAGCCCAAAACATTTCAAGTGCATCTCGCTTTAAAAATGTATGTGTCAAAATTCTCGTTGTATCATAACAATTCCATTTCCATTTTTAAGAAGGCTCAAGTGCCTTAATAAAATCAAGTCAACTTATAAAATGTATAAAGCCACTCCTTTTGGCAAAATATGCTTGAAAGTTAGTTAACGACTAAGTAACCATTTGCTTCTAAGAGGAGGGGATATTAAAACTCGTTTTTAGAAGCTTCTAATTTGCAACTTACACATAATTAGTTTCACTTAAAAGCACTTTTGTCAACAAGCAGGCTAAACGGTCATTATTAACCATGAAAGTCAGGGAGCTTCCTATATCAAAGCAATTTTTAAACACACTTATCAATGCACGCCTTTAAGCACATTATAAACATATTTATTTGTAATTCATGTTATTTCTAACTTGATACTCCATTTAAACATTTTTTGAAAACAATTATGGGATTATTAAACATTCAAGTTACTTATTTAAGTAATTAAGACATTGCTTCAGTCATTGTAACAATAAGTGACTGTTAAAGTAATTACTTGAGGAATCGAACTATTTCGAAGCCTCAATGCAAAACGGGTGACAATGGTTAATGCAAATTAAGCATGCTTCATCTGAAATAACTCCTAATTCATAAGTCATTTAGTACGAGACCCTTAAATGCCCACATAACCTGGAACAACTAAGATTTGCAACAATTGGACGTAGAACTCAGCCTTGACATACACACATAGTACACAAATAAATTAAAGTCTAACAATACCACAACTCGATTCAGCAGCATGCTATAACCAGATTGTGGCAATTAATAAGTAATAACCTAACATCAAAACAAGGCAATACAATTCATAAATTCACAAATTTTCATACAACCCGAACTCCCTCCTCACAGCACCGCCCACAACAATGCTCAAAATCATTCAATGTCAACCCAAACAATCCACCTACGCCTCATGAGTTCCCCAGTCTTCACAACTTCAATCTAATTAACGAATTAATCCTCATAAATAATTTAAGAACCTCTATAAATTACTAGTAATTTAGGGAATCAAGAACCACCTACCTCAATTCCAAGCTAAAGGACACGATTTACGGTTAACTGGGGTGAATTTGGGTTATATGGTTTGGTTCAATCCTTTCTCCAAATATGCTACTTGTTGCTTCACCTCCTGACCAGCACCGTTACACCCACCGAGCCTCCTAGTGCCCAGCGGCTGTCTCCTTTTCTCGCACTGACTGCGTGTGGGTTAGTGGCACCCTACGTTGCTTGCCGTCTAGGTGGTTGATCGGTCGCCACCACCTTGGTCGTCTTCCCCCCCCTCTCTAGGTGCATCTGCTAGAGAAGAGGGATGAAGGGAGAGCCAGGGGGTTTTGACCTATTCACGTGATGAGAACCGTGCCTCAATCCCCCTCTTTTGCTTTTTTCCCCTTTCCCTTTTTTGTTTTTATTTTGCTAGACCATAAAATATTTGGCTTAAATAACCCCAAGTCGAGTTGGTTTCGACGTTGCCTATTCTAACTTTGCTAATCTTGCTCAGTCTAACTCCCGAGTATTCACTAAAATTTTGTGTTCGTATAATAAGCCATGATATTTCAAAATCGGATTTAGTAAAATTACTCACTTTAATAAACACACAAATGTTAGCTGAATGTAGTTACTAAACGTAGCTAATAAAATTTTTAATCTAAACAGTTAGCCTAAAACTAAAAATGCTCGACCATTACATTCTCCCCCTTAAAAGAATCTAACCCTCAAAATTTCAAAGTCCATAGTACAGCAAAACACAGGATTCACATATACATGGCACAAACCATGTAAACTCATAATAGTGTCCAAAATCATACTTTACAACGAAATATAGCTCTTTAAATCAATAAAACAAAAGGTTTATGGTATGCAGGCTCCTCTTTGCCGATCCTCTTCAAGCGTCTACTCACTCTATTTTGAACCTAAGGGCAAATCATGTAGGTGAGGGGCAACTGAGTCGGCGTGGATACCCCTTTTAAACTCATGTTGAAACAAAAGTTAAAACTAAAACCGTTTTACATTGAAGCACACAAATTGGCATTTAGGAAACCTTTTATGCATAACAACTAGTGGCCTCAACGAAGGTCAAGTCAAAAGGTACATAACTAAATCATTTCATTGTAAAACATGGAAGAAGTGAATCATTTTATGATCAAGTCAATCGACCAAGACTTCTATATCACCATGGGTTAGGAGGGACCCTGCATAACATCACATAGTATCACATGAATAATGAAAGCATGCAAAAATGACATATAAGCTTGCAATAGCATTATGCAGAACAACATCTTGGCTTGCCACACCTAAGAATAATCAGCATCAGTTGACATTACATACATGTAATAACCAAGTCTCCAGGAAATACATGGAGCCATCAAGTATTTAACAAGTAAAGGGAGCAGCTTGGAGAAGAAATAACATGCTAAGAATGTAAGTTGATGTGCTGTGGAGGTTTAACACATTTCTCATGTACAGGTTGTGTAGAGAGGGCGATGAGGTAGGGATGGCATAATGTTCTTATATTTAATGAAGTGTTTATAGTATGACTAGTAGTTGAGCTACCCGACTAAGCTATTTTTAAATGGGGGCCGTCACCTAAGAAGCTTATAGTTCTTGTCGGTTATAGATTACAATAGGGTTAGAAGAGAAATTACTCAGTGCTCTTAGGCTAGTGTCTCCAGTTACTCTTACGACTATAATCAACAAACAAAATGTTTTCGACCAGAGTGCCTAGCTAAACGAATAACACACAGGGAAAGCAACCACATATCCTTACAAGGGTGGATTTATATGGTCACGAAACACTGGTACATAGAATGGGAGCATGATAGTATAACAGCAGAACAACCCTAAAGCACCAATCGCAGTAATAGTATCAGCTAAACAAAAGCACAACCGTAAGGTCTTCCTAACAAGCCCATCATGTAATACAAAGTACAAGACAATTTAATCCCATCATATTATGGCACTTAAATTATTTATATAAATGATTATTTGGCACATACTCATCCATAATTATTGAGGCCAAGAATTCAACTATATTAGGAGATACGCTAACATCCATCCGATCAAGCATAAAATGCACAAGGAAAACCATATGCGAATACAAACTTCTATGGTCATAAGATAATGTTATGAAATACATGAGTAATCGGTCTTCAAAACAAAATAGAAGAAAATTAGGGTACTAAAGATTAGACCAAATAACAAACCAACAATCACATCACCCAACCAGACAAAAGTCAAGTGGTTCATCTAACTTAATCATATATATACCCACATTAAAAGGTGTACAAAATGGGAATTTCACACTCAACAACTCATTCACAAAACACATCAATGACTATTCCATAATGAACCTATAAGAGCATGTAAGCTTGTATGAACTTAACAATACAGTATTGCTATGTTGATGCCTGAAAACACTCGGTGCACTCATTGTCATACAAGAGTGCACCTACACGACCATGTGTAGATGTAATCCTTGAGTTGCAACCTATACTCACAGGATAAGTCTTGCTCTCTCCTAGAATGATTAGAAGCTGGCCACTTATAAGTTCATAATCATTTTGAACTAAAGAGAACGAGATTAATGGCCTTATGGGTATGTCTAGATGGTCTATAGAGCACATTTGCCCATGTGTTATCGTAGGCGCCTTAAAGAATCACAATATGAAGGGAAGATCCAATAATCTAGGGACTTCTAGGTTCTAGATTTACAACAAAACTTAGGCATACATCGGTATCATATAGGCCTTTTTCTCTAGTAGGTAACAATTCCAAAGTCTGTCAGGTTCTTCATTTTGTTTTCTTTCTATGTGTGTTGCGGTTTGATATAACCAGGTCGTCACTAATCCCATAATAAGATTAACATTCCATACGGCAGTAAGCATGACACCTAGTTAACTCATGAGTAATGGGAGCTACATAATGGGGTATAGGAAAAGTACTTCAGATAGATAACAAGAACAGATCATAACCACATATAAGTGTCAATGACAAATATGTAGAATGCTCAGAGTAACACTTATGCAACAATAAACAAGACTAGTTATCATCCAAATTTGCATGTATACCTATGAAACTCTCCCCTAATCTGTTTAAATAATTTAAAATTTCAAAAGGAAGGTACCATCTAGTATGACCTTCAAACATAGAAAATAATCTTTAATTACTTTCCTAATGGTTTATTATTAGTAAGTTTAGAGGGGGAAATGTCTCGGCATATACACATTGACAAGCATCATCAAATCACATGTAAGGACACACATTCATGCATTTAAACCCATGTGTTATCGTAGAATAGACGCCAGTATTTGAATGTGAGAGCAAACCTAACTTACTATTTAAAAAGTTTATAGCATTCTAAAATCTTTAGGTTTCGAAAATGGAGAATAGTTTACCCATTTCTAACCTTTTCTTCACCAGCTTTTGAGTATGTTTGCTCTCGCTGTTATAGGTCCCATGGAGCAAATCATACTTAAGGGCCAGGAATAAGCCTAGCGTTATCTATTTCCAATCTTTTGAGTTTGAAACCATGTGAACATTCAATTAAATTTTCAAGGGTGCATGCACAAAGACAATCACTAATGGAGCGAGCACTTAACTTACTCAAGAGAACACAAGCTGTTTAGCTCATATCCTAGCACATAACTATCTTTTTCTATACATCAATTTACTCCATTCAGATAACAATCAAGTAGCCAGATCAATCAGTACATTAGGAAGACATTGTACTCATGGTCCACCTTATAACATGTCATTGCCAAAGACGTGTCCGGATAAATATATGAAATACAAGACTTAGGTTGGGGCCTGTGTTCACAGGACCTTGATCTGGTACTACCTGTAACACCCCTATCCCCTTGGGTTAGGGACATTATTGATCTCTATAATTCTGGAGCGAAATGGAAAGAGTTTCGCCTAAAAACTAGCCATAATTTAGGCATAAAGCCTTACATTAGGTTCCTATAGTAAATAATACATAAAAGACAAATCCAACTAGTTGACGGCTCCATACGGCCATACTACAACAAGCATAAAGTTCAATAAGAGAAAGAAATAAAAGGTGTAACTCAATGGATCAAACATATCGAGCACTAAGGTTTACATCCCAAAACAAACTAAGAAAAACTAAACCAAACGAACGATTATTCAGATGGTTAGCTAACTTGGCCATATAGCGCAACAACTAATCAATGTGTATTGCATGAACTATAGTAACTTACTATATATATTCAAGAACTTATGAATACATTGCACAAGATCATTTATCTCATGGTCTACGTATATAACTCCCTATCCAAAGGAAGAGAGTGGTTTCGACTTGGCTTACGTGAGCCGACTTCTATCTGTCACATCAAGAACCTGGGAAAAGGGGAAAAGAGAGTTGATGAGCTACCACATGCTCCATGAGTGATTTTCAACCCTAAGAAAACAAAATAGTTACACATAATGCTCTTAAGTAGCAATCATAAAATTTGATATTCAATATCATATAATAAGCATATAAGGCCACTCATATCCAATAATGCCCTTTACATCATATAAACCCTCAACTTGCCTAGCCTAAGACTCTAGTAACTTAGCAACGACAACCACATATTACACTTACTTTACATCATATAACAGGTATAAGGGTTCTCTATAGCAAGTTTCCTTTAACTATAATCCAGGCATTTGAGAGCAGTAGGGCGTTCAGTTCACACGTAAGCACCTAACATCGAAGAGTTCAGTTAGAGTCACCAACGAAAGTTCTTTTAGCAAGAAATTGGATTTCAATGCATTAAAAGAGTAGAACCTTCACTTAAATTGTAGTACACACTTATAAAAATAGTTGTTATTCATAAGTAAGTCACTTCGAATCCAACGAGCCTCTTTTCAAGAGTATATACACTTTCCAAATGTTTTCACTAGCATAATACTCGAGTAAGGAGTTTTCAACACATAATAGTTAAGAAATCCTTTTCTGGGGCATTAGATTCATGTATTTGTTCTCATTCGAGTGAGATTGTCACTCACATTTCGTCATAACCTCTAGGGCCTCTCATAATCAGTTGACATTTTCCATCATTAGGATCTTCTAGGGTTCCCACTTCTGGGTCTACTCCATAGTATTTAGGGTTCTCGCATACCGGGTCTGCTCTAACTTACGTCTTAGCCTCGTTAGGGTTCTCTAGGGTCCCACTTTTTGGCGTGCTCCATAGGAATTAGGGTTCCACCTTACTAGGTCTTCTCCTGAAACTTTCATCTTATCATCATCAGGGTCCTCTAGGGTTCCCACTTCTGGGTTTGCTCCCTAGGAATTCACTAGCACTATCCTCTTAACCCAAAACGTTTCAAATGTGCCTCACTTTCAACATGTTTTACATCAAATTCCCATTGTATCACAACAATGCTATTTTCATTTTCAAGATGGCTTAAATGCCTAAATAAAATTGAGTCAACGTATGACAAGCATATAACCACTAATCATAGTAAGGTATGCTTATAATCGAGTTAATGGCCAAGTAGCATTCACTTTTTAAGATATGGAGGATTAAAACTCATTTTACGAGCCATTAATTTGCAACTTGGGCATAATTAAGTTCACTTAAAAAACATTCGGCAGTTTGGTTCCGTAAATCGACCGAATGCTTCTGCTTTTCTTAATTCATTTCAAAATATACAAAAATGTAATATATAGAGCAGCTTACAATCTTGCTTGACACTTTGTTTGCTCAAGGGTAGCGTGTTAATGTTTGGGTCGATTGTTCAAATAACTAATGATCCAGCTAAATCATTCAACAAGTCCTAGTAATGGTTATGGTTCATGTATGACAATAAATTGAGCCATTAAAACGCAATCAAATTGGCAAATAAGGTTTGGGCTAGAGTGAGGTGGAGCAAGGGCAAGCTGCTGCTCAGTTCACGAATTCGGTCTACTACTAAACCGATTCGATGAAAAGTTTAGCTAACTTCTCTATTTTCTCCATTCACCTTATCATTAAACCAAGCAACCATGAGTCAAACATTATTGGAAACAACTCATTTAAGCAGACATGTTACAACCATGACAGTCAATATATAATCGCGTAGCATTAAAACATGGCAACACACTTCAGATATTCGTTAATTTATTGTACAACGATAACACCCTCCTTACGGCACCAACCATAGCCATCCTTAAAATCATCTCAATTTCGGTCCATTCAATTCTCCTATTTCCCATAGGTTCTCAAGTCATCAAAATTCTATTCTAATTACGGAATCCAAATCTCACGAATATTCATAAATATTTGCAAATTACTAGTTGTTTAGGAAATCAAGGACCACCCACCTCGATCCCATACTTAAAGACCCGATTTATAGGTTGCATGGTCGATCTCTCGCCTAAACACAACATACAAGATGCCTCTGCCCAGATTCTCAGTTTTGCTATCGAACAATTATTGGGCACCAAGGAGGATAACCATGGCAACAAGGCATGCATAAGTGAGAATAATTCAAAAATTGCTTAATAAAACTTGGCAGAATTTTCATGGACATGAGATCAATGAATAAACCCTAGCAGTAACAACAGAGCAAAACCCACCTAGCAAAGATAAGCTGCTATCGTAGCTACTGCTACTTCCTCTTCGTGCTCTCTCGGCCTTCAAGCCAGATGCTGGCAGTGGTGGTGGTGGTGATATGTCGTTCGCGATGGTGGTGGCACTGAGGGTTCAAACCCCAGCTCTCGGTCCTGCCTCACATAGCCCTTAGCCCGAGCCTGCCAGTGGAGTCGCCAACACCTAGTTTGCAGGTGACTCTCTCGCTCTCTCTCTCTCTATGCAGGTTTTTTTCGGAGGGCACAATAAGGAGGTTTGGGCTTCTTGGTGGAATTAACTGGCATAAAAGGCGCCGCCTACCCGGCCACCGCTGTTGCCAGCCTGCTCCCCAACTCCTTCTCTCTTCCCCCTCTCTTTCGAGGGCACGGGGTTCGGATGAGAAGCAGAGTAGGGGCTCTAATGTGCTTCTTTTGTTCGAAGCATCGGCTTCCAACCCCCGCTTCCCTTTATTATTATTTTTCTATTTTCTGCACCCATTAAATTAAAATTCCACCCATTAAATTGAAATTAGTTTGGGTCTGAATAGTCTAATCCCAGTTGATCTTGACTGCAAATGTCTTAATTCAACTAGTCAATCTCACGTAAATATGTCTTGACCTAATTTTTAAAGAACGCAGTAATTTTACGTGGTAGCACAATAAATTAGGAAAATTTATAAAATCACTTCACGTAAATTATTACACTCAATTAGCACGTAAAAATTAGTCTAACATAACTAATTTAATAAAGCATAGTTAATGAAAATATTACTCAAAGTAGTTAGCCCAAAATTAAAAATCCTTGGCTATTAAAATCTTCCCCCCTTAAAAGAATTTTGCCCTCGAAATTCGAACACCTAAGCCAACCATAAAACACAAGACTCATATACACGGAACATAGATAACATAGGATGCTAAGGGTGTTCAAATCTCGTAAGAAGTTGGATAGTAAATTCCTCTTTCAAAATGGGGAAGACTACAGTTTATGGCATCCAACCTCCTGCTCGCTAACTCATGGCATCCATGCACTCTATTAAAAGTGCCAAGGCAATTCGTATACAACCAGGTGAATGAGTTGGCAAGGGAAACCACATGAGTAAAACAGTTTATGGTATCCAACCAGCTCGACGGCTATAGGCCGGGGATAACAACTCTATGAGCCACACGGCTAGAGTACACCAAGTATAAAGTTCAATGAGAGAAAGAAATAAAAGGTATAACTCAACGCATTGCACATCCAAAGCACTGGTGTCTATATCCCAAAAATAACTAAGAACTACTAAACCAAACAAATGATTATTCAGATGGTTAGCTTACGTGGCCATACAGAGCGGCAACTAGTCAATGTATATTACGTATATCCAAGAACTTATAAATACATTGTATAACATCATTCAACTCATTATCCATGTATATAATTGCTTATCCAAAGCAAGAGAGTGGTTTCAACTCAGCTTACTTGAGTCAACTTCCAACTATCTCTTCAAGAACATGGGAAAAAGTGAAATAGAGAGTGGAAGAGTTACCACATGCTCAGTAAGTTATTCTCAATCCCAAGAAAACAAAACAATTGCACATAATACTTTTTAAGTAGTAATCACATGCAATTTGATATTGTTATCACATATTAAACATAAAAGGCCACCTATGTCCCTCAATACTTCACTAACCACTAGAAGGCATATGCTAGCCGTTTTCTTCTTCCATATCATGCATAAGAACTCTCAGTTTGCCTAACCCAGGGCACTTGTAACTTAGCAATGACAACCACCTGTCACGCTTGTATTACATCACATAACATGCAGTAAAGACTCAATAGCAATTTTTCTCAAGCAATAATCTAGGCATTGAGAATAGTAGGATGGTTAGTTCAGACTTAAGCACTTAACATCAAAGAGCTCAGTTAGTGTTTCCAACGGGAGCTTTTTTCAATAAGAAAATGAGGTTAACACACAAGAACGCTAGCACCTTCACTTAAATAAAAGTAAGCACTTACAAAAATAATTGTTATTTAAAAGAAAATCATTTTGACTCCATCAAGGCTCTTTTAAAGAGTAAGTACACTTTTCCAAATGTTTACATTATTAAAATCATCGAATGAGGAGTTATTAACACATAATAGTTAAGAAATCATTCTCTGAAGCATCTGATTCGTATATTTATGCTCGTTTAGGTGAGGTTGTCACTCACGCTCCATGGTAACGCAAAGGTTTCTCATAATCATGAGCAATCATACTCATCAGGATCATCTAGAGTTCCCACTTCTGAGTCTACTCTCTAGGTCAGGGTCCTCTAGGGCTCCCACTTCTGCGTCTACTTTCTAGGAACTAGGGTTTTCGCTTATCAGGTCTACTACCTAAAATTACGCCATGTCCATTGTAGGGTCCTCCAGGGTTCCCACTTCTGGGTCTACTCCCTAGAAATCCACTAGTGCTATCTTCTTAGCCCAAAACATTTTAGAAGCATCTTACTTTCAACATGTTTTCCATCGAAATTTTTATTGTATCATAACAGTGCCATTTTCATTTTTAAGTAGGCTTCAATGTCTAAATAAAATCGATTTGACTTATGACAAGCATATAACCACCCATTTCCGTAAAGTATGCTTGCAAATGACTTAATGACCAAGTAGCATTCACCTTTTAAGGAAAGGAGTACTAAAACTCGTTTTAGAAGCTATTAGTTTACGCCTTACGCATAAGTAAATTGGCTTAAAGGCACTCAGTAGTTTGCTTCTTCAAATCAATCAAATGCTTCTAGTTTACCTAAATAATTTCAAAGTACACAAAAATGTGATATTTAAAGTGCCTCGCAAGCTTTGCTTGACACTTTATTTATTAAAGGGTAATGTGTTATTGTTCGGGTCAACTATTTAACTAATTGACGATTCAGCTGAATCGTTCCGCGAGTCCGACTATTGGTCCCAGTTTAGGTATGACAATTGGATGACCCCCAAAATGCAATCAATCAGGCAACTGTGGTTTAGTTAGAGTAAGTTGGGGCTCGAGCATGCCGCAGCTCGATTCACAAACTCGATTCACCATTGACTCTATTCACAGAACCATTCAGCTGACTAGTGAATTCATATTTACATGGATTACTTGAGTGCTTTGGACTCATTTTTGGGCATTAATATGCTTAATTGTATGATTTACGACCCTATTTCGACTATTATGCTTGGTTTCGCTTATTTTGAGGGTCTTCACAGATTTTTGACTTTGTAAGCCTAGTCATGTTAGTAGAATGAAGATTTGTGAGGCCTGGTGGATTGAAGAAGATAGCAAAAGAGGCCCATAGACACCTAACATGGACTAACTGTGGTCAATAACATGGCTTAGAAGATTCTAAGAGAAGCAGCTGAACAAAGGAGGAGAACCAGCGTGACTAGTGGTTGCCATGGTCTATCTATGTTGGTGCGCACGGTCTCTAGTGGCCCCTTTTTCATGGGATTGTCATGTGTTTCTCGCGACTGTTTGGTTCCTAAGGGGTTTTAACACTTTTCCGCGGCAATAGAAAGGTCGTTTTCAGCCTCATTAGAGGCAAAATCATTCCATTTCGCTTCCTCCATACCAATCACACCACCTTGTTTAGATTTAGATTTAGACTAGAGAGAGTTGATAGCAAGATGAAGGTGAATATTTACAACAATTCCAGGTCAGGTTTGCATCTACAAGTGCACATCGATTGAGCAATTCCTCTCCTTTCTCTTCTTTTTAGATTTTTATGCTTTCAGATTATTATTGATTTTTATGTTAAGTTTTGGATTGTTAATCTTGCAATTGATTTGAATTCTTGTGAATGAATCACTTCTTGTTTTGATCTAAAAAAGCTTTGGGTTTGTTTGATTTATTCTATTGAAACTTGGATGCTGATTTGCTACTAGGAAACTTGATCAATTTCTTGCTTGCTTTAGACATTTGTGAAGAACTAAAAGGTTAAATGTCATGTTGGAAAATTAAGATTCGACTTAAGTGTGTGGGATCTTCCGGAAGACTCACCGTTTAAAAACACCTAAATTTGATAATCGCGTTCTTAGTGATGTAAGATTAGTCAAAAACCCTTGAGAAATGGTGCTTGATTAGATTTAAGAAGTTCATTCTAGCTTGAAAGAGGGGCTTGATAAATCAAATATCCATTTTGGTATTACCCATCTAAAGAAATGGTGCTTGATTAATACTTGAGCTGGAAAATTACAGGATAAGATTAAAATTCCTTGATTATTTATCCATTACATTAGATAGTAGATTAGTTTAGTTTCATTCCTGAACTTTGTATCTTGAGAGGATAAAGTCCAATAGATCAACCTAGTCCTTGTATTGGATGATCTTGATTTGTTACACTGCCACTGTGCGGTTATGGCCCTAACAAGTTTTCTTGGTGCCGTTGCCGGGGAGTAGTGTCAAACATTATGTTTTTCTCAATAGGTTTGACTAAGCACTTTATTTTTCTTTGAAAAAAAAATCGAAAAAAAATGAAATAATAAAAAAAAATTGTGAAAAAGATAACAATGGCAATTTTTCATTTCCCCAAATCGAGCATGAATTATTATAGAGGTCTTTTAAGCGTTTACGTGCTTTTCTTGCTCAATGTGGTTACTATGTGGGTAAATGAGAAATTTTGGACATTTTTGATAAGAGAGTGAATAGTAAAACCTGAGTTATTTTAGAATATTGGGCTTTTTAAGGTAAAAATATTGATAAGGCATGGTATTTGCTAGAGTGGATTGCATGAGATTCATTTGAATTTGAGAAGGCTAGTTGTGTTTCTAGATAATTATGTCGTGATCCTTGTGCATTTTATGCTAAACTTTATTACACCCCTTTTTGGTGTAACTTGTTTAATTCTTCTAATCGTGACCTAAATTCATGCCCTTATTGTGCATGCTATGCTTAACCTTACTTTGCATCACCTAAGGATAATACTGATGCTGTCCTAAGCATACCTGGTTCATCCTTCCCTTTAGCTTAGTGAACAGGGCTCGAGGCGGGTGAGCTCTTTAGGGTAGTTGCTAGGTTTGGTGTTGATACATGTTTTGAGTCAGAAAACACTTTAAATGAGGTGTATGATCTAGTTGAGATTCCATTGGAGGGGTCTTGTGATGTGTTTATGCATAAAGAGTTTCCTAACTTTGGTTTTGATGATATTGTTCTCCCTAACCCCCTTGGTCATTCCCATATTCCCCCTATGTGTTCATTACCCTCTTCTTTCTTTGAGTATTATCTTGATACACCCATTGATAATCCTATGATTTGTGATGCCAATACAGATTTAGGCTATGACGATAACATGTTTCATGTTCTTGGCAAAAATGTTGACGATTATGTGTCTTTTGGTTACATTTGATAGTATGATCCCTTCATTGACCCTTATTGTGTATGCCTAAAGGACTTGCCCAGGAAAGTCATGTTGACTATGTTCTTTGATCCTTCCTATGATTTTTCTAAGGCTATTGATAAGGCTAAGGGGATATTTATTTATTTTGGTGTGGTTTTCATCATTGCCTCTTACCTTTTTTTTTTAGAATTTTGGGTCCTAGGAGTTTGATAAGCTTTGCGTGCTTTGACGACATATGATGTGACAGCCCAAGTCTTGAAGTTGTGATGGATTGGCTAATGCTCCATGTGCCCCCATTTGGAAGGAGGCGTTAGCTTAGTTGTGCTCAACATCTAACATAGTGAGATTGTTCTGTTTTGTTTTCCCTTTCCCTTCTGTTACTTTCTTTGCTTTGGATGATAATGTTTTATGTAAGCACTCGAGAAGGGTAGTTCCATGTCTTCTATTTTTGGTTTTAGTTTACATATCTATTAGAGTATATAGTTTTAGGTTTCTTTTTGTTTGCATTAGTGTGTTACATCTTGCTGCATTTTAGATTTGCATATAGGATTTTGTATACGAATGGTGTGATTGGTTTAAGATGCCCTCTAAAGATGTTTTTGCTGGGCATAATGGCTTTCATGGGCTTGAGTTACTTTTGCTATTTAATCCCTTTTGCTGCTAAAATTTGTGAAGGTTTTATGAATATTTCTTATTTTAACCTTTGTCTTGATGGAGAACTTTGTTATTTCTTGGAGTCTTTAGCACTAATGTTGGTACATGATAGTCATTTTATGAGTTAATTAAGACTTTGGTACATATCTTATGAGACTTTGAGCCTTTTTTTAGATTAATCATTATATTTAGTCTCATGTTCTTTCATGCATGTGACTCTTTCATATTGCATCTCTAGAACTTGCTTAGGCACTTGTTGAAAATAACATTGGCATGTGCATAGTTGATGATATGATAAAGACATTTCTTTGTTTTTGAACATTTTAGCCACATAGCTAAATAGCCTATCCTTGTATTACATGTTTGTCCCCCTTACTGGCCCCTTTGAGCTTATATCCGCCTTTATTGTGAACACTTCATATTAATCATTGGCCAAACACATGTTTCCAACCTTTAAGCCAAGTCTATGGAGCATTAGTTCATCTATGTATTGGGTAGTTTTGGAGGTATTTGAGTTTGCGATGGCTTTGGTATGTTCGTTTATTGAGGGATTGATGTTATTGAGCATTTCATTTTGATTTCCTCTTGTTTGATTGTGAATATATGTATTCGGTTGTGAGTTGACAATTGGTGGTCCTATGCCTTTCAATACTTGAAATTCTTATTTTATTTTCTACAAAGGTAAAAAGAAAAAAAAAGAAAAAAAAATCATGTTGAAAAAAAAGATGAGATTGAAACAAAAAGAATGAATAAGCGAATGGCATTGGGCATTTAAATAGCTTGAGTTCCTTTCCTGGTCAACTCGTTTCCTATATGATTCATTGAGATATGTTCATTGTATTATTGGGGCTTAGAGTATTAATACTTCACGGTCACTTGGTGCTTTGACTGGTTACTTCCTAGTTGCTTGGCTAATAGCTCTACATTACCCGAAAGCATTAGCCCACTCCTTTCCCTTCATCCTTCTCGCCCACGTTACAACCCCAGTAAAGTCATCTTGATTGTCTTCTGCACATTACATTCTTAGTGGTGGAGAATTTCAGAGTCTTGACAAGCTTATGGTCGATTGCATTTTTGGAATGAGTCTTGAGTGAACATATGCTATATTTCAAACACATGAGCGGGAGTAGTCCATATTTCCCATAAGTGAGGTTCTACTAATCTATTTAGCTCTACAATTCCTTGTACTTGCATGATGTGCTTTGTGATTCTTGGGGGTGATTATGTTCGATATATGGCTTGTCGTCTTAAATTTCTTTGAAAAAAATCCAACTTCTCCTGATTTTTAATTGTCTTTTACACTATTTGGGGTTTCCATTGATTGATATTCTTATTTGTGATGTGCTATGAGTTGCCTACTTTAGGTAGGATGTTATGTTTTGAGACATAGATACATCTCCTCTTGTTGGATTTATCTAGTGTTTGCCTGAGGACAAGCAGACATTTAAGCATGGGGGAGTGATGAATGTCATATTTGCATGGATTATTTGAGTGTGTAAGAGTCATTCCAGGGCATTAACAAGCTTAACTGTACGATTTATGCCCCTATCTCTACTATTGCGCTTGGTTTCGCTTATTTTGAGACTTTTTATAGATTTTTGACTTTGTAAGCCAAGTTATGTTAGTAGAATGAAGATTTTTGACGTCTTGTGGATCAAGGAAGATAGCTAAAGAAGCCCAAAGATTCGTAACGATTCTGGGACAGGTTTGCATCTGCAAGTGCGCATCATCTCGGCAATCCCTCTCCCTTGTCTTCTCTTTTCCTCTTAGATTTTTATGCTTTCAGATTATTATTGATTTTTATGTTATATTTTGGATTGTTAATTTTAGAATTGAGTTAAATTCTTGTGAATGCATCAATTCTTGTTTTGATCTAAAAGAGCTTTGGATTTGTTGGGTTTATTCTATTGAATCTTAAACACTGATTTGCTAGTAGGAAACTTGATCATTTTGTGGCTTGTTTTAGGCATTTGGTGAAGAACTGAAAGGTGAAACTAGACGTTGGAAAACTAAGATTTGACTTAAGTGTGTGGGACCTTCAGAAAGACTCACTGTTTAAGAAACCCGCAAATTTGGTAATCGCGTTCTTAATGATCTCATATTAGTAAAAAAAAGACCCCTAAAAAATGGTAGTTGATTAGATTTAAGAATTTCATTCCACCTTGAAAGAGTAGCTTGATAAATCGATTATCGGTTTTGGAATTACCCATCTAAAGAAGTGGTGCTTGATTAATACTTGCGTTGGAAAATTACTGGATTAGATTAAATTCCTTGACTATTTATCCATTTCATTATATAGCAGATTAGTTTAGTTTCAGTCTCAAACTTTGATATGCTTGGCCTATCTTGAGGGGATAAAGTCTAATAGATCAACCTAGTCCTTGTGGGAGACGACCTTGATTTGCTACAACATCACCATACGCTTGCGGCCCTATCACTGACTCCTCTGTTTCCTGCTTCACTTTATCACTAAGCCAGGCAACCAAGAGCCACACGTTATTGGGAACAACTCGTTTAGGCAACATGTTATAAACATGACAGTTAACATTTAATAACGCAACATTAAGACTCAGTAATACACATTATAATTTATTCGTTTATCACATAACCTGGACTCCCTCCTCACATCACCCCCGTAACAATACCCAAACATTACGCCACTTTTCTATCCCAAATCGCTCAATATAACCAATAACTCAATTTTAGTTTCAAATTATTATAAATAGCCTGCAAACGCGGTCAGCCAAGCAACTCAAATAGCGAAAAAGTTCTATTAAGATTTCGTTTCATTTCTAATAGCCTAGCAACTCAATTTGAAGGTCACACTACACTAAATAGCGAAGCAAGTCGAGTACGATTTCAGTTCATTCAAGCAACTCAATTTTAATATTAGATTATGCCAAATAGCCAACAACTTGATTAACTTGATTACAATTTCAATCCATTCAAGCAACCCAGTCTTAGCATCAAATTATGCCAAATAGCCAAACAATCTTTCTGTGATTCTCGATTCCCACACATTCTGAATCATCTATAATTGAATCAATTAACTCAATAATTATATAATCTTCAGAGTAACTCAGTAAAAGAGATGTTCAAGCTTGTGCAATTATTAGTAGTTTAGGAGTCAGGAACCACCCACCTTGAATACAGGCTAAAGGACCCAATTCCTAGGCTAATTAGGCAATTTTAGGCTGGGTTTGAGTCCCATATGTCTAATCTGCCGTGTTGGTGTTCGTCATAGTGGTTGGTGGTGGTGATGCTATGGGTTCCAAACCCTATCGAGTCCGTATTTCGCGTAGCCTTTAGTGGTCGTCGAACTCGAGCTTAGCAGTGAAGACCCCTCGCCATGTCGACGAATGGCCGCCATTGAGCCTCCCCTTTGGCTCTCCTAGCTCAATTTCTCTCTCTCTCTCATCTGTCAAGCTCGGGGGTCATGCGAATTGGGGTCATCAGTGTGCTACTGCCACGCCCCTCTCCTCTCTCTCTGTGGCTCACGGCGGTGGGGGTTATCGAAGAACAAGCAGGAGACCCCCCTCCTACATGCTTCTCTGTTGGTTATGAAAAGCAGGGGCTTTAGCTGCTTTTCTTTATCTTTTTCTTTTATTCTACTAACCCAAAGTGACTTGTTACCTACACCCAAAAATCAAGCCTAGTCAATTTCACTATTCCCGCATGGTTTAATACTCGATTGTTTACTAATTTTACACATTCACGACCCCTTCTAAGTTATGAAAATTAGAACCTAAGTTTGATAAAATTATTCATTTTAGCAGACATACAAATATTAGCCTAATTTTAGCTACTAAAGTAAAACATAACTCATAAAATTATTAATTTAAGCCACTAGCCCGACATTGAAAATTCTCTGCTATTGCATTCTCTCCTCGGAAAGAATTTCATCCTCAAAATTCCAAAGTATAGGGTATAGTAACATATAGGATTCGTGTACACATGGCGCAAACCATCTAAACTCATAGTAGAATCCAAAATTGTACTTCACAACAAAGTATAGTTCCTCAAATCGATAAAACGAAAGGTTTATGGTATCCAGTCTCCTCTTTACCGACCCTTTTCAAATGCATACTCTATTTATCGAGGCATCGAGAACAAATCACATAGAAGAGGGGCAACTGAGTTGGTGTGGATACCCTTTTCAAATTCATGCTAAAACACATTTTAAAACAAAACCTCTTTACATTGAAGCACATAAGTTGGCATCTAAAGAACTTTTTATACTTAACAACTACTGGCACCAATGAAGTCAAGTGAAGATATAGAACTAACTCAATTTCATCTTAAGCATGAAAGAATCAAATCATTTTATAATTAAGTCAATTGACCAGGGCTTCTATATCACCATGGGTTAGTAGAGACGTTGCATAGTATGATATAGCATCAAATAACAAAAACACGTAAAATGACATATAAGCTTGCAACGACATCACGTAGAACAACATCTTAGCATTCCACACCCAAGAATAATCAACATCAGTTAACATTACATATATGTGATGAACAAATCTCTGGAAAATACATGGAGCCATTAAGTAATTAACAAGTAAAGGGAGCTACTCAAAGAAGAAAATGACATGTTAATAATGTAAGCTGATGAGCCATAGAGGTTTAGTAAATTTATCATATGTAGTTTGTGTGGAGGGGGTGATGAAATAGGGTTGGTTTAAGGTTCTTATATCTAATGATGCATTTATAGCATAACTTCTCGTTCAACTACTCGAGCATGTTATTTCAGATAGGAGTTCTCGCTTAAGAGGCTTTTAGTTCTTATGGACCATGGATTACAGTGGGCTTGGAAGAGCAATTAAGGAGTGCTCTTAGGCTAATGTCTTCAATTACTCTTGCAACTATAGTTAACAAACGGAGCATTTCCATTCATAGTGCATACTTAAATGGACAACACATAGTTAAGGTAATAACATATCTATACACGTGCGGGTCTATATGGTTGTGAAATGCTAGCACATAGGATGGTGGCATGATAGTGTGATAGTAGAACAACCCTAAAGCACCAATGACAATAGTTGTATCAGCTAAATAAAAACAAAACTCTAAGGTCTCCTCAACAAGCCCATCACGTAATACATTGCTTAAGATAATTAAATCCCATCATTTTATGGCACTCATATCATTCATGTAAATGATTACTTAGCACATGGTCATTCATAATTCTGAAGGCTAAGAATCCAACATATTCAAAGACTTACTAACATGCCATCTAATCAAACATAAAATACATAAGCATAGTCATATACGAATACAAACTTCTATGGTCACCAGATCATGTTACGAAATGCATGAGTAAGTGGCCACCGAAACAAATTAGAAGGAAATCAGGGTACTATAGGTTAGACCAGATAACAAGCCAACAATCCCATCGTCCCACCTAGGCAAAGTCAAGTGGTTCATCCAACTCAATCATATACATAACCACACTCAAAGGTGCACGAAATAGGACATTCAAACTCTGCAATTTATTCAAAAAACATATCAATTACTCTGCAATTTATTCAAAAAACATATCAACAACTGTTTTATAATGAACCTAAGTAACCACATGAGGTCGTATGAATTTAACTTTGCACGTATCGACAGGTTGATGCCTGCAAACACCCAAATGCACTCATTGTCATTCAAGAATGCAACTACACAACAATATGTGGATACAATCCTTTGGTTGCGACTTATATTCATAGGATAAGTCTTGGTCTCTCCTATAATGATTAGAAGCTAGCCGCTTATAAGTTAACAATCATTTTGAAGTGAACATAATGTCATTAATGATAATTATGGGTATGCCTAGATGGTCTATGGGGCACATCTTCCCATAAGTGGTCGTAGGTGCCTTAAAGTGTCATAATATAAAAGGAGGATCCACTCATCTATGGATTTCCAGGTTCTAGATTTATGATAATACCTAGGCATATACTTGTAACATATGGGTCCTTTCCTCTAGTAGGTAACAATTCCAACGTCTATGGGATTCTTCCTTTTGTTTCCTTTCTAGGTGTGTTAGAGTTTAGTATAGCCAAGTCATCACTAGTTCCATAATAAAAACAACATTCTATATGACAATAACCTTAACGCCTAGTTGACTTATGAATAATAGTAGTTGCATGATGAAAGGTAAGGAAGCTAACTTATAAATAGCATCAATCCACTAGCTAAGCACAAAATAGTAACAGCAGCATATAGGCAACAACCACAATCATAGGACATGAGGGGGAATACACTTATGCAATGAGCAAGATGAGTACACCACCATTACTCAAATTTTCATGCTATATATGTAAGTCTCCTTTAATCGCTTTATACAATTCAAAATTTTAAAAAGGAAAGTACCATCTAGTATGATCTTCAAACCTAGGAAACAACCATTAATCACCTTCCTAATGGTTCATTATTAGCACATTCACAGGGGCATACATTCCCAACCAACACCTAATCTTATATAAGGACACACGCTTATCCATTTAAATCTATGTATTATCATAGAACAGAAGCTAGTCTCCAAATGTAAGAGCAAAGCGTAACTTAACATTTAAAAAAAGGTTATAGCATTTAAAAATCTTTAGGTTTTGAAAATGGAGAATAATTTACCCATTTCTAGCCTTTTCTCTACCAGCTTTTAAATACGTTTACTCCCTCTATTATAGGGCATGCGGAGCAAATTGTACTTAAGGGCAAAGAATAAGCCGAGGGTAATATATTTGAATCTTTTGGGTTCGAAACGAAGTGGACATTCAAATGAATTGTCAATGGTGCATGCACATGGGCAATCCCTGATGGAATTGGCACTTAGGTTACTGAAGAGAACCCAAGTCATTTAGCTCATATTCTAATACATTACTCACCATTTCGGTCTATCAGTTTACTTTAGTCATATAACAATCAAGCAGTCAAATCGTTTAGCATATTAGGAAAACGTTGCACCCAAAGGTATTCCTTATAACATATCATAACTCGAGATGTACCTAAGTAACCATATGAAAATGCAAGACTCAGCTCGTGGCCTATGGTTGCAGGGCCTTGCTCTGATATTATATGTAAGACCTAGATCCCTTAGAGTTAGGGATATTATTGATTTCAAAAACTCTAGAGCAAAGCGGACCGAGTTTTGCCTAAAAAATGACCAAAACCTAGGCTTAAAGCCTTACATTAGGTCCCTGCACTTAATAATATAAAGAAGACATATCGAACTTGCTCAACGACTAGTCATCGAAGACCACAACTCTACGGGTCATACGCCCGTAGTACACCAGATATAATGTTCAATAAAAGAAAGAAATAAAAGGTACAGCTTAACGGATAGCACATTCGTAGCACTAGGGTTTACATCCTAAAACTAAATAAGAACAACTAAACCAAACAACCCATTATTCAGATGGTTGGCTTACTTAGCTATACAGAACGACACCTAGTCAATGTGTATTACTACATATAGCCAAGAACTTATGAATACATTGCATAATGTAATTCAACTCATGATCTACGTATATAACTCCTCCAAAGCAAGAGAGTAGTTTCGTCTCGACTTACATGAGTCAATATCCACTTATCTCATCAAGAACCTGGGAAAAACGGAATTAGAGAGGGGATTAGCTACCACATGCTCAGTGAGTGATGCTCAACCCCAAGAAAACAAAACTATTGCACGTAATACTTTTTAGTAGTAATCACATGCAATTTGGTATCACATAATAAACATATAAGGCCACCCATATCCGTCAATACTTCAAGAACCTCTAGACGGCCAATGGCATCCCTTTTTTTCTTCCATTCCATGCATAAGAACTCTCAATTTCCCTAACCTAGGATGCTTGTAACTTAGCAATTTCAACCACCTATTACACTCATATTACGTCACATAACAGGCATCAAGGACCCAATAGCAAGTTGTTATTCACAAGAAAATGAGGTTAACACACACGAAGGCTAGCACCTTTACTTAAATCAAAGTGAGCACTTGTAAAAATAATTGTTACTCACAAGAAAGTCATTTTGAATCTAACAAGGTTCTTCTATGTATACGTACACTTTTCTAAGTGTTTACACTAGTATAATCCTCGAATGAGTTTAAAACATAATAGTGAAGAAATAATTTTCTGGGGCATCGGACGTCATATATTTGTGCTCGTTTAGGTGAGATCGTCACTCATGCGTTATGGTAACTCAAAGCTTTCTCATAATCATGAGCAATTATTCTCGCTAGGATCATCTAAGGTTCCCGCTTTTGGATCTACTCCATTTTGGTATACTAGGTCTGCCTCCTAAACTTAGGTCTTACCCTCGTCGTTGTCCTCTAGGGTTCCCCCTTCTAGGTCTACTCCCCAAGAATTCACCAGCACTATCCTCTTAGCCAAAAACATTTTAGATGCAACTCACTTTCAACAGCTTTTGCATCGAAATTCTTATCGTATCATAACAGTACCATTTTCATTTTCAAGAAGGCTTAAATGCGTGAATAAAATTGAGCCGACTTATGACAAGCATATAATCGCTCATTTCAGTAAAGTACGTTTGTAAATGACATAATACCAAGCAACCTTCACTTTTCAACGAAAGGAGCATTAAAACTCATTTTAGAAGCCACTACTTTGCATCTTACAGATAATTAAACTTGCTTAAAAGCACTCATCGGTTTAGTTCTACCAACCAATCGAATGCTTGCAGTTTAGATAAATCATTTCATAAACAAAAATGTCATATTGAAAGCAGCTCATAACCCTCGCCTGGCCCTTTATTTACTCAAGGGTAACATGTTAATGTTTGTGTCGACTGTTCAACTAACTGATGATTCAGCTGAATTATTCAACAAGTCTAATTATTGGTCCTGGTTTAGGTAAGACAATAAACTGAGCCTTGAAATGCAATCAATTAGGTAAGAGTGGTTCAGTGAGAGTAAGTCGGGACCCCTGTATGCAACTGCTCTGTTTACAAATTCGATTCGCCAACTGACTAGATTTACAGAACTATTCAGCTGACTCCCCTGTTTCTCGCTTCACTTTATCGCTAAACTAGCAACCATGAGCCAAACATTACCAAGCATAATTCATTTGGACAACATGTCACAAACATGATAGTTACATTTAACAACACAACATCAAGACTCAGGAATACACTTCGTAATTCGTTAGTGTATCACGTAACCCGGACTCCCTCCTCACATCACCGCCCACAACCATCCTCAAAAACTGACTCATTTGTCTAACATAAGTCCCTCGAAATAGCCAAATAACTCAGTTTCACTTTCAATTTATTATAGAAAGCCAACCAGCTGACCAGCTAAGCAACTCAAATAGCTAACTAATTTGATTACGATTTCATTCCACTTCTGATAGCCAAGCAACTCAATTTCAAGGTCACACTACAACATATCGCTAAACAAGTCAATTACGATTTTCATTCATCAAAGCAACTCAATTTTAATATATGATTATGCCAAATAGCCAATAACTCAATTACGATTCCTGTTCATTCAAGCAACTCAAACCTAGCATCAAATTATGCCAAATAGATAAAAAATCTTTCTATGATCCTTGCTTCCCACACATTCTGATTCATCTTCAATTGAATCAATTAACTCAATAGTTGCATAAGATTCAGAGTAACTTAGTAAAAGAGATGTTAAAACCTCTGAAATATTTAGTAGTTCAGGTATCAAGAACCACCCCACCTTGAATCCAATCTAAAGGACCTGACTCCTGGGCTAATTGCGCAATTTCGGGTTAAGTTTCAGTACTGTATGTGTAAGTCCTAGTGGTGGTGTCCTGAGGCTTCCAAAACCTAAACCTCGCGTCCTTGTTTCGTGTAATCATTGGTGGCGCTGGACTCGAGCCCACCAGTGGAGACCTAAAAATCAACTCCAGTAAATTTTGCTAATATCACACGACTTAACACTTGACTATTTACCAATTTTACGCATTCGCATACCCTTCCAAGCCACGTAAATTTAAAACTAAGTTTCATAAAATTGTTCATTTTAAAAGACATACAAATATTAGCCTAATTTTAACTAATAAAGTAAAACATAACTCATAAAATTTTTAATATAAGCAATTAGCCGGACATTAAAATTGTTGGCTATAACATTTTCTAGGCGTCGGATTCATAAGTTAGTGCTCTATCCAAATGAGTGTTTATCCTCATCAGTATCTTATAGGGTTCTCACTCCTGGGTCTACTCCCTAGTAATTAGGGTTATTGCATGCTGGGTCTCATCGTTAAACTTGGGTTCTACCCTTGTCAGGGTCCTCTGGGGTTCCCACTTTTGGGTGTACTACTTAGGAATTAGGGTTCTTGCTTATTGGGTCTATTTATGTATGAACTGAATACCCTACTATCTCTAATGCCAGGACTATAGCTTAAGGCAACTCGCTAATGAGTCCTTTCTACCTATTATACAATGTACAATAAGTGTGATATGTGGTTGCCATTGCTAAATTACAAGAGTCCTAGGTTAGGCAGCTTGAGAGTTCTTATGCGTGGAATGGAAGAAGAAAAAGTCATTTGCATTGTAGGGGTCATTGAGGCATTGATGGTTATGGGTGGCCTGATGTGCTTATTATGTGATATTAAATATCAAATTATGTGTGATTGCTACTTAAAGTATTACGTTTAACTATTTTGTTTTCTTGGGGTTGAGAATCACTCACTGAGCGTGTGGTAGCTCATTCCCTCTCCATTTCGCTTTCTCCCAGGTTCTTGATGCGACTGACAGAAGTTGACTTTTATAAGCCGAGTCGAAACCACTCTCTTGCTTTGGATAATAAGTCATATACGAGGATCATGAGTTCAATAATGTAATGGAATGTATTCATATATTCTTGGACATATGTAGTTAATTATTATAGTTCATACAATACATATTGACTAGTTGCCATTCTATAGGCTAAGTATGCCAGCCATCTGAATTATTGGCCATTTGGTTTAGTTGCTTTAATTATTTATGGGATGTAAACGCTAGTGCTTTGGATGCGTGATCCGTTGAACTGTACCTTTTATTTCTTTCTTTAATTGCACTTCATACCTGGTGTACTTTGGGCTCATGGCCCATACAGTTGTGGTCTCGAGTGTGTAGCCGTCGAGCTAGTTGGATATGTCTTTTATGTATTATTAATTATAGGGGCCTAATGTAAGGCTTTAAGCTTAGGTTGTGGTTAATGTTTAGGCAAAACTTTGTCTTTTTTGCTCCAGAATTTTAGAAATCAATAAGATCCCTAACCCTATGGGATAGCGGTCTTACAAATGATATCAGAGTAAGGTCCCGTGACCATAGCCCGCAACCTAAGTCTGGCATTTTCATATAAGTTACCTAGGTACGTTTCGAGTAATGACATGTCCAAAAGTGTACCTTTGGGTGCAATGTATTCTTGATGTGCTAATTGATTTAACTATTTGATTGTTGCATGATTAGAGTAAACCAATGTAATGAAAAAACGAGCTAAGTGTTAGAATATGAGCTAAATGGCTTGTGCTCTCATAAGCATGCTAGTAATTGTATTTTATGCTCGCACCTTTGATGATTTAATTGAGGGTTTCGAGTAGACGTGGCAAATGGGTCACTTACTTTGGGTACAGGTCGGGTCAAGTTTGGGTTGGGCTATGCTCAAGTTACATGACATTTCAAGTAGCTTCGGCTTGGATAGGATATGATTCGGCTCGAGTTGATTTCGGATCAACTAATTTTTGGTCAAATATGCTCATCATGCCAAACGAAGCAACTTTGTAGAAACTTTTGGGTTGAGTATAGGTCGGTTTGGGTCAATTTCAGTTTTGGGTCCACTTTCAGGTAAGCATATTTCAGATGTTGCATCGGGTCTAGGTGCGAGTCATTCGGTTCGACTTTTGGGTCTCGGGTAAGTTCTGCTAGGTCTAGTTAGGAGTATGCTTAGTTTAAATTCGCAAATAGCTAACACTAAGCCTACTCCTTGCCTTTATGAACGATTTGCTTCTCAGGCCCTATAGTGGAGTGAGCATATGTACTCGAAGGTTGGTAGCAAGAGGGCTAGCACGAGTTAAACTATTTCTCCTTTTTGTAAGCCTAGAGATTTTCAAAAGTTAAAGTCCTTTCTAATTGGTGGGTCAAGATTTTGCTTCACCTTAAAGACTTTTCTAATCACGGAGTTAGGTCTTGCTATTACATCTAAAGACTTACATTCGCTCTACGATAATGCATGAGTATAGTTCTATGAGCATATGTTTCTATGTGCAACCAAATATTTTTAGGTATTTACATGACAAGATGTGTACGTTGTTAGATGTGTTAATGATGAACTTCTAATAAATGATTAAAGATTGCTCTTTATTGTTGAAAGTTCTCACAAATGGTACCCCTCCTATATGAGTTCACGATTGTTTAAGGAAAATAAGTGAAGTTTTAATATGCATGTATGTAAATTTGGATGATAAATGGAGTCTTGTTGATTATTGTCGGTGTTAATATAAATATCCTGCAACCTTACCATTGTTACTTGTGTGTGGCCATGATTTTTTCTTATTGTGTACATAAAATATACTTCCTCCTTCCCATGTGAACCACCATTATTCTCGAGTCAACTGGGTATTACACTTACTATTGTATGGGATGTTATTATTGTTGTGGGATTGGTAGTGTTCTTCCTATATTAAACCCCTGCACTCTTAGAAAGGAAACAAAAGGAAGAACCTGATACACTTTGGAATTGTTGCACCACGTCTATCACCTCATCACCTCCTAAGGTGGTGATCCTTACCCTTTCAGTGCTTTCTTAAGCGTTACCACCCATTGCAGAAGGCAGAAATCTTCATAGGAGGTTGAACTTTCCTTTCTATACTACGAGCTTCTAAGACTCCGACGATTACCTAATAAGACAGATGTGTCTTATAGAACCTCAATGTATATTCATAAGGCCATTAATGCCACTGTCCTTACACCAAAATGATTGCTAACTTGCCGATGGCTAGGTCCTAATAATTTTGGACAAGCCCCAAGGCCTACCGTTGACCTTGGGCTACAAATGAGGATTGCACACATGTATATTCGTCTGCATGTTTCCCTCATAGGACAGTGCTGCGAATCTGTGTGATTTAAACCATAACCATGGAATTATATGTAATGTAAGGGCCATAGAACCTCCTATAGTTACTTAGATTCGTTATGCATAGCCATTTATGTTGTTGAGGAATGAACTGTATAATAAATACACTCCTCAGTGTTTGCTTGTGTTGAGTTCGGTTATGCATGTGGCTGAATTACCTAAACGATTTAATATACATAATCTATTGCTCGGTATGATCTCTAAGTCGTTACATGCACTCCATGAATTCTTTAATCTCATGTTATAGTTTGAATAACTATACACACACATATGTAATGCATAGTGTGGCGACCATAGGAGTTTACATTCATATTCTTGCCCTTGTGTTCTATGTTTGATTGGAAGGCATGCTAGTGTACCAATGCTTATAGTTGAATTTTTGACTGAAAGGCTTATGAATGAGTGCGTGTAAACTAATCTTGGTATGACCCAACTGAGGGCCTTGGCATGACATAACTAAGCTATCTTGTACTATGCTTTGTGCTATAAGCGTTATGTACTACATGTTAGTTTTCATAGGAAATTCTAGAGTTGTGCTATGTTAGCCATTATACTTGCTACCACCATTCGTTCACTGTATTGTGGTTATTATATGTGGCCCCACTTCAACTCAAAGTGCCTTATTATCAGGTCCCATTTTGCATGTTACCACTACTATTCTTCGAGCGTCGCAACTCACATGCCTGAACAATTATTCCGAACACTCTCACATGATAGGTGAGGACTTAGAGACCTTCCTTCTTATGTAGGAACCACAAGCCTCTTGATAGTAACCCCCATCCAGAGTCACTTGTCCTGGTAGTTAGATTTTCCACAAGCTATGAAAATGCATTGCTAAATATATGAGCCTTGTGCCACCAACAAATGACTTCTCCAACCTTTTCTGATAAGCTCAGCCCAAAAGGTGGGTTGAACCACCACCACACATCAGCCGCACTTTTATGATATCATTTTCGTAACATTGGTTTATAGCACCTATCATCCTTGGTGTTTTGGGTACTGCATCCTATGGAAAGTCATTATGGCACTGTTTGGTGTTGGAGTATTGTTACAAGTATATGGATATGTGAAATTTGGTGATGTCTCTTCTACTCGGTTGTGATATGAATGCTCTCTACTTGATTGACATAAGTCCATGAAGATTTTGATCTCTCTATGCTTTGCGATAAGGTTGCTTCAGCTTGATTACATTGGCATGCCTTGACTGCTGCACTAATCATCAAGTGTGGAAAACCTTGAGATGACAACATATGCTGCTTAGATAGAACATTGAAAGTCTGTGTTAATTTTAAAATAAATTTTGATATGGTTACCCTTGCTAACTCATTCGCCTGCTTGTATGTGATTTTCCTAGGCGCCTTTAATAGAGTGAGCAAATGCAAGCAGTTAGCAGGGAGGAGGCTGGATACCATAAACTGTTTTCTTCCCCATTGAAAAAGGAATTTATTATTCAGCCTTATTGTGAGATATGAACACCCTTGTCATCTTATGGGGCTTGTGTTCTGTGTATATGGGTCTCATGTTCCATCGTTGCCCCAGGAGTTGGAATTTCAAGGATGAAATTCTTTTAAGGAGGGCCAAGGGAGAGTGTAACAGCCAAGGATTTTTAATTTTGGGCTAACTGCTTAGATTAATATTTTTATTAACTAAGTTTTACTAAATTAGCTGTATTAGACTAATTTTTGCGTGCTAATTGAGTGTAATAGTTTATGTGAAGTGATTTTATGAGTTTTCTTGATTTATTACACGATTATGTGAAATTAGTGGGTTCGTTAAAAAATAGGTTGAGACTACGCAACATTGGCAAGTTGGATTAAGATATTTGCGATTGAGATCAATTGGGATTAGACTATTTAGACCCAAACTCATTTCAATTTAATGGGTACAGAAAACAAAAAAAGGAGATAATAAAGTAAAAAAGGGGAGTTCGAAGCCGGTGCTTTGAGCAAAAAGGGCAGGGCAAAGCCCTTGCTTTGCTTCTCTTCCTGACCCCAGGGGGGAGAGAGAGAGAGAGAGAGAGAGAGAGAGAGAGAGACAGACAGAGAGCAGGCTGGCAGCAGCGGCGATCAGGTCGGCAACACCTCTCACGCCAGTTGATCCTCCCAATGAAGGCCAAACCTCCTTATCCTGCCCTTCCCGAAAGCCTGCATAGAGAGAAAAAGAGCGAGAGAGTGATCTAAAGACTAGACAGTGATGGCGAGGTGTGGCGACGGAAGACCACTTCGTGGTGTCTCCACTGGCGGGCTCCGGCTAAGGGCCACGTGAGGTAGGACCCAAGAGCTATGGTTTGAAACCCTCGGTACCACTACCACCACCACCACCACTGGCATCTGGCTTAAAGGCTGGGAGAGTGAGAGAAGGAAACAACAACAGTAGCCACGGCAGTAGCTCATCTTTGTGAGGTGGGTTTTTTTGTGTTGTTGCTTCCGGGGTTTATTTGTTGAGTCCATGTCACATGAAATTCGGTAAAGTTTGATTAAGCAATTTTTAAATTATTCCCACTTACCCATTTGCATGCCTTGCTGGCATGGTTGTCCTTCTTGGTGCCCAACAACTATTCAAGGAAATGTGTAACTAGGCTGAGAATCTGGGAAAAGGCATCATGTCAGTTGCATTTGGGCAAGAGATCAACCATGCAACCCATGAATTGGGTTCTTTAGCTTGGGATCTAGGTGGGTGATCCTTGATTCCCTAAACTACTAGTAATTTGCAAATATTTTTGAATTATATGTGAGATTTGGATTCAGTAATTAGAGTGGAATTTTGATGAATTTTGAACCTATGGGAAGTAGGTGAATTGATTGGGTTGACATTGAGATGATTTTGAGGATTGTTCTCGTCGGTGCTATGAGCAGGGAGTTCGCATTGTGCGATAAATCGGTGAATTTCTGATGTGTGTTGCCATGTTTTATTGTTATGCGATTATATGTTGGCTATCATGGTTGTAACATGCTGCTTAAATGAGTTATTTCTAACAATGTGTGGCTATAGGTTCTTAGTTTAGTGATAAAGTGAAGCAGGAAAACAAGTCACCTAAACTGTTCATAGAATCGGTTCAGTAGTAAACTGGATTTGTGAACCGAGCAGTGGCTTGCCGCTGTTCTACCTCACTCTAGCCTAAACCATATTTGCTAGTTTGATTGCATTTTAATGGCTCGGTATATGGTCATACATGAACCAGGACCATTATCAGGACTCATTGAGCGATTTAGTTGAATCTTCAGTTAGTTGAATAGTTGACCCAAACATTAACACGCTACCCTTAAGTAAATGAAGTGACAAGCAAAGATTGCGAGCTGCTTTAAAAATTAAATTTTTGCGTAATTTGAAATGAATTCGGCAACCTAGAAGCATTCAATCGATTTGCAGAACCAAACTACTGATTGTTTCCAAGCAAATTTCATTATGCGTAAGTTGCAAATTAATTGCTTCTATACGCATTTTTATACTCCTTTTCTTGAAAAGTAAATGCTATTTGGTCATTAACCCGCTTACTGGCACACCTTACTGAAATGATTGGTTATATACTTGTCATAAGTCAACTCGATTTTATCTACGCATTAAAGCCTTCTTCAAAATGGAAATGGCATTGTTATGATACGATGAGAATTTCGGTGCAAAATGCATTGAAAATGAGATGCATCTGAAATGTTTTAGGGTAAGAGGATAGTGCAGTGAATTCCTAAGGAGTAGACCTAGAAGTGGGACCTCTGGAGGACCCCCACGAGGGCACGAATGTTTAGGGAGCAGACCTGGTAAGCAGGAACCCTGATTCTTAATGAGCAGACCTAGACGTTGGAGCCCTAGAGGACCTTGACAAGGATAAGATGTAAGTTTAGGGAGCATACTTGGTATACAAGAACCCTAATTCCTATGGAATAGACGTAGAAGTGGGAACCCTAGAAGACATTGACGAGGGTAAATATCCATCAATTATGAGAGGCCTCGAAGGTTACCATGAATATCATGACGATCTCACTTAAATGAGCACAAATACGTAAATCTGATGCCCCAGAAAATGATTTCTTAACTATTATGTATTGAAAACACCTCATTTGAGGATTGTGCTAGTGAAAACATTTGGAAAGTGCATGTTTTTATAAGTGACTTACTTGTGAATAGCGACTATTTTTATAAGTAACTTATGAATGACGACTGTTTTTATAACTGCTTACTTCGATTAAAGTGAAGGTTCCCCTCTTTTAATGTGGTGAATTCTATTTTCTTACTAAAAGAACTGCCGTTGGTGACTCTAAGTGAATTCTTCGATGTTAAGTGCTCATATGTGAATTGAACACCTGACTGCTATCAAATACCTGGATTATAGTTAGAGGTAACTTGCTATGGAGCCCCTAATGCTAATTATCTAATGTAAAGTAGCTATAATATTCGGTTGTCATTGCAAAATTATGAAAGTCCTGGGTTAGGCAAGTTAAGAGTTCTTATCCATGGAATGAAGGAAGAAAAGGGGGTGTCACTCGCATTCTGAGGTTATTGAGCATCGATTGATATGAGTTGGACATGGCAAATGACACATTTGGATCGGGTACGGGTCAGGTCTTAGTCCGATTCGGGTCACTTTCGGGCCAACTACATTCGAGTCAAGTTCGGGTTCAAATTAGGTAACTTCAGGCTTGGGGCACTTTCGGGTCAACCATGTTCAGGTTGGGTTCAGTTCGATTTGGATGAAGTTCCGGTTCGGGTCACTTACGGGCACCATGTTCGGGTCGATATCGGTTCAGTTCGGTTGGAGTTCGGGTCGGATCTATTCCGAGTTGTCTATAGTAGCCCGGTTTGAATCGGGTATAGGTCAAGTGTAATTTGAGCCGGGTGGGATTTAGTTCAATGTTAGGGTCAATATCGAGTCAGGTGTAAATCGAATCGGGTGTAAATCACGTTGGGTTAATTTTGAATAATTGTATGTTTTCAATGTAGCCATCTTTAGGTCTTTACTCTTAACTGGCATTTAAAAGATAAAAATTGTTTAACTAGACAAACTCATTTATTCTATGTTTCTCTTTTAATTCATACGTTAGTGATTAATTGATATATATATATATATATATATATATATATATATATATATATATATATATATATATATATATATATATATATATATATATATATATGCATGTATGTATGTATGTATGTATGGGATTAGTTCTAAACTTGCTAAGAAAGTTAGCAAATTATAAATACAAGTACACAACTCATCCCTAACCCTATATCAAATGCGCTATGTAATTATACAAAGGATTATGTGTCGTTAAGTTAAGTTTTAATCATCTCAATTGAGTTTATGCGTTGACAAAATAAGTGAACCGATTTAATGCAAATAATTTATCAATGGTTTCATTTGTGAGCCCCAATGAATATCAAAATATACCTTGAAAAATGAAAAAAAGGAAGAAAATAACAAAAATTTTATTTAGACTCCGGTGTTAATTTATAACTCCACGTTTGTTATATTATTTAGAGTTGGTAAATAGAAACGGTTGGTTCAAGTCGACATTTTTGGTAATCAAATCAATGTTTCTTTAATAGCTCGTTAAGTGATCATGCATCAACATTCAGGGATTGCTCTTTGTGAGATTAATAACTTGATCTGCATTTGTTTAATGAATCAAAACTCAAAAGCAATGGCAATATATGAGTATATGCCAATTCGCATTATATTTATATGATTGTGAATGCTTGTTATCGAAACTCGACGTTTGGAATTTAATTGCCCAAAATTCAAATGAGTTACATTATTATGAGATCATATGCAATGATACATACTTGAACATGATTTTGTAGAATTAAACATCTTATAAAGATGATTTAGAATCGTAAATCAGTAGTAACAGTAGTCACAGAATGATATTATAAATTTATAATCATAGCGTGCATTGTATCAAGTCATTAAGTGAATCAAATAGTAAAATAAGATTGCCAGATCCCAATAAGTTTAATAAATTGTTAATTATACTTATCTTTTCTTAATTCCTATTGTGACAAAATATTTTTTCTCTTGTATTTTACTACATATCTATCAAATTAAAAACTTAAAACTATAAGCTATTTTATTTTTTCCTCTTAAGTTTTTAATTGATTTTGTTTGTAAAAATTCCTTCTTAAGCTATTTTTCTTTTCCCATCTAAAATCAATTAATTGAGTATGAAAATTCAAAATTCCCCTCAAAACAGAAAAGATTAAAACCCGGGTACAGTTGGGTTTGAATCCAGGTTTTCCGCTCTTGGTTTACTTCGGGTCGGGTCACTATGGATTGGGTTTGAATTGGTTTGGGTCATTCCGGGTTTAGGTCATTTCGGGTCATGCTACGATTCGGGTTTCGTTTAGTTTTAGATTGGTTTACTTCGAGTGTTTGGGTCCAAATCGGTTCATCCCATTTTGGCTATCGGTTAGGATATGGATCCAGGTCGTTCGATTCGGATTTTGGGTTTTGGGTTTTGGGTTAGTTTTGCCAGGTCTAATATGAGTGGCCTTATATGGTTATTATATGATATTAAATATCAAATTGTGTAATCGCTACTTAAGAGTATTATGTGTAACTGTTTTGTTTTTTTAGAGTTGAGAATCACTCACAGAACATGTGGCAGCTCATCCCCTCTCTTTTCCCCTTTTTTCGAGGTTCTTAATGAGACGTATAGAAGTTGGCCCATGTAAGCCAAGTCGAAACCATTCTCTTGCTTTCGATAAGGCCTTATATACGTAGATCATGAATTGAATGATGTTATGCTACGTATTCATGGGTTCTTGAAGATATGTAGTTAGTTACTGTAGTTCATGTAATACACATTGACTAGTTGTCGCTCTATATGGTCAAGTAAGCCACACATTTGAATAATCGCTCATTTTCTTTAGTTGTTTTAATTATTTTTGGGATGTAAATCCCAGTGCTAGGGATATGCGATCCATTGATTTGTACCTTTTATTTCTTTCTCTTACTGAACTTTATACTTGGTGCACTCCGGATGTGCGGCCTATAAAGTTGCGGTCTCCGGTGTGTAGCGGTCAAGCTGGTTGGATGCGTCTTTTATGTGTCATTTATTGCAGGCACCTAATGTAAGGTTTTAAGCCTAACTTATGATCAAGTTTTAGGTGGAATTGTGTTCGTTTTGCTCTAGAATTATAGAAATCAACAACATCCCTATCCCCTGACAAGGGTAAGACGTAAGTTTAGGGAGCACACCCGGTACACAGGAACCGTAATTCCTAGGGCGTCGACCCAAAAGTGGGATCCCTAGTTGATTCCGACGAGGATAATTGCTCAGGATTATGAGAAAACTTTGAGTGAGCATGAAGTGTGAGAGAAAATCTCACTTGAACAAGGACAAATATACGAATCTAATCCCCCAGAAAATGATCTCCTAACTATTATGTGTGGAAAACTCTGCATTCGAGGATTAGATTGGTGCAAACATTTGGAAAGGTGTGCACTCTTTGAAAGAACCTTATTTGATTCTAAATGGCTTTCTTGTGAATAACAATTATTTTTGTAAGTGCTTACTTTTATTTAAGTTAAGGCGCTAGCCTTCTTCAGTTTAACCTTATTTTCTTATGAAAATATATCGCATTGGTGACGTTAACTGAACTATTTAATGTTAAGTACTTATTGTGAACTGAACATCGTATATTCTCAATGCCTAGGTTATAGCTTGAGACAACTTTCTATTTAGTCCTTCCTACCTATTATGTGATGTAATATAAGCGTAATAGGTGGTGTTGAGGATTCCAACCCTAATCCTCGAGTACTTGTTTTGCGCAGGCCTAGGTGGTCGCTAGATTCAAGCCCACCCGTGGAGACACCTCGCTGCCAAGCTGCCGCCAACGCTTGGCCACCGTTGAGTCTTCCCACTAACTCTCCTCTCACTCTCCTCACTCAAACTCTCTCTTTCACACCTGTGAGGCGCAGGGGTCACATGGACCGGGTGGTAGGCGTGATCGACACCCCATCGCCGGTGTGCCACTATCGTGCCACTCTCCTCCCTCTCTCTATCTCTCCCTCTTGCTCGCTGTGGCGGGGGTTGCCGAAGACCAGGTAGAAGAGCCCCCCCTTCTTGTTTCTTTGTTGTGTGAAATACAGGGACTTTAGGCCCTTTTTGTTTTTCTTTTTTTATAGTTATACTAACCCAAAGTCACTAGTTACATAGACCTAAAAATCAAGCCCCATCAATTTTGCTAATCTTGTGCGGCTTAACACTCGACTATTTTCTAATTTTATGCATTCACAAACCCTTCCAAGCCACAAAAATTCCAAGCTAAGTTTTACAAATTTATTCATTTTAATGGAGATACAAGTATTAGCCTAATTTTAGTTAATAAAATAGAACATAACACATAAAATTTTAAATCTTTATTAAACTAAAATGAGTTTGGATCTAAATAGTATAATACCAAGTGATCTCAACCGTAAATATCTTAATCTGACTTGCAATCTCGCGTAGTTACGTCTCGATCTAATTCTTAACGAATCCGCTAATTTCACGAATCGCGTAATAAATTAGGAAAAATTATAAAATCACCTCACATAAATTATTACACTCAATTAGCATGCAAAAAATAGCATAACATACCTTAATGGGTGCAGAAAACAAACCAAACAGAAGAGATAATAAAGCAAAAGGGGGGTTTTATGCCTGTGCTTCAAACAAAAAAAGCAAGGGGGAGCCCTTGCTCTGCTCCTCCTCCTAACCACCATGAGCCTGAGAGAGAGAGAGAGAGAGAGAGAGAGAGAGGAGGGGCATGGCAACGGCACACTAGCGACGGGTTGCTGGTCGCGCCTGCCATCTGGTTCGAGCGATCCTCCAGCCCGACAGGTGAGAGAGAGAGAGAGAGAGAGAGAGAGAGAGAGAGAGAGAGAGTGAGGGGAGAATCAGTGGGAAGGCTCAACGGTGGCCAGACATCGGCGACGGTGAGGCTTGGCAGCGTAGTGTCTCCACTGGTGGGCTCGCGTCCAGTGACCACCAAGGGCAACGCGTAACAAGGGCTCGAGGGTTAGGGTTTCAAACCCTCAGCACCACCACCACCGCGACCAATACCACCACCACCATCTTACTTGCACACATGGGGCTCAAAATTAGCCCGAAATTACCCAATTAGTCCAGGAGTTGGGTCCCTTAGCGTGGATTCAAGATGGGTGGTTCTTAATTCCTAAGTTGCTAATAATTTGGTAAGTTTTAAGATCTCTTCTACTGAGTTACTCTAAATATTGTTACAATTATTGAGTTAATTAATTCAATTGGAGTTAAATCAGAATGTGTAGGAAGCAAGGATCGTAGAAAGATTGTTTAGCTGTTTGGCATAATTTGATGCTAAGATTAGCTTGCTTGAATAAACTGTAATCATGATCGAGTTGTTGGCTATTTAACATAATTTGAGATTAAAATTGAGTTGCTTGAATGAACTGAATAGTAATTGATTTGCTTGGCTTTTTGATGTGGTGTGGTCCTCAAATCGAGTTGCTTGGCTGCTGGAAGCCAGTTACTTGGCTGCTCGAGTTGGTTGGGCGTTTCTAACAAATTAGAACTGACAATGCATTATTGGTTTATTTGGAGTCATTTGGGTTGAAAGAATGAGTTGATTTTTAGGATCGTTATGGCGGTGATGTGAGGAGGGAGTCCGTGTTACGTGATAAACCAGCGAATTGCAAAGTGTATTGCTGAGTCTTGATACAGTGTTATTAAATGCTAGCTGTCATGTTTGTGACATGCTGACTAAATGAATTGTTCCCGGCAACGTGTAGCTCATGGTTGCCTGTGGGAACAGGGGAGTCAGCTGAACGGTTCTGTGAATTGAGTATGTGATCAGTCAGGTTCGCGAACCGAGCAGCAGCATGCCCGAGTCCTGACTTACTCTAACTAAACCACACATGCCTGATTGATTGCATTTCAATGCTTAGTTTATTGTCGTACCTAAACCAGGAACAATAATTGGACTTGCTAAACGATGCAGCTGAGTCATCAGTTAGTTGAACAGTCCTCCTAAACACTAACATGTTACCCTTGGGCGTATAAAGTGTCAAGCGAAGGTTGTGAGCTGCTGTAAATATCATATTTTTCTATACTTTGAAATGATTTAGCTAAACTAGAAGCATTTGATTAATTAGAAGAACCAAACTGCTGAGTGCTTTTAGGCGAATTTTATCGTGCATTCGATGTAAACTAGTGGCTTCTAAAATGCGTTTTAATGCTCCTTTACTTGAAAAGTAAATGCTACTTGGTCATTAAGTCATTTATAAACATACTTTACTGAAATGAGTGGTTATATGCTTGTCGTAAGTCAACCCAATTTTATTTAGGCATTTAAGCCTTCTTTAACATGAAAATGACACTCTTGTATTACGATAAGAATTTCGATGCAAAATGTATTGAAAGTAAGATACATCTGAAATGGTTTAGGCTTAGAAGATAGTGCTAGTGAATTCTTAGAGAGGAGACCCAGAAGAGGGAACCCTAAAGGACCCTGACCAGGGTAAGACGTAGGTTTAGGGAGTGAACCCGATAAGCGGGAATCCTAATTTCTAGGGAATAGACCCAGAAGCAAGAATCGTAGAGGACCCTGACGAGGGTAAGAAGTAAGTTTAGGGACCATACCCGGTATGTGGGAAACCTATTTGCTAAGGAGTAGACCTAGAAGTGAGAACCCTAGATGATCCTAACAAGTATAATTGCTCATGATTAAGCGAAACCTTTGAGTTACTATGAAGTGTGAGTGACGATCTCACTTGAACGAGCAGATAGATGCAAATTCGACACCCTAGAAAGTGGTTTCTTAACTATTATCTATTCAAAACTCTTTATTCGAGGATTATAATAGTGCAAATATTTGGAGAAGTTTTTTAAAAGAGCCTTGTTGGATCTCAAATGACTTTCTTATCAACAACAATTACTTTTGTAAGTGCTTACTTTGATTTAAGCAAAGGTGCTAGCCTTCTTATGTGTTAACCTCATTTTCTTACGGAAAAAAACTCCCGTTGGTGATGAAAACTGAACTCTTTGATGTTAAATGCTTATGTGTGAACGGAACATCCTACTGTTCTCAATGTCTAGATTGTAGCTTGAGACTACTTGCTATTGGCTCCTTGTTGCCTGCCATGTGATGTAATGTAAGCACAATAGGTGGTTGTCATTGCTAAGTTACGAGCATCCTAGTTTAGGCAAATTAAAAGTTTTTATGCGTGGAATGGAAGAAGCAAAGGGATGCCATTTGCCTTCTGGAGGCTATTAAAGTATTAAGGGATATGGGTGGCCTTATATGTTTATTATGTTATATTAAAGATCAAATTATGTGTGATTGCTACATAAAAGTGTTGTGTGCGACTATTTTTTCTTCTTGGGTTATAGAATCACTCACTTTTCCCAAGATCTTGATGTGACAGGTGGAAGCCGACTCATAATCGATTTGTTGGCTATTTAGCATAATCATACATTAAAATTGAGTTGTTTAAATAAACTGAATTTATAATCGACTTGATTGGCTATTTGGTATAGTGTGACCTTAAAATGAAGTTGTTTGGCAATTAGAAGTGCAACAAAATCATAATCAAATTGTTTGGAGTTGGTTGGATGATCGAGTTTGTTGGCTATTTATAATAAATCGAAACTAAAACTGAGTTATTTGGTTATTCGGAATGATTTGGGTTATAAAAGTAAGTTGGTTTTTGAGGGTTGTTGTGGACGGTGATGTGAGGAGGGAGTCCGAATTACGTGACAAACTAATGAATTACAAAGTGTATTGTTGAGTCTTCATGATGTATTACTAACAATTAACATATAATCACATATCATCAAAACATATAAGGTGCCCAATCAATTTGATACCATCTGTAACGCCCCTACCCCATTGGGTTAGTGATGTTAGTGATTTCTTAAATTCTAGAATCAAATAGACACAGTTCCACCTAAAAATTGACCATAACCCAGGCTTAAAGCATTACATTAGGTTCTTGTAATAAATAAAAGTATAAAAGACATGTCTCAACGGCTACACACAAGAGACCACAACTCTAAAGGCAACCCGCCTGAAGTGCAAGTATAAAGTTCAATATTAGGAAAGAAATAAAAAGCACAACTAAACGGATCACACATTCGAAGCGTTGGGATTTACATTCCAAAAATAACTCTTTTGAACTAAGCCAAATGACCACTATTCAATATGCATACATATTCTAAAGCATTTCACTTACATATGCTTAGATATATAGGATTACATCAAATTACATCATTCAGCTCATGAAACTATGTATATGCACACATAATTACTTTTTCCAATGCAAAAGGGAGATATCAACTCGGCGTAAGTGAACCAACTTCTACTTGTCATATCAAGAACCTGTGAAAAGGGGCATAGAAAAGGGGATGAGCTACTACATACTCAGTGAATGATTCCCAACCCGAAGAAAAGAAAACAGTTGCACATAATAGGTTAAGTAGCATTTGCATGCGATTTGATATTTTAATGTCAAATAATAAGCATATAAAGTCTCCTATATTTGCGACTAACCCAACAACCTTAAGGATTCAAACGTTACCCCTGACCTTTTTCTATTCTATGCACAAGAGTTCTCAACTTACTTAAACTGTGGCTCATGTAACTTAGGAGCGATAACTCCTTGTTGCACTTGCTTAACATCACCTAGCTAGCATACCAGACACAGTAGTGACCTGACTCACAAAAAATTTTAGATACTAAGAACAGTGGAGCATTCAGTTTACACATAAACCATTAACATCAATGAGTTCAGTTAAAGTTACCCACTAGGGTTCTTTGAGGAAAAAAATGGGTTTAACGCATAGAAGGCAAGGACCATCACTTAAATCAAAGTAAACATTTATAAAACAGTCGTTGTTCACTGTAAAATCATTTGGAATTTAATAAAAGCTCCTTTCGAGAGTACATGCACTTTTCTAAATGTTTTCACTAGCATAGTCCCCAAATGAGGAGTTTTCATCATATAACAAGTACGAAATCATTTCATGGGGCATCGAATGCTCATATTTATGCTCGTTCAGGTGAGATCATCCATCACCCTTTGTGAGATCGTTACTCACATTTCATAGTATCCCTGGGGCCTCTTATAATCGGTGGACAATTATCCTCGTCAGGGTCTTCCAGGGTTCCCATTTCTAGGTGTACTCCATCGAAAATAGGGTTCATGCATACGGGGTCTGCTCCATAAGCTCGTGTCCAAACATTTAGCACCATTCTCTTAATCTAAAACATTTTAAATGCATCTCACTTTAAGTACATTTTACGTTAAAATTGTCATTGTATCACTACAATGGTATTTTCGTTCTCAAGAAGGCATTTCTAAAATGCCTGAATATAAGGTCATTCATCTTTCAACAAGCATATAACAATTCATTTTAACAAAACACGCTCATAAATGAATTAGTAACCAAGTACGCATTTGTTTTTCAAAGGAAGTGATGTTAAAAACTCATCTTCAAATTTTACAAGCCTACAACATACTCATTATCAGTTTCGCTTAAAGCATTGTTGTCAAAAGAATGGTCTGACAGTCATTATTAACCACATAACTCAGTACACTTGCCATTTCAAAGCAATTCACTTGTGCACTTATCAACATACTCCTTTAAGCATATTATAAACATATTTATTCATAATTCACATTGCTTTCCAACTCAATAAATTAAACAATTTTTGAAGGCAATTATGGGATTTTTAAACATTGAAGTTACTTGTTTAAGTAATCAGGATATTGCTTTAGTCATCACAACAAACAAACAACTCTTAAACTAATTAGTTGATGAATTCAATTATTTGAAAGCCTTCGTGTAAGAACGATGGGCAAATCTTGAAGTGAATCAAGCAAGGTTCAATCATAAACAGACTCTTAGTTAACAAATCATTTTGTTCGACACCCTTAAACAAAACAAGCAATCTCGAATAGCCAGGATTGCATCAGTTCGACATAAAACTCAGTCCATACAGACACACATAGCGCACACATGAATCCAAAGCTAACAAACCAAACCTCGACTTGTGAGCATGCTTCAACCAGATTTTAGCAACTAACAAGTAATAGCACAGCATCAAAACACGATGTTACACATCGTAAATTTCACGGATTTCTCCAGGACCCCAAAGTCCGTCCTCACAGTGCCATCGACAACAATTCTCAGAATCATTTCAAAATCAAACCAAACATTCCATCTACTTCCCATAGGTTTTCAATTCATGAAACTCCGTTCTAATTAACGAATTCAAATCTCATAAATAATTCAAAGAGTAATTACGAATTGGAATTGAGAACCACCCACCTTAACCACATACAAAAGGTCTCGATTTCTGGGTTGATTGGGCGATTTGAATAGGCTAGGTTTCGTATACCCTTTTCACCGGGTTGCTTAGCTTTGATCTCCTCACCCAAGTTGTCTATCTCCACTGGTTGCTATTTGGTTATGCTCATCTTCTCCCCCTTCACTCTCATACAGCCCTGCCCTTCCTATTTGTGTTGTATCAGTGGCCAAGTGAAACTGAGCCCTGGACCATCCCACCACCGCAATTGAAGTGCACTAGTGAGTTGAGCAGCACCTATACCATCGCGTGCACCTTCGTTGTCTGGAGATTTGCTGGTTCACCTCACTTTCTTTTCACTCGCAAGATCTCTTTCTGTCTCTCTCTCTCTCACCCCTCGGGCTTAGGGGTCAAGAGGAAGGGGGCATCAGAACCCCCTTATTGCTTCTGTTCTTTTTCTGAAAGATAAGGGCTCTAGCCCGTTTCTTTTTCTAATTTTATTTAATTTAATTACCTAACCCACAAATAGAGCATGGTTTAAATGTGCTAGCCCAATTGATTCGAAGTAAAATAGCCCAGTCCAACCTTACGAACTTTGCGTAATCCTGAGTTGAACCAGTTTGAAAGCTATTTTTTTAATTCCACACAATCACACACTAACTAAGGAAATTTCAAAAACCAATTCACATAAATTAACACTCTTAATTATCAAGTAAATATTAGCCTAATATTGCTTATATAATAAATATAGTTAGTAGAATTATTAATTTCAATAATCAACTATGTCCATAATTCCTCGATTATTACACTCTCCCCCCTTAAAAGAATTTCAACCTCGAAATTCCAAATTTAGTAAAATAGAAAAATTCCTCAAACAAAATCGTAATCGAATTGTTTGGCTATTTGAGTTGCTTGACTGATTGAGTTGGTTGGCTGTTTCAGATAAAGTTAAACCGAAACTGAGCTATTTGGTTATTCGGAGTAATTTGGGTTGGAAAAATAACTTAATTGTTAAGGATTGTTATGGGTAGTGATGTGAGGAGGGAGCCTGGGTCACAGGATAAACTGACAAATTACAAAGTGAATTGCTGAGTCTTGATGCTGTGTTATTAAATGTTAAGTGCCATGTTGTCTTAATGAACTATTCCTAATAATGTGTGGCTTATGGCTACCTTGTTTACTGATGGAGTGAAGCAGGAAACAGGGGGATTAGCTTAACAGTTTCATGAATTGAGGCCGTGGTGAATCGAGTTCGCGAATCGAACAGTAGCATGCTCAAGTCCCGACTTACTCTAATTAAACCACACTTCCCTAATTGATTGTGTTTCAAGGCTCAGTTTGTAGTAGTGCCTAAACCAGGACCAATACTTGGGCTGTTGAACTGAAAGTCAGTAGTAGTTAGCCATTAACGTCAAAAGTGTCGAGTATAAGGTTTTGTGATTTTAGAATAAAACAAAAAGGCTCTTACGCTGATTGTGTATGACATTCCTACCTAACTTGTAGCACCTTAGGCAAACCCTGATTGTTGTTGATTGCTTTCCCTGCCTTGGTTACTAAAATACCTTAATATGGACAATATTTAGGTCGTTGAATGATTCAGCTGAATGATTCAGCTAAACGGTCCAGCGAGTTGAACCATTGAACTGGAAAACTTGAACTTGGTTAGGCATTACTTTAAAAGTGTGAATTTGCCTTAAAACCTTTATTTTGTACAAAGCTGAAGCAAATTTAGGAACAAAGTAAATGACTAGTTTACTAAACCAAATTGATAAGTGCTTTTAAGTGAAATAAATTATACGTAAGTTGCAAATTAGTGGCTTTGAAAATGACTTTTAATATTCTTATCCTTGAAAAATGAATGGTTACTTGGCCAATGACTCATTTACAAGCATACCTTACTAAAACTGATGGTTATATGCTTCTTGTAAGTTGATTTGAATTTATTAAGGCATTTTGGCCTCCTCAAAAATGGAAAGGGTATTATTGTGACACAACGAGAACTTCTATGGAAAACATGTTGGAATGAGATGCATATGAAATGTTTTGACCTAGGAGAATGGTACTAATCACTTGGGCAAAATTTACAAAGTGGACCCGGTTTACAAGAGCCTTAATTCCTAGGGAGTTGACCAAAAGTAGGAACCCTAGAAGACCTTGACGAGGGTAAAACGTAAATTTAGGGAGGAAACCCGATGAGCAGGAATGCTAATTCCTAGGGAAAAGATGCAGAAGTGACAACCCTAAAGGACCTTGATGAGGGTAAGACGTAAGTTTAGGGAGTAGACCCGATATGCTGGAACCCTAATTCCTAGCGACTAGACCCAAAAATAGGAACCCTAAAAGACCATGATGAGGATAAATGTCTACGGATTATGAGAGTGCCTGGGGGTTACCATGAAATGTGAGTAACAATCTCACCTAAACGAGTATAACGTGTGAATACGATGCCCCCAAAAATGATTTCTGGACCATTATATGTTGAAAACTCATTCGAGCATTATGCTAGTGAAAACACTTGGAAAAGTGCACTCTTTCAAAAGAGGGATGCTGGACTCCAAATGTCTTACTTATGAATAACGATTGTTTTTCTTTTTTTTAATTAGTGCCTACTTCAATGTAATTGAAGGTTCCTGTCTTTTCATATACTCAAGTCCACTATCTTTTTAAAAGAACTCCGATTGGTGGCTCTAATTGAACTCTTAATGTTAAGTGCTTATGTGTGAACTGAAAGCCCTACTGTTCTCAGTACCTAGATTATAGCTTGAGGGAACTTGCTAATAAGTCCTTTCTATCTGTTATATAATGTGAAACTAATGTAAGATATGTGATTGCCACTACTAAGTTGCAAGAGTTATAGGATGGGAAAGTTGAGAACTCTTATGTGGAACGGAAAAAGAGAAGAGATGCTATCTAAAGTTTGAGGATTGATTAGTATGGAAGACCTTAGATGTTTATTATGTGATATTAAATATCAACTTGTGTGTGATTGCTACCTAAAAGAATTGTGTGCAACTATTTTGTTTTCTTGGGATTGAGAATCACTCAATGAGTGGGTGGTAGCTCATCCCTCTCTATTTCCCTTTTCTGAGGTTCTTGGTGTGACAGGTGGAAGTTCGCTCATGTAAGCTGAGTCGAAACTACTCTCTTGCTTTGGATAAGAAGTTATATACATATATCATGAGTTAGATGATATTATACAATACAGTCATAAGTTCCCGGATATATGTAGTTCATATGATAGACATTGAATAGTTATCACTCTGCATGGCCAAGTAAGCCAACCATCGGAATAATCAATTGTTTGGTTTAGTTTTTCTTATTTATTTATAGGTCTGTTGAGCTACTCCTTTTATTTCTTTCTCTTATTAAACTTCATACTTGGTGTACTTTGGCATTGTTGCAGGTGGAGTTGCAGCCTCCGATGTGTAGCCATCGAGCTGGTTGGATTTGTCTTTTATGTATTATTAATTGCAGAGACCAAATCTAAGACTTTAAGCCTATGTTATGGCCAACTTTTAGGCAGAACACCATCTAGTTCACTCTAGAATTTTAGAAATCAATGGTGTCCCTAACCCTAGGGGATAGGGGTGTTAACATAAGCATACCTTGCGGAAATTAGTGGTTATATGCTTGTTATAAGTTGACTCAATTTCATTCAGGAATTTAAGCCTTCTTAAAAATAAAAATGGCATTGTTGTGGTACGTGGGAATTTTGATGCAAAACATATTGCAAGTGAGATGCATCTGAAACGTTTTGGGTAATATAGGCAGTTGACCTAGAAGTGGAAACCCTAGAGGACCTTAATGAGGATAATATATAAGTTTAGAGAGTAGATATTATAAGAAAAAGCCTTAATTCCTATGGAGTAGACCCAAAAGTGGGAACCCTAGATGATCATGGCGAGGATAATTGCTCATGATTATGAAAAACCTTGAAGTTACCAGCAACCACGAGTGACTATATCACTTAAACGAGCACAAAGATAATGATTTCTTAACTATTATCTGTTGAAAACTCCCCAGTTGAGGATTATAATATTTGCAAACATTTGAAAAAGTGCACATACTCTTTAAAAGAGCCTTGTTTGATTCCAAATGACTTTCTTGTGAATAACAATTATTTGTATAGGAGCTTACTTTGATTTAAGTAAAGGTGCTACCTGTCATGTGTATTTACCTCATTTTCTTGTTAGAAGAACTCCTTTTGGTGATGCTAACTGAACTCCTTGATGTTAAGTACTTATGCATGAACTGAATACCCACTGTTCTCAATGCCTGGATTGTAGCTTAAGACAACTTTATATTGAGTCTTACTGCCCGTTGTGTGATGTAATGTATGCGTAACAGGGGGTTGCCATTGCTAAGTTACAAGCTTCCTAGGTTACGTAAATTAACAGTTCTTATGCGCGGAATGGAAGAAGAAAAGGGATGCCACTTGCCTTCTTGAGGTTATTGAAGTATGGAGGGATATGGGTGGCCTTATATGTTTATTATGTGATATTAAATATCAAATTGTGCAACATTGCTACTTAAAAGTATGGTGTGTAACTGTTTTATTTTCTTGGGGTTGAAAATCACTTATTGAGTGCGTGGCAGCTCATCCCCTCTCTATATCACTTCTTCCAAGATGCTTAATGTGACAGGTGGAAGTCAGCTCATGGAAGCCAAGTCGAAACCACTTTCTTGCTTTGGATAAGGAGTTATGTATATAGATCATGAGTTAAGCGATGTTATTAAGTTCTTGGATATATGCGGTTAGCTACTGTAGTACAAATAATACATATTAACTGGTTTTCGTTCTATATAGCTAACTGTGCCAACCATATGAATAATCGATTGTTTGGTTTAGTGGTTCTTATTTACTTTGGGATGTAAACCAAAGTACTCCGGATGTGTGATCCGTTGAGTTGTATCTTTTATTTCTCTCTCTTATTGAACTTTATATTTGGCGTAGTTCGGGCGCGCAGCCCATAGAGTTGTGATCTCTAGTGCATCACCATCAAGTTGGTTGGATATATCTTTTATGTATTATTAATTACAATGACCTAATGTAAGGCTTTAAGCCAAGGTTGTGGTCAATTCTTAGGCAGAACTTTATCCGTTTCGCTCTTGAATTTTAGAAATCAGTAACTTCCATAACCCTAAGGGATAGGGTGTTATAGATTTTGGTTTAACTATGACAATAAACTTAGCATTCAAATACAATTGGGCAAGTGTGGTTTAGTTAGAGTAAGTCAAGGATAGAGCATACTGCTGATATGTTCCAGAACCCGATTCACCACTGACTCGATTTTTTGGAACCGTTTAGCTTACTCTCCTCATTCGTGCTTAACTTTATCGCTAAGCTAGGCAACCATAAGCCACACATTCGCAGGAACAATTCATTTAGGCAACATGTTAGAAACATGACGATTAATGATTAACAACGCAGCATCAAGATCCAACAATACACTTTGTAATTTGTTAGCTTATCACATAACTCGGACTCCCTCTTGGCATCATTACCCACAACAATCCTCAAAAATCAACTCATTTTCCTAACCCAATTCACTCCGAATAACCAAATAACTCAATTTTAGTTTCAATATATTATAAATAGCCAAGCAACTCAATCAGCCAAGCAACTCAAATAGCCAAACAATTAGATTACGGTTTCGTTTCACTTGCAACAGCCAAGCAACTCAATTTTAAGGTCACATTATACCAAAGAGCCAAGCAAGTTATTGCGATTTCAGCTAATTCAAGCAACTCAATTTTAATGTCAGATTATGCCAAATAGCCAACAACTCGATTATGATTTCACTTCATTCAAGCAACTTAATCTTAGCATGAAATTATACCAAACAACCAAACAATCTTTCTACGATCCTTGCTTCCCACATATTTTGATTCATCTCTAATTGAATTAATTAACTCAATAATTGCACAATATTCAGACTAACTCAGTAAAGAAGATATTAAAACTTATGAAATGCCTAGGCTAATTAGGTAATTTTGGGCTAAGTTTGAGTCCCGTGTGTGCAAGTCGCAGTGGTGCTAGTGCTAGTCATAGTGGTGGGGCTATCGAGGCTTCCAAACCCTAACCCTCGAGGCCTTGTTTCATATAGCCCTTGGTGGTTACCAGACTCGAGCCCAATAGTGGAGACACCTCGACATCGCTGATGCCTAGCCGTCGTTGAGCCTCCCCACTCACTCTCGTCTTGCTCTCCTTGCTCGATCTCTCTCTGTGTCTCTCTGTCATGTGTCAAGCTCGGGGGTCGCGCGAACCGAGTGGCAAGTATGACTGGCACCTCATTGGTAGTGTGCCACTGTTGTGTCTTCCGTTCTCTCTAGTTCGCGGTGGTGGGGTCATTGAAGACTAGGGAGGAGACCCCCTTTCTTCGTGCTTCTCTGCTCACGAAATGGAGGGGCTATAGGCCGTTTTCTTTTTCTTTTTTTCTGATTCCACTAACCAAATGTCACTATTTGCCTAGACCCAAAAATCAAGCCCAGTCAATTTTGCTAACCTCGTACGGCTTAACACTTAACTATTTACTAATTTTTTGCATTCACAGACCCTTTCAGGTCATGAAAATTCAAAACTATGTTTTATAAAATTATTTATTTTAATAAACAGATAACTATTAGCCTAATTTTAGCTAATAAAATAAAGTGACATAAAAAAATTATCGGCTATTATGTTCTCCCCCCTGGAGAGTAGAGCTAATTGCTTGGACACAGTTTAGGGAGCAGACATGGTATACCGGAACCCTAATTCATAGGTAGTGCACCTACAAGTGGGAACCCTAGAGGACCTTGACAAGGGTAAGACATAAGCTTATGCAGCAGACTCGATAAGCATGAACCCTACTTCCTAGGGAGTAGACCAAGAGGTGGGAACCTTAGAAGTCCTTGCGAGGATAAATGTTCACTAAACATGAGAGGCCCTAGGGTTTACCATGAAATATAAGTGAAAAGAGCTCACATGAACGAGTACAAATATAAGAATATGATGCTCAGAAAATGATTTCTTAATCATTATGTGTTGAAAACTCCTCAATCGAGGATTACGCTAGTGAAAATCTTTGAAAAAATGTGTGTATTCTTTATAAGAGCCTAGTTGGAATTCCAATTAACCTAATTGTGAATAACGATTATTTTTGTATGTGCTTACATTGATTTAAGTGAAGGTACATTGCTTTTCATGTGTTGAAATTTTCTGACTAAAAGAACTCCTACTGCCATCTCTAACTGAACTCTTTGATGTTAAGTGCTTCTGTGTGAAATGAATTCCCTACTAGCCTCAATGCCTGGATTACAACTTGAGACAACTTGCTAATGAGTCCTTTCTGCCTATTATATGATTTAAAATAAGTGTATATATGGTTGTCATTGCTAAGTTACAACTGTCCTAAGTTAGGCAAGTTGAGAGTTCCAATGTGTGAAATGAAAGAAGAAAAGGGATGCCATTGCATTATGGAGGTTATTAAGGCATTGATGGTTATGGCCTTATATGCTTGTTATGTGATATTAAATATCAAATTGTGTGTGATTGCTAGTTAAAGTATTACGTGCAACTGCTTTGTATTCTTGGTGTTAGGAATCACTCATTAAGCATATGGTAGCCCAAGAATCTTAATGTCAGGCAAACTTTCTAGATTAATAATTTTATTATCCATGTTTATTAGCGACATTAGGTTACTATCTGTGTGTTTATTAAAGTGAGTAATTTTATTAATTCTGGTTTCAAAATATCATGACATATTATGTGAACGCAAAACTAAGTAAATAATCGGGAATTAAACCGAGCAAGATCAGCCGAGTTAGACTGGACAACATTGAAACCAATTGGGCTTAGGGTTACTAGGCCCAAATGTTTTATGGTCTGAGGGGAAAAAAAATAGATTAAAAGGGGTCAAAGCCTCTTTCTAGGGATGAGAGAAGCGCGAATGAGCAGGGGGGCTTCTCCTTAGCTTCCTCGCGACCTAACCTGAGCAGAGAGAGATAGAGAAAGAAAGAGGAAGAGGGAGACCGGAGCATCGGTGGGGCACAATCGAGGTCAGTGACAACTGGTGAGGAGATAGAGGAAGTTGCGTGCCTAGGTAGTAGCGAAACCCTAACTCACCCTAGCACAACACCAACGCCGCCACCACTGCTATTGACGGCAGTGGCTATGGCTTGAATTCAATGACCACAGGAAGCAATAGCGTCTCACGGTAGCAACAGAAAGGCACAGAGGTGTTCTAGCAGGGTTTTGTGACCACTAACGAAGAAGGGGTGGTACAGCAGTTAAACCGTGGTTAGAGATTGACCATGCAACTCGTAAATATTTCCTTAAGCTTAGGGTTGAGGTGAGTGTGTCCTGATTCCTCAACCGACTGGTAATTCCAAAAGGATTTTACCATTTTGGTCGGTTCATTGAGTTGATTCGATTATTGAATGGATTGAATGAGTTGGTCTGATTGTTGACTATGCTAAGTCAATTTTCAATTGTTGCATGAATTGAATCGATTTTGAGAGCAGAATCTTGCGATCATTGTGGCTCATTGGGCAGTACGTCGATGGTTTGAGAATGGTTATGCCCTTTCGGGATTGAAATAGAGTTAATTTTGAGGATTGTTGTCGGCGATGATGTGAGGAGGGAGTCTGAGTTACATGATAAACTAACAAATTACAAAGTGCATTGCTAAGCCTTGACACTGTGTTATCAAATGTTAATTGTCATGTTTGTAACATGTTGCTTAAATGAATTGTTTCTGATAATGTGTGGCTCATGATTATCTAGTTTAGCAATGGAGGGAAATAGGAAACAAGGGAGTTAGCTGAACGGTTCTGTGAATTGATTCAATGGTGAATTCGTGAATCGAATATTGACATGCTCGAGTCCCGACTTACTCTAACTAACCCAAAGTTGCCTGATTGATTGCATTTCAGGGCTCAGTTTATTGTCTTACCTCGACCAAGACCAATAATTGGACTCGCTGAATAATTCAGCTGAATCGTTAGTTAGTTGAACAGTCGACCCAAACATTAACAGGTTACCCTTGAGTAAATAAAGCATCAAGCAAAGGTTGCAAGCTACTTTAAACATCACTTTTTTGTGTAATTTGAAATGACTTAGGCAAACTAGAACCATTTGATCGATTTACAGAACCAAAGCTACTGAGTGTTTTTAAGCGAATTTATTATGCATACGTTGCACTTAGTGGCTTCTAAAATGAATTTCTGTACTCCTTTCCTAGAAAAGTGTACTCTACTTGGTCATTAGGTCACTCATAAGCATACTTTACCAAAATGAGTGATTATATGCTTGTCATAAGTTGATTTGAGTTTGTTACGGGATTTTGTCCTTCTTGAAAATGGAAATGGCATTGTTATGATACAATAAAAAGTTCTATACAAAACTGTTGAAAATGAGATGTATATGAAATGTTTTAGACTAGGAGAAGGGTGTTAATTGCTTGGACACATTTTACGAAGCAGACCATAGGCAGGTTACAGACTAGAAAATGTTTGCGCGCTTTCATAAAGTGACTTTAAAATGAATAATTTTATAAAGCTAGGCTAAAATTAGTAAACAGTCGAGTGTTATCTTTTATTTTATTAGCCAAAAGTAGGCTAACAATTGTCTGTCTATTAAAATGAATAATTTTATAAACCTTAGTTTCGAATTTTTCTGACATGGAATGGTATGTGAGTGTGAGACCCGGAGTTTTGTCATACTTGCGTAATGAATATTATGCCTGTTGGGTTAGAAAATTTTATTTTAGTATCCGCCAACCTACAACTGCCATATTACTCAAATTATCGATCTATCCAACTTCAGAAACCCAAAAATAAATTGTCTAAAGTTGTGCAACAAGACAAGCCTTCGATTCCTTGAAGTTTCAACAAAAGCAAATCCCAAATACGGTCAGATTGTTGAACCCTGGGAATAGTTCTGTAATTTACTAAATCGATCCTTAATATATTCAGGGGCAGGTAAGCTGACCCACGATTATATTTAGGAATCCGATTTAGGACTAGAGGCCTGGGAATTCGATTATTTACACAATAGGCTGAAGTTTTGTGGTAGAATTGAATTAAAAAAATAGAGGAATGGGGCAAAAGGGAGGGTCGGGCACGCGTGACCTGACACTCTCTCTCCCCTCTTTCTTCTTCCTCCTTCAGCAAGAGACCCTCAACACCCTCTCTCTCTCTCTCTCTCTCTCTCTCTATGCTCGTTCTTCTGCTTCCTTCACCATTCGCAGACCTCAAGCTCTCCACTTGCCTTCCCATCTCCTCTACTTGCTACCATGCCGTGCATCATCCTTGACCGAACCCCAAGCGATGCCCACTAGGTGCCGGCGTCTCCCCCATTTCAGCGTAGAACCGACCGAACGCCCGGCGGATTTCGCACATGCAGGTGAGAATTCGAGCAACCTTACCTCTATAAATTGAATCCTTGCTTCAATTCCCTTCAATTCGTGCTAATTGTGCCTAAATACTTCGGAAATTGTGAGTTAGGGTTTTAGGTTTGGTGGTGGTCGAACCTTACGCGAGACGCAGAGCTGATTCTGAGCTTTGGGTGTTCAAATTTAGCTTCAATCCAGCCAGTTTGCATGCATATAGCTTGGATTCGAGGTGGGTAAATCCTTAATCCCTCCTATTTTATGGATTTCGAATAATAATTGTATGAATCAGTTGACTGAATTGGTTGATTGGATTGTGGTTTTATGAATTCGATTGTATTTGTGGACAAACAAATGAATTAAGCTTTTGTTGTGCCAGGGCAAAACCAATCTGTTCTTGAAAGGTTGCCTGATGTTTTAAAATGGTGGCTTTCATGATTTAGAACTGCATATGACTCTCTAAAGTTGCTTTCGATTTTCATATCAAACCAGTTAGCATCGAAGATCGTTTGGGATACAAGAGGGTGGTTTAAAAGGAAGAGAAGTCTTTATTGTTTTGGTGTACATTCAAGCCTGGTTTTAAGAAGTTTGCAAATACTAACTATTTCATTCGAACAAACTTGGGTTACCTAGTCTAAGGTTAATGCGTTTGAAAACCCACTACTTCATAAGATGGCCTTAAGGTAGATTTTGGTCAAACTTGAGTCTTTATGAAGTTTCGAGTCAAGAGGTAGTAAAATCGTTACGTTCCAAGAAGCATTTACATAGAAGATTTATGAAGTGATGTTTGCCTCATAAACGAGCCGAGTGCTTTAAGTTTTTGAATGATAGCAAGTTTGGAAACATTGTAAGCCTTTAGTTTATTTTACATCCATCTTGAGTTTCAGAATGGAATTTTCAAACAAATCTAGCTTGCATTTATTGCTAACTAAGTATTTAAGTCTCAAATGGGTTTCGATTTCGAACTTAGTTTGAATTAAATGATAACTAAACACGTTATGTCTCAAACGAGTTTCGATTTACGATTTAGTAAACGTTTTTCGCTTAAAAGAAGGTTTTTTAGCTAAAAAGTGAAGTCATTTTACGAGTTAGCAATCGTTTTACATTTATAAGAAGTTTTTAAGTTGAAAACGAAGTCATTTTACGATTTAGCAACCTTATTACATTTATATGTAGCTTCTAAGTTGAAAACGAAATCGTTTTATGATTTAGTAAACTTATTACGTCTATACGAAGCATCTAAGTTGAAAACAAAGTCGTTTTACGGTTTAACAACCCTATTACATTTATACGAAGCATTTAAGTTAGAAACTAAGTCGTTTTACGATTTAGTAAACCTTTTATATTTGTAAGAAGTTTTAAAGTTATTTATGAAGCCAATTTACATGTTAACAAATCTTATTTCATTTATAAGAAGCTTGTAAGTTTAAAACAAAGTCGTTTTACAAACTAACAAACATATTACGTTATTAAAAAGCTTTTAAGTTGAAAACAAAATCGTTTTATGATTTAGCAAACTAATTATGTTTATACGAAGCTTTTAAGTTAGATACGAAGTCGTTTTACGAATTAGTAAGCGTATTTTACGAAGTTAGTTTACATGTTAGCGAATTATTACGATTATGAAAAGCTTTTAAGCTATTCACGAAGTCGATTTATGAGTCAGCAAACTTGGCTTGTATTATGTTCATCCTCTTGCGTTTGAAACATTGAAATGAGCGTAAAAAGTGCAACTGAAGGTGATTATTTGCGAATCCTAGCTTTGGAGTGCATACTAGTAACTACCCACGTTTTGAATCGTGAGTTAGTATACTCACCATGTTTTTGAGAGGCCTTTTCTTTTTGTTGTTTACCTAAAAGCTGAAGTCGCAAGAGGATTATGTTTTCATGTTATAAGTTCATAAAACATGCATGTGAATAAGTATAAGCATGGTGTTTACTAAGTATGTATGTGTATGAATGTTATAAGTTCCTAAGACATATATATGAATAAGTATAAGTATGTATGTGTACGAATGATTATGTTATGTTATGTACACATGGAGGAGCTACTCTAGAAACTTTAAGCTTAAGTCTGAGACCTAGGGATGGTGGCTTAGTTCTCGCCTGGTATCACATAAGTTATGTTATGATAGATTTAGGGATGGTGGTTTGATTCCCGCTGAAGTCTAAGTATAAAAATTATGTCTCAGCATAGTATGATGTCTGTCCGGATAGGCGTATGTTGCTGCTCGAGTTTGGCCGACTCGGGATGGCAGTAACAAAGTACCTCTAAGAGTCTACTCTCCTCATTTACATGAATAAGTTACTATGCATGATTTTCGGTAAGTGAAACTTAGGTGTAAAACCCCTTCTATGCTATGTTTCTAGGTTTACGTAGCTTATTATGTTAAGTCAATGCATTACGGTTTCTTCTAAAGTTAAGCTTTTTGGTATGACTATTCCTTCGCTCGGTTTATAGTTCGAATATGATGTATTATGTGAAAGCTCTTCAACTAAAGTGAATTACAAAAGGCCTTCATAAGTTAATATGTATTTTAAGTATGTTTTGGGAGAGAGGGTTTACTCACTGAGCGGTAGTTGCTCATTCCCATTACTTTTCCCCTTTTTCCCCAGATCGACAGATATGTGACCGACGCGTGGAGTGCAACAAGGATGGACTTGCTTGGTTTGATTATGATATGATTATGTAATATTGATTATGTTTGCAAGGTTATGTAATTATTTATCTTCTTGTAAGCTTTATGAACATTAGAAAGACTCTGCGTACTTCGGGCGTGTGGCCCATAGAGTTGTGGACTCCAGCGTGTAGCCGTTGAGTTTTTGGTGTTCTTTCGTACTTTTATGCAATTTAGGGATCTTAATGTAAGGCTTAGACCCGGGAAAATGGTCAGTTTTCAGGGGAAACGCTTCCGTTTTGCCACAGAAATTAAGAAAATCTTAGCATTCCTAGCCCTAGGGTTAAACTCAAGACCCAATTATATTATAGTGGGTTACATTTTGAATATTAAGTCTCAATAGGTCATGTTTCAAATAGGTTTAAGCAAGTTGCCTTAACAATCTTTCCCCAGGGAAAGACGGTGGCATGTAACACTACCCGGTGAGGTTGGGGTGTTACAGTAAGTGCATAAAATTAGTAAACAGTAGAATGTTAAGTCGTTCGAGATCGGTAAAATTGATTGTGCTTGATTTTTAGGTCTTAGTAACCAGCGACTTTGTGTTAGTAGAACCCAAAAAAAAGAAAAAGAAAAGGAGCTAAAGGCCCTGTATTTCTTGAGCAATAGAGAAGCACGAAGGGGGGTCTATTGCTTGGTCTTTGATGACCCCCACTACCGCAAGCTAGAGAAAGAGAGAGAGGAGGGGGCGCAGCAGCGGCACATTGGCGACGAGGTGTTGGTCACACTTGCCACCTGGTTCGTGCAACCCCCGAGCACGGCAAGGGGGGGAGAGAGAGAGAGATTGAGCGAGGAGAGCGAGAGGAGAGTTAGTGGGGCGGCTCAATGGCAGCCAGGCACCGGCAACGACAAGGTTTGGCAATGAGGTGTGACCGCTGGAGGGCTCGAGTCCGACAAGGGCTACACGAAACAAGGACCCAACGGTTAGGGTTTGCAGCCCTGAACACCACCACCACTATAGCTTGCACACATGCGACACAAGCTCAGCCAGAAATTGCCCAATTAGTAAAGGAGTTAGGTTCTTTCGCTTTGATTCAAAATGGGCATTCTCAATTACCTAAACTATTAGTAATTTGTAAATACTTTTCGAATTATTCGTGAGATTTGAATTCAGTAATTAGAACAAAGTTTCATGGATTGAGAACCTATGGGAAGTAGGTGGATTGTTTGGGTTGATTTGGAAAAGATTTTGAGGATTGTTGTGGACGGTGCTTTGAGAAGGGAGTTCGGGTTGTGTGAAAATTCCCCAGAATTTACGAAGTGTAACGTCGTGTTTCGATGCTGTGTTATAACTTGTTAATTGCCAAAATGTGGTTGAAGCATGCTAATGAATGGAGTTGTGGTTTGTTAGCCCTAAATTCATGTGTGTGCTATTTGTGTATGTATGACTGAGTTTTATGCCAAATTGATGTATTCCTAGCTGTTGCAGATTGCTTGTTTTGTTTAAAGGTCTCAAACTGAATGATTTATGAATAAGAGTATGTTTATAATTGAACCTTGCTTGATTCACTTTAAGCATGCCCTACAATTCTTACATGGAGGATTTCGAATAATTGAAATCCTCAAGTAATTAGCTTAAGAGTCATTTGTTTATTATAATGACTAAAGCAACGTCCCGGTCACTTAAACAAATAACTCGAATGTTTAAAAATCCCTTGATTATTTCCATAAATAGTTTTAGTAAGTTATTATGTTGAAAAGCAGTGTGGATTACAAATAAATCTGTTTAATATGCTTAAAGACGTGTGTTGACAGTTGTATATCTTTTTGACATGGCAAGTGTACTAAGTTATATGGTTAATAATGACTGTGAGCACTTTGGTTTGATAAGAATGCTTTTAAGTGACCTGATTATAACTAACTTGTAGGTCTTATGCTTTTAAGACGAGTTTTTAACATCACTTCCTTTGCAAAACGTATGCCTACTTGGTCATTAATTCATTTATAAGTGTGTTTTGTCAAAACGAATGGTTTTATCCTCTTCGAAAGACGAATGACCTTATTCAGGCATTTTAGCCTTCTTGAGAATGAAAGTGCCACTATTGTGAAATGATAAAAATTTCAATACAAAACACATTGAAAGTGAAATGCATTTGAAATGTTTTAGACTAAGAGGATAGTGCTAGTGAATTCTTAGGGAGCAAATGTAAAAGTGGGAACATCATATGTAGTTTTAGTGAGTAGACCCGACAAGCGGGAGCCCCAATTCCTAGGGAGTAGACTGAGAGGTGGGAACTCTAGAGGACCCTGACGAGGATAAGACGTAAGTTTAGGGAGCAGACTTAGTACACAGGAACCCTAATTCCTAGGGAGTAGATCCAAAAGTGGTAACGCTAGGTGATCCTGATGAGGATAATTGCCCATGATGACGAGGATAATTGCTAATGGTTATGAGAAACCTTTGAGTTACTATAAGTGTGAGTAACAATCTCTTCTGAACGAGCACAAATATGCGAATCCAATGCCCAAAAAATGATTTCTCAACTATTATGTGTTGAAAATTCCTCATTCGAGGATTATAATAGTGAATAGTGCGGACATTTAGAAAAGTGTACGTACTCTTTAAAAGAAGTTTGTTGGATTCCAAATGACTTTCTTGTGAATAACAATTATTTTTGTAACTGTTTACTTTGATTTAATCACAGGTACTACCTTCTTGTGTGTTAAGCTCATTTTCTTACAAAAAGAACTCCCATTAGTGACGCTAACTGAACTCTTTCATGTTAAATGCTTATGTGTGAACTGAACATCGTACTTTCTCAATGCCTGGATTATAGGTTGAGATAGATTGCAATTAAGTCCTTGCTGCCTGCTACGTGATGTAATATAAGCGTAATATGTGGTTGTCGTTGCTAAGTCACAAACTTCCTAGGTTAGGCAAATTGAGAGTTCTTATGCGTGGAATGGAAGAAGAAAAGGGATCCATTGCCTTCTGGAGGTTATTGAAATATTGAGAGATGTAGGTGCCCTTATATGTTTATTATGTGGTATTAAATATCAAATTATGTGATTGCTATTCAAATGTATTATATGCAACTATTTGGTTTTCTTGAGGTTGAGAATCACTCACTGAGCTTGTGGTAACTCGCCCCCTCTATATTTCCCCTTTTCCAAGGTTCTTGATGGGATAAGTGGAAGTCGACTCATGTAAGCCGACCTAGAATCACTCTCTTTCTTTGGGTAAGGAGTCATATGCATGGATCCCAAGTTGAATGATTTAATGCAATGTATTCATAACTTGTTAGACATATGCAGTTAATTACTGTACTTTATGTAATACACATTGACTAGTTATCGTGTTGTATATCCAAGTAGGCGAACCATCTGAATAGTCGATTGCTTGGTTTAGTTGTGTTAATTATTTCTTAGATTTTAACCCAAGTGCTCCGAACGTGTTATCCTTTGAGTTGAGCCTTTTACTTCTTCTTTTATTGAATTTTATACTTGGTTTACCTACTTGGCCATACAGAGCGACAACGAAACCAAACAGTCGACTATTCAAACAATTGCTCTGCTTGGCCATGCATAGTAACAACTAATCAGTGTGTATTACATGACCTAAAATAATTAACTACAAATGCCCAAGAACTTATGAATGTACTGCATTACATCATTCAATTCGTAATATAAGTATATGACTACTTACCCAAAGGAAGAGAGTGGTTTCAACTAGGCTTACGTGAGTCGACTTCTGCGTGTCACAATAAGAACCTGTGAAAAAGGGAATAGAGAAGGGATGAGCTATCACATGCTCAGTGAGTCATTCTCAACCCTAAGAAAACAAAACAGTTGCACGTAATACTTTCGGTAGCAATCACAAAGTTTGATATTTAATATCACATAATAAGCATATGAGGCCACCCATAACCACCGATGCCTTAATAATGTCCAGAATGCAAATTGCATCCCTTTTCTTCTTCCATTCCATGCATAAGAACCTTAATTTGTCTAACCTACGACTCTTGTAAAGTAGCAATGACAACCATATATTACACTTATTTTATATCACATAATAAGTAGAAAGGACTCATTAGCAAGTTGCCCCAATCTATAATCTAAAATTGAGGACAATGGGGCGTTAAGTTCACAAATAAGCACTTAATATCAAAGAGTTCAGTTAGAAATGCCAGTACGAGTTCTTCCAGTCAGAAAATTTCAACACATTAAAAGCCAAGTGCCTTCATTGAAATCAAGGTAAGCCCTTATAAAAATAATTGTTGTTTGTAAGAAAGTCATTTGGAATTCCAACAAGGTTCTTATAAAGGGTACACACACTTTCTCAAATGTTTACACTAGCATAATCCTCAAATGAGGAGTTTCTAACACATAACGATTAAGAAATCCTTTTCTGAGCATCGGATTCACATCTTTGTACTCGTTTAGGTAAGATCGTCACTCACACTTCATGGTAACTCAAAGGTTTCTCACAATCATAAGCAATTATCCTCATCAGGATCATCTACGGATCCCAGTTCTGGGTTTACTCTGTCGAAATTAGGGTTCACATATACCAGATGTGCTCCCTAAACTTATGCCTTACCCTCGTCAAGGTCCTCTAGGGTTCCGACTTCTAGGTCTACTCCCTACGAATTAGGCTTCCCACTTATTGGGTCTGCCCCATAAACTTACGTCGTACCCTCTGTGGTTCCCACTTCTGGACACACTCCTTAGGAGTTAGGGCTCCTATTTATCGAGTCCCTCGCCAAACTTACATCTTGCCCTCCTTAGGGTCCTCTATGGTTTTCATCTTCTAGGTCTGCACCTTCGGAATTTACTAGACTATCCTCTTAGCCCAAAACATTTTAGATGCATATCACTTTCAAAAGGTTTTGCGTCGAAATTCTTATTATGTCACAAGTTCACAACAGTGGCATTTTCATTCTCAAGAAGGCTAAAATGCCTCAATAAGGTGATTCGTCTTTCGAAAGGCATATAGCTAGTCGTTTTGACAAAATATGTTCACAATTGAATTAATGACCACGCACATATTCATTTTTCCAAGGAAGTGATGTTAGGAACTAATCTTAAAGGCTTGCAAGCCTATAACTTACTCAAAATTAGGTTTTCGTAAAGGCACTCTTATTAAACGATTGGTTCAACAGTCGTTGTTAACCGCATAACTCAGTAAGCCTACCATATCAAAGCATTTCACTTACACATTTATCAACTCACGCCTTTAAGCATATTGTAAACATAGGATTTTTAAATGTTTGGGTTACTTCTTTAAGTAATCAGGACATTCTTTAGTCATTGTAACAAACAAATAACTCTTAAGCAACTTAATTATGGAATTCAATTATTCGAAAGCCTCTATGTATGAATGATAGGGCATGCTTAAAGTGAATGAAGACAGATCTGACTGTAAACAGACTCCGAGTTCAGAAATCATCAGTTTGAGACCTTTAAACAAAATAAACAATCTGGAACAGCTAGAAAGAGGCAATCCATGCATGCGCACATAGCACACATATGAATCCAAGGCAAATAAACCATAACTCGATTCATTAGCATGCTTTAACCAGAATTTTGAAATTAACAAGTAATAGCATAGCATCAAAACATGACGTCACAATTCATAAATTTCGCAGATTTTTCACACAACCCGAACTCCTTCCTTACAGCACCCTCCACAACAATCCTCAAAATCATTTGAAAATCAACCCAAACAGTCCACCCCCTTCCTGTAGGTTCTCAATTCATAAAACTCCATTCTAATTACAAAATTCAAATCTCATGAATAATTCGAAATTTGTTTGCAAATTACTAATATTTTAGGGAATTGAGAACCACAAACCTTGAATCCAAGCAAAAGGACACCTCGATTCCTTATTCTGCATAGTCACGGCAATGGTGGTGCTGGTCGCAGAGGTGGCGGTGCTGAGGGTGCCAAACCCTAGCCCTTGCTAGTCATTGGACTTGAGCCCACAAGTGCCGACACCTCACCGCCCAGGCTCATTATCGCCGATGCCTGGCTGTCACTGAGCCTCCCAGCTGACTCTCCTCTCGCTCTCGCCCCCCCTCTCTCTCTCTCACACGTCGGGCTCGGGGGTCGCGCGAACCTAGTGGTAGGCGTTACTGGCACCCTGTTCAGTGTGCCACTGTCGCGCCCCTCTCCTCTCCCTTTAGCTCATGATGGTGGGTGTCATCGAAGAGTAGGTAAGGGACCCCGCCTTTGTGCTTCTTTGTTGTTCACAAAATGCAAGGGCTTTTGTCCCTGTTCTTTTTCTGTTTTTTTTTTTGGGCTCTACTAACCCAAAGTCATTTGTTAGCTAGACCCAAAAATCATGGCCAGTCAATTTCGCTAATCTCGTGTGGCTTAACACACAACTGTTTTTCAATTGTATGCATTCACATGCCCGTCTAAGTCACGAAAATTTAAAAATAAGTTTTATAAAATTATTCACTTTAATAAACATGCAAATATTAGCCTAATATTAGTTAATACAATAAAAATAAATGATAAAATTATTAGTCAAAGCCATTGGCCTTATATTAAAATTCTTGGCGACTACATTCTCCCCCCTGAAAAGAATTTCATCCTTGAAATTTCGAAGTCTAGGGTACAGTTAAGCATAGGATTCGCATGCACATGGCACAAACCAGCTAAACTCAAAGTAGAATCCAAAATCATACTTCATAACTAAATATAGCTCTTGAAATTGGTAAAACAAAAGGTTATAATATCCAGTCACCTCTTTATCGATCCTCTTCAAGCATCTAGTAACTCTATTAAGGCATTGAGGGCACACCAGGTAGAAGAGGGAAAACTAAGTTGGCATGGAGACCCGTTTCAAACTCATGTTAAAACAAAAGTCAAAACAGAAACCACTTTGCGTTGAAGTAAATAAGTTGGCATCTAGGGTACCTTTCATACATGACAACTAGTGTACCAGATGAAGGTCGAGTCGAGGTACACAACTGAATCAGTTTCATCCTGAAGCAATCAAGAATCAAATCACTTTGTGATTAAGTCAATCAACGAGGGCTTCTACGTCACCATGGGTTAGTAGGGGCACTGCATACCATGAAACTGCATCACATGGATAACAAAAATATGAAAAATGGCATATAAGCTTGCAACGTATCACATAGAACAATGTCTTAGCATCCCACACCCAAGAGTAATCAACATCAATCAACATTGCGTATATATATGGAGCAAATCTATGGGCAATACATGGAGCCATCAATTGATTAACAAGTAAAAGGAGCAGCTTGGGGAAGAAAATGATAAGCTAAGAATGTAAGTCGATGAGCCATAGACGTCCAGTAGATTTCTCATATACAGGTTTTGTGGAGCGGGTTATGAGGCAGGGTTAGCGAGAGGTTGTTATATCTAACGATGCATTTATAGCAGGACTTTGAGTTCAGCTACACAGCTAAGCTATTTCAAATGGGGGACCTCACCCAAAAGGGTTGTAGTTCTTATGGATTATGGATTACAATGGGTTTATAAGAGCAATTACTTAATGCTCTTAGGCTGATGCCTCCGATCACTCTTACGACTATAATTAACAAACATAACAATTAAGCGGACAACACATAGGCAAGGTAATCACGTGTCCATACAGGTGTGCCTTTATATGGTCATGAAACGCCGGTACATGGAATGGGATCATGATAGTACAACAACATAACAACCCCAAACCACGAATGACAATAATCACATCGACTAAATAAAAGCACAACTCTAAGGTCTTCCTAAGAAGCCCATCATATAATACATAGTGCAAGATAATTTAATCCCATCATTGTATGGCATGTAGATAATTCATATAAACGATTGTTTGGCACATACTCATTCGTAATTCTTAAGGCCAAGAATTCAACTATGATAAGAGATACCCTATCATGCCATCCAATCAAGCATAAACTATACAAGGGTAATCATATGCGAATACAAACTTCTATGTTTAAAAGATCGTGTTACGCAGTACATGAGTAAGAGGTCATTGAAACAGAATAGTAGGAAATTGGGGTACTCAAGATTAGACCAAATAATGAACCAACAATCCCATCACCCTGCCTAGGTAAAAGTCAAGTGGTTCATCCAACTCAATCACACACATAACCACACTTAAATGTGTACAAAATAGGAACATTGTACTCAGCAATTCATTCATGAAGCACATCAACGACTGTTCCATAATGAACCTAAGTAATCACATTAGCTTTTATGAACTTAACATTACATGTGTTACCACATTGATGCTCGAAAACATCTGGGTGAACTCATTCTCATGCAAGAGCGCACCTACACGATCATATGTCAATGCAATATTTTGATTGCAACCTATACTTATAAGATAAGTATTGATCTCTCCTAGAATGATTAGACACTGGCTACTTATATGTTAACAATCATTTTTAAGCAAAGGGAATGACATTAATGGCCTTATGGGTATGTCCAAATGGTTTATAGAGGACATCTGCCCATATGTGGTCATAGGCGCCTTAAAGATTCACAATATGAAAGGAGGATCCAATCATCTAGAGGCTTCCTGGTTTTAAATTTGTGACAATTATTAGGCGTACTTTAGTAACATATGGGTCCATCCCTCTAGTAGGTACAATTTCAAAGTTTCTCAGGTTCTTCCTTTTACTTCCTCTCTAGGTGTGTTGGGGTTTGATATAAAAACAGGTCGTCACTAATCCAATAACAAAAATAACATTCCATACAAAGCATGACACCTTGTTGACTCATGAATAATGTTAGTTACATGATCAAAGGCAAGGAACCTAACATGTAAATGGCGCCAAACTAGGCTAAGCACAGGGTAGTAACAATAGCATGCAAGCAATAACCGTAATCATAGGAGATGATGGGGAATACACTTATGCAGCAAGCAAGACGGGTATGCCACTATTACTCAAATTACATGTGTACATGTAAGAGTCTTCCTCAATCCCTCTAAGCAACTCACAATTTCAAAAAGGAAGGGGTCATCTAGTATGATCTTCAAGCATAGAAGACAATCTTTTATCACTTTCCTAATGGTTTATTTTTAACAAGTCGAGAGAGGTACTCAACTGGGCATACACACATTCACAAACAGCATCAAATGAGATATAAGGACACATGTTCGTCCATTTAAACCCATGCCTTATCATAGAATAGATGCTAACCTTCGAATGCGAGACCCAAACCTAACTCAATATTTTAAAAAAAGGTTACAATATTTAAAAATCTTTAGGTTTTTTTCTAAAGAAATTGGAGAATTGTTTACTCGTTTTAACCATTTCTCTACCAGCTTTTGAGTACATCTACTCTCTTTCTTATAGGACACATGCAGCAAATTGTACTTAAGGGTAAAGAATAGGCCTGGAGTTATTTGTGTCCAATCTTTTGGGTTCGAAACCAAGTGAACATTGAACTGAATCATCAATGGTGCATACAAGAAGACCATTACCAGTGGAACTAGCACTTAGCTTACTAAAGAGAACATAAGTATTTAGCTCATATTCTAGCACATAACTCACTTTTTGACTTCATTAGTACACTCCAATCACATAATAGTCATGCAGCCAGATCAATCAACACATTAGGAACACATTGCACCCTAGGGTACTACTTACAACATAACATTACTCGGGACATAACTAAGCAACTATATAAAAAAACAAGACTCAGGTCATAGCCTATGGTCATACGAGATTTAGTTCACGGCCTGTGGTCGTAGGACCTTGCTTTGACACCATCTATAACATCGATATCCCCTAAGGTTAGGGACATTAATGATTTCTAAAATTTTATAGTGAAACGGACAGAGTTTTGCCTAAAAACTGATTATAACCTAGGCTTAAAACCTTACATTAGGTCCCTGTAATAATGATACATAAAAGCCTTATCCAAACCAGTTCGATGACAATACGCCGGAGACCACAACTTACGGGCTACATGCTGGGAGTACATTAAGTATAAAGTTCAATAAAAGAAAGAAATAAAAGGTACAGTTCAATGGATCGCACATCCAGAGCACTGGGTTTACATCCAAGAAATAACTAAACAATTAAACCAAATGATCAACTATTTAGATGTTGGCCTACTTGGCCATACAAAGTGACACCTAGTCAATGTGTACTACATCAAGTATAGTAATTAAACACACATGTCAAAGAACTTATGAGTATGTTGCATTACATCGTTCAACTTATGATCTACATATATGACTCCTTATCCAAAGTAAGAGAGTGGTTTTGATTTAGCTTACGTGAGTTGACTTCTACCTATCACATCAAGAACATGAGAAAAGGGAAATAGAGAGGGGATAACCTACCACACGCTCAGTGAGTGATTCTGAACCCTAAGAAAACAAAACAGTTGCACACAATACGTTAAGTAGCAATCAAAGACAATTGGGTATTTAGTATCACATGATAGGAATATAAGGCCACCCATAACCATCAACGCCTTAATAACCTCCAGAATGCAAATGACATCCCTTTTATTGTTCCATTCCATGCATAAAAACTCTCAACTTTCCTAACCTAGGACTCTCGTAACTTAGCAGTGACAACTACAGATTACACTGATTTTACATCACATTGAGGACATTAAGACGTTCAGTTCACACATAAGCACTTAATATCATAGAGTTCCGTTAGGGATGGTAGTAGAAGTTCTTTTAGTCAGAAAATTTGAATGCATTAAATGCCGAGTACCTTCACTTAAATCAAGGTAAGCACTTATAAAAATAGCAGTTATTCACAAGAAAATCATTTGGAATTTGACCAAGGATCTTATAAAGACCATATACACTTTTTCAAATGTTTATACTAGTATAATCCTCGAATAAGGAGTTCCCAACACATAATGATTCAGAAATCATTTTTTGAGCATCGGATTTACATATTTGTAACCGGTTAGGCAAGATCACCACTCACGCTTCAAGGTAACTCAAAGGTTTCTCGCAATAATAAGCAATTATCCTCATCAAGATCATCTGGGATTCCCACTTATAGATCTACTCCGTAGGAATTAGGGTTCTTGGGTACCAGGTCTGCTCCCTAGACTTACGTCTGTCCCTAGCCAGGGCCCTCTAAGGATCTTACTTCTGGGTGCACTACCTAGGAATTAGGGTTCCCGCTTATCGGGTCTGCTCCCTAAACTTACATCTTACCGACGTCAGGGTCCTCTAGGGATCGCACTTATAGGTCTAGTCCCTAGGAATTCACTAGCATTATCGTCTTAGCCCAAAACATTTCATGTGCTTCTCACTTTCAACACGTTTTGCATTGAAATTCTTATTGTATCACAAGTTCACAACAGTGGCATTTTCATTCTCTAGAAGGCTAAAATGCCTGAACAAGGTCATTCGTCCTTCGAAAAGCATATGACCATTCATTTTGACAAAGCATACTTATAAACAAATTAATCACCAGGTATGCATTCGTTTGCTAGATGGTCTATGGAGCACAGCTGCCCATATGTGGTCATAGGCAGCTTAAAGATTCACAATATAAAAGGAGGATTCAATCATCTAGATACTTCAAGGTTCTATATTCATAACAATACTTAGGCATCATCTGGTACCATATGGGCCCTTTCCTCAAGTAGGTATAATTCCAAAGTTTCTCAGGTTCTTTCCTTTATTTCCTTTCGAGGTGTATTAAGGTTTGATATAATCAGGTCATCACAAATCCCATAACAAAAATAACATTCCTTAGGACAGTAAGCATGACACCTAGTTGTCTCATGAATAATGATAGTGGCATGATGAAAAGCAAAGAATCTAACATGTAAACGGTACCAAGCCACTGACTAATCACAAAATAGTAACAATAGCAAATAGGCAACTGCCACAATCGTTGGAGATAATGAGGAATACACTTATGAGCAAGCGAGACAAGCGCACCACTATTACTAGAATTATACGCATGCATATGAGAGTCTTCCTCAATCCCTCTAAACAATTCTCAATTTCAAAAAGGAAGGTGCCATTTAGTATGATCTTCAAACATAGAAGATAATCTTTAATCACTTTCCTAATGGTTTACTTTTAACAAGTCAAGAGAGGTACACATCTTGGCATACACACATTCACAAACAACAGCCAATCACATATAAGGGCACACGTTCATGCATTTAAACCCTTGCCTTATCGTGGAATAGATACTAGTCTTCGAATGTGGGAACAAAACCTAACTCAATAATTTAAAAATAGGTTATAACATTCCAAAATCTTCAGGTTTTTTTTAATAAAAAAATTGAGAATGGTTTACCCATTTCTACCTTTTCTCTACTAGCTTTTCAGTACGTCTGCCCTCTCTGTTATAGGGCACGCATACCACATCATAATTAAGGGAAAAGAATAAAAATGGAGTTATCTATCTCCATTCTTTTGGGTTCTGAATCATCAATGGTGCATGCACAAAGATAATTACTGATGGACTCAGCACTTAGCTTACTCAAGAGAATACAAGTCATTTAGCTCATATTCTAGCACACAACTCACTTTTTTAGTTCATCGGTTCACTTCAGTCGTAAAAGAATCATGTAGCTAGATCAATTAGCACATTAGGAACATATTGTACCCTAAGCTACTCCTTACAACATAGCATTACTCAAGGCATACGTAAGCAACTGTATGGAAATACAACACTCAGGTCATGTCCTTTGGTCGTATGACCTCGCTCTGATATCAACTATAACACCGCTATCCTCTACGGTTAGGGACCTTAATGAATTCTAAAATTTTGGAGCAAAACAGATAGGTTGCCCAAAAACTGACCATAACCTAGGCTCAAAGCCTTACATTAGATCCCTGCAATAATAATACATAAAAGACATATCCAAACTAACTCGACAGCTATACACCGGAGACCACAACTCTATAAGCCACACGCCCGGAGTACAGTAAGTATAAAATTCAATACAAGAAAGAAATAAAATGTACAGCTCAACGGATCATACATCCGGAGCACTGGGATTTATATTCCAGAAATAATTAAAACAACTAAAGCAAACGACTGGCTCTTCAGATGGTTTGCCTACTTGGCCATATAGAGTGACAACCAGTAAATGTGTATTACATGAACTATACTAATTAACTACATATGTCCAAGAACTTATGAGTACATTTCATTACATCATTCAACTCGTGATCTACATATACCACTCCTTATCTAAAGCAAGAGTGTGGTTTTGACTCGGCTTATGTGATTTGACTTGTACCTATCACATCAAGAACCTGGGAACAGGAAAATGGAGAGGGGATGAGCTACCATACGTTCAGGGAGTGATTCTCAACCCCAAGAAAACAAAACAGTTGCATATAATACTTTAAGTAGCAATCACACACAATTTGATATTTATAGGCAGACTAGGCCAACTATAACCATCAATGCCTCAATAACCTCCAGAATGCAAATGGAATCCCTTTTATTCTTCCATTCCATGTGCGAGAACTATCAACTAACCTAGGACTCTTGCAACTCAGTAATGACAACCACATATTACACTCATTTTGCATCACATAACGAGCAAAAAGGACTCATTAGCAAGTTCCTCAAGCTATAATCCAGGCATTGAGGACAGTAGGACGTTCAATTCACACATAAGCACCTAATATTAAAGAGTTCAATAAATGATGCCAGTAGGATTTCTTTTGTTCAAGAAATTTCAATGCGTTAAAGGCCAAGTACCTTCACTGAAATCAACATAAGCTGTTATAAAAATAACAATTATTCATAAGAAAGCCATCTGTAATTCTAACAAGACTCTTATGGAGAGTACACACAATTTTTCAAATGTTTACAATAGCATAATCCTCGAATGAGGAGTTTACAACACATAATGATTAAGGAATCATTTTCCTGGGCATCGAATTAACATATTTGTGCCCATTCAATTGAGATCGTCAGTCGCGCTTTATGGTAACTCAAAGGTTTCTTATAAGCATAAGCAATTACCTCCTCAGGATCATCTAGGCTCCCACTTCTAGATCTACTCTAGGAATTAGGGTCCTTATGTACCAGGTCTGCTCTCTAAACTTATGTCTTACCCTCATTAGGGTCCTTTAATGTCCCACTTTTAGGTCTACTCCCTAGGAATTAGGTTTCCCACGTATCAGGTCTGCTCGTTAAATATACATCTTACTTGTGTCAAGGTCCCCTGGGTTCTCACTTTTGGGTCTACTCCTTATGAATTGAGGTTCCCGTTTGTCGAGTCAGCTCTTAAAACTTATGTCTTACCCTTGTTAGGGTCCTCTAGGAATACCATTTCTTGGTCTACTCCTCAGGGATTAGGGTTCCTGCTTATCAAGTCTACTCCATAAACTTACGCCTTACCCTCGTCAGGGTCTTCTAGGGTTCTCACTTATTTCTTTGCTCCCCAGGAATTCACTTGCAGTATCCGCTTATCCCAAAACATTTTAGATGCATCTCATTTTCAACACGATTTGCATCAAAATTCTTATCATATCACAACATCTTAGCATTCTGCACCAAGAATAATCAGCATCTAAACATTCGTTTTGACAAAACATGCGTATGAATGAATTAATGATGAAGTAAGCATTCGGTTTTTCAAGGAAGTGATGTTAAAAACTCATCTTAAAGGCTTACAAGCATATAATTTACTTAAAATTAGTTTCGCTTAAAAGCATTCGTATCAAGCAAACGGTTAACAGTTATTATTAACCACATAACTCCGTACACTTGTAATATCAAAGCAATTCACTTGCACACTCATTAATGCATGCCTTCAACCATACTATAAACATATTTATTAATAATCCACATTGCTTTCTGACTTAATAACTTAAACAATTTCTAGATGCAATCTAGGGATTTTTAAACATTCGAGCTACTTGTTTAAGGTATCAGGGCGTTGCTTTAGTCATTGTAACAAATAAATGACTCTTAAGCTAATTACTTGAGGAATTCAATTATTCAAAAGCCTCCTTATAAGACTGCTAGGGCATGCTTTAAGAGAATCAAGCAAAGATCAATCGTAAACAAGTTCTTAGTTGATAAATCTTTCAATTTCAGACCCTTAGTTGATAAATCAAGTGCACCAGTTTGGCATAAAACTCAATCCATACATATTCACATAGCGTACACACGAACCCAAGGCTAACAAACCACAACTCGATTCATCAACATGCTTCAACCAGATTTTCATATGATTATCCTTATTCATGCCCGTATTTGGGCTTTAGATAGACCATGTAACCCATAAATTAGGTCCTTAAGCTTTACGCCCCTATTCCATGTCACTCTACCACAAAAGCTCGTAACGACATCACGTACAATGTCTTAGCATTTTGCATCCAAGAATGATCAACATCAGCTAACATTATGTTTATGTAATGAGCAAATCTCTAGGCAATACATGGACTATCAATTGATTGACAGGTAAAGGGAGTGAGCAAAGCAAGCATCTTAGATAATTACGTAAATTGATGAGGCATAGTGGTTTAATATATTTCTTATGCATAGTTTGTATGGAGGGGCCGATGAGATAGGGTTCGCGTGAGGTTCTTATATCTAATGATGCATTTACAACATGACTTGTAGTTCAACTATCTTGGTAAGCTATTTCAAATGAGGGTCCTTATTGAAGAGGCTTCTAGTTCTTATGGATTATGGATTACAATGGGTTAGAAGAGCATATACTTAGTGCTCTTAGGCTAATGCCTCCGATTACTCTTACAATTATAGTTAACAAACAGAGTGCATAATTAAATGGACGACACATAGGTAAGCTAATCACATATCCATACAGGTGTGGGTTTGTGTGGTCGCAAAACTCTAGCACGTAGGATGGGGGCATGACAGTATGACAGCAAAACAACCCCTAAAAACTAATGCAAATAATTGTATCGGCTAAATAAAACCATAACTCTAAGGTCTTCCTGACAAGTCCATCACATAATACATAGTATAGGACAATTTAGGCCCATCATTTTATACCACTCACCATGCAAGCGATTATTTGGCACATACTTATTCATAATTGTTAAGGCCAACAATTCAACCACAATCAAAGGCATACTGATATGCCATCCGATCAAGCATAAAATGCAAAAGGATAATCATATGCTCCCAAAATTAACTTTAAACCGATAAATGAGATGATATTAGAGCAAGGTCCTACAATCATAGGCTGCGATCTGAATCTTGCATTTTTATATAGTTAGCTAGGTGCGACCCGAGTAGCGATATGTTATAAGGAATACCTTAGGATACAATGTGTTTTGAATCTGCTGAATGATTTAACTGCTTGATTATTATGTGACTGAAGGAAACAGGCAGACTTGAAAAGTCAGTTATGGCTTAGAATATGAGCTAAATGGCTTGTGTTCTCTTGAGTAAGCTAAGTGCTTGCTCCATCAATGATTCCCCTTATGCATACACCATTGATGATTCAGTTAAATGTCCACTTAGTTTTGAACCCGAAAGATTGGAAATAGACAACTCTAGGCTTATTCTTTGCCCTTAAATACAATTTGCTCAGCGTGCCCTATAACAGTGATAGCAAATGTACTCAAAAGATGGTTGAGAAAAGGCTAGAAATGAGCAAACTATTCTCCAGCTTCAAAACCTAAAGATTTTGGAATGCCATAACCTTTCTTTAAATATTAAGCTAGGTTTTGCTCTTGCATTTAGAGAGTAACATCTATTCTACAACAATAAATGGGTTTAAATGCATGAGCGTGTGTCCTTATACATGATTGGGTGTTGATTGTGAATGCATATGCCAAGATGTGTACCCCTCTGGACTTGCTAATAATAAACCATTAGGAAGGTGATTAAAGGTTATTTCCTATGATTGAAGATCGTACTAGATGGTACCTTCCTTTTTGAAAATCTGAATTGCTTAAAGGGATTGAAGTAGACTTACACATATATGCATGCAAATTGTGGCGCACGCCTCTTGGTTTCTACATAGGTTTATTCCCCATCGTCTTGTATGATCATAGTTGTTGCTTATATGCTGTTGTTACTATTTTATGCTTAGTTAGTGGCTTGGTGCCGTTTACATCTTAGATTCCTTGCTTTTCATCATGCAACTACTATTATTCATGAGTCAACTAGGTGTCATGCTTACTATTGTACAGAATGTTATTCTAGTCATGAGAATGGGGATGACTTGGTTATATCAAACAAAATAAAAGCAAGAACTTGATAGACTTCAGAATTATTACCTACTAGCGGAAAGGACCCATATATCACCATTGTACACCAAGGTATTATTGCAAACCTAGAACCTGGAAGTCTTTAGATGATTAGATCCTCCTTTTATATTATGAGCCTTTAAGGCACCTACGACCACATATGGGCAGATGTGCTCCATAAATCATCTGGACATACCCATATGGCCACTACATTTTATTCACTACAAAATAATTGTTAACTTGTACGTGGCCAGCTTCTAATCATTCTAGGAGAGACCAAGACTTATCCTGTGAGTATAGGTTGCAACCGAAGGATTGCATCTGCATATGGTCGTGTAGGTGCATTCTTGCATGACAATGAGTGCATCTGGGCATTTTCGGGAATCAGTGTGGTGTAAAGTTAAGTTTATACAAGCTTGTGTGGTTACTTACGTTCATTATGGAACAACCATTGATGTATTTCATGAATGAATTGCCATGTATGAATTTCCTATTTTATGTACCTTTGAGTGTGGTTATGTATATGATTGAGTTGGATGAATCACTTGACTTTTACCTACGTAGGGTAATGGGATTATTGGGTTGTTATTTGGTCTAATCTTAAGTACCCTGATTTCCTTCTATTTTGTTTCGGTAACCACGTACTCATGTATTCCATAACATGATCTGGTGGTCATAGACATTTGTATTCGTATATGATTATCCTTGTGCATTTTATGCTTGATCAGATGGCATGCGAGTATGTCTCTAATTGTGGTTGAATTCTTGCCCTTAAGAATTATGAATGAGTGTCTGCAAAATAATCGTTTGTATGAATGATCCAAGTGCCATAAAATGATAGGATTAAATTATCTTGCACTATGCATTACGTGATGGGCTTGCTGGGGAGACCATAGAGTTGTGCTTTTATTTTGCCGATACAATTATTGCCATTGGTGCTTTTAGGTTGTTCTGCTATTTTGCTGTTATGCCCCTATCCTACGTGCCAGCGTTTCATGACCATATCAACCCACACCTATATGGATATGTGAATACCTTGCCTATATGTTGTCTGTTTAACTATGCACTCTGGCTGGAAATACTCCGTTTGATAACTATAGTCATAAGAGTAACCGAAGACATTAGCCTAAGAGCACTGAGTAATTGCTCTTCCGCCATCGTTCACAATCTAGAAGAACTAGAAGCCTCTTAACTGAGGACCCCCATCTGAAATAGCTCACCCAGGCAGTCAAACTACAAGTCATGCTGTAAATGCTTCATTAGATATAAGAACCATATTCCAATGCTTCCTCATTGCCCCCTCCACACAACCTGCAGATGAGAAATGTACTCAACCTCTATGGCTTATCAGCTTACATTATTAGCATTTCATTTTCTTCTCTGAGTTGCTCCTTTTACTTGCTCCCTTACCTTGTTAATTAATTAATGGCTCAATGTATTGTCAAGAGATCTGCTCATTACATATATGTAATGTCAATTGATGTTGATTATTCTTGGTGCAGAATGCTAAGATGTTGTTTACATGATGTCATTGCCAGCTTACATATCGTTACGCATGTTTTTATTGTCCATGTAAGGGTATGTGATGCTATGCAGCGTCCCTACTAACCTATGGTGATATAGAAGCCCTAGTCGATTGACTTAGTTGTAAAATGATTACATGCATAGGATGAAGTTGATTTAGTTATATACCTTGACTCAACCTTCATTGTTACCACTAGTGTTGATTTGATTCTTTCATGTGCAGGATGAAATTGATTCAGTTATGTACCTCGACTTGACCTTCATTGGTGCCACTAGTTGTTAAGCATAAAAGATTCCTCAGATACCAACTTATGCCCTTCAATGTAAAGTGGTTTTGTTTTATCCTTTATTTTAACATGAATTTGAAAAGGGTATCCATGCCATCTCAGTTGCCTCACTTCTGTGCGATTTTCCATCTGCTCCTTAATTGAGCGAGTGGACGTTTGAAGAGGATTAGCAAACAGGAGATTGGATACCATAAACCTTTTGTTCTACCAATTTGTAGAGCTATATTTGGTTGTAAAGTACGATTTTAGATTCTACTGTGAGTTTAGGTGGTTTATGCCATGTGTATGCCAATTCTATGTTAAACTATACCCTAGACTTCAGAATTTTGAGGATGAAATACTTTTAAGATGGCAGAATGTAATGGCCAAGAATTTTTGATGTCAAGCTGATGGCTAGATTAATAATTTTATGAGTTATGTTTTACTTTATTAGCTAAACTTAGGCTAATATTTGTATATCTATTAATAAATAATTTTATAAAACTTAGTTTCAAATTTTCATGACTTGGAAGGGTATGCAACTACGTAAAATTAAAGTCACCAGTTGCTTGGACCTAAAAGCCAAGCCCAACCAATTTCGCTGATCTCACGCAGCTTAACACTAAAAAAAAAAAAGAAAAGGGCTACAGCACCTATATTTCGCGAGCAACAGAGAAGCACGAAGGGAGGGGGTCTACTGCTAGGTCTTCGACAACCCCAACCACTGTGAGCCATAGAGAGAGATGAGAGGGATGCGAGAGTGGCATACAAGCGATGTGCTGCTGGTCATGCCTGCCACACAGTTCATGGGACCCTCGAGCCTTGATAGGTGTGTGACAGAAAGGGAGAGAGAGATTGAACAAAGAGAGCGAGAGCAGAGTTATTAGGGAGGCACAACAGTAGCCAACCAACGACGACTATGGGGCTTAGCGGAGAAGTGTCTCTAGTGGTGGGCTCGAGTCTGGCAACCACCAAGGGCTATGCGAAACAAGGACTCGAGGGTTAGTGTTTGGAACCCTCATCACGACCACCATCATGACTTTCATACAAAGGACTCAAACTCAGCACAAAATTGCCCAATTAGCCCAAGAGTTGGGTCCTTTAGGTTAGATTGAAGGTGGGTGGTTCTTGATTCCTAAACTACTAATAATTCTGCAAGTTTTAACATCTATTTTACTGAGTTACTCTAAATATTCTGCAATTATTGAGTTAATTGATTCAATTGGAGATGAATTAGGATTTATGGGAAGCTAGGATCATAGAATGATTGTTTGGCTATTTGACATAATTTGATGCTAAGGTTAAGTTGCTTGAATGGGCTGAAATCATAATCGAGTTGTTGGCTATTTGGCATAATCTAACATTAAAATTGAGTTGCTTGAATAAACTGAAATTATAGTCAACTTACTTGGCTATTTGGTGTAGTGTGACCTTTGAATTAAGTTTCTTGGCTATTGGAAGTGAAACAAAATTGTCATTGAATTGTTTGGCTATTTGAGTTGCTTGGCTGATCAAGTTTAGTTAGGTTGTTTGTAATAAATCAAAACTAAAACTAAGTTATTTGGTGATTCGGACTAATTCAAGTTGGAAAAATGAGTTGATTTTGAGGGATTGTTATGGACGGTGATGTGAGGAAGGAGTCCGGGTTATATGATAAACAAATGAATTACAAAGTGTATTGCTGAGTCCTGATGCTATACTATTAAATGTTCACTCTCATGTTCGTAATATGTTGACTAAATGAATTGTTCCTCATAACGTGTGGCTCATAGTTGCCTGGTTTAGCGATAAAGTGAAACGCTTCCACGAATCGAGTAAGTGGTGAATCAGTTTTGCGAACCGAGCAATGATACGCTTGAGTCCCGACTTACTCTAACTAAACCACACTTTCCTGATTGATTGCATTTCAAGGCTCAGTTTATTGTTGTACTGGACCAATAATTGGACTTGCTAAACAATTCAGCTGAATCGTCAGTTAGTTGAATAGTTGACCCAAACATTAACATATTACCCCTAAGTAAATAAGGTGTCAAGCAAAAGTTGCGAGCCACTTTAAATATCACATTTGTGAGTCGTTTAAAATGATTTAGGTAAACTAGAAGCATTTGATTGATTTGTAGGCCCAAACTCCTGAGTGCTTTTAAGGGAATCTAATTATGTGTAGGATCTAACCTGGTGGATTCTAAAATGAGTATTAGTACTCCCTTGAAAAGTGAATGCTACATGGTCACTAAGTCGTTTACAGGCATACTTTAGACAAATCAGTGGTTATATGCTAATCGTAAGTCAACTCAACTTTATTTAGGCAATTAAGCCTTCTTTAAAATGAAAATGAAACTATTGTGATACGATAAGAATTTTGATGAAAAAGGTGTCGAAAGTAAGATGCATCAGAAATGTTTTGGGCTGAGAGGATTGAGCTAGTCAATTCCTAGGGAGCACACCCAGAAGTGGGAAGCCTGGAGAGGGTAAGACGTAAGTTTACAGAGTAGACCTGATAAGTGGGAACCCTAATTTCTAGGGAGTAGACCCAAAAGTAGGAGCCCTAGAGGACCCTGTCGAGGGTAAGATTTAAGTTTAGGGAACAGACCTAGGACGTAGGAACCATAATTCCTAAGGAATAAACCCAGAAGTGAAAGCCCTAGCTGATCTTGACGAGGCTAATTGCTCATGATTATGAGAAATTTTTCCGTTACTATGAAGCATAAGTAACGATCTCACCTGAACGGGCAAAAGTATGCGAATTTAATGCCCTAGAAAATGATTTCTTAACTCTTATGTGCTTAGAACTCCTTATTCAAGGATTATAATGGTGCAAACATTTGGAAACGTGTACATACTCTTTAAAAGTGAATGGTTCTCAATGCCTGGATTATAGCTTTAGACAACTTGCTATTGAGTCCTTGTTGTCTAGCATGTGATATAAGATAAGCGTAATAGGTGGTTGTCATTACTAGTTATAAGCACCTCAAGTTAGGCAAATTGAGAGTTCATATGTGTGGAATGGAAGAAGAAAAAGGATGCCATTTGCCTTTTGGAGGTTATTGAAGTATTAATATGTTTATTATGTGATATTAAATATCAAACAATTTGTGATTGCTACTTAAAAGTATTGTGCGCAACTGTTTTGTTTTGTTGGGGTTGAGAATCACTCACTAAGCATATGGTAGCTTATCCCCTCTCTATTTCCCTTTTTCCAGGTTCTTGATGATACAGGCGGAAGCCGGCTTATGTAAGCCGAGTCGAAACCACTATCTTGCTTTGGATAAGGAGTTATGTACATAGATCATGAGCTGAATGATTTTATGCAATGCATTCATAAGTTCTTGGATATATGCAATTAATTATTGTAGTTCATGTAATACACATAGACTAGTTGTCACTGTATATGGTGAAGTAAGCTGACCATTTGAATAACCAGTTGTTTGGTTTAATTATTCTTATTTATTTTTGGGATGTAAACCACATTACTCCGATTGTGTGACCCTTTAAGCTATACCTTTTATTTCTTTCTGTTATTGAATTTTATACTTGCTGTACTCTGGGCATATGGCCCGTATAGTTGTGGTCTTGATGTGTAGTTATCAAGTTGGTTGGATATATATTTTATGTATTATTAATTGCAGGGACTTAATGTAAGGTTTAAGCCCAAGTTATGGTCAATTTTTAGGTCGAACTCTATCCGTTTCACTTCAGAATTTTTGAAATCAATAACATCCTTAACCCTAGGCCATCGACTTTTTGAAGTCAATAATGTCCCTAACCCTAGGGTTAGGGACGTTAATGATTTCTAAAATTTTAGGAGCAAAATGGACAGAGTTTAGCCTAAAATGGCTAGGGATGTTAATAACCTCAAAAATTTTTAATAGAAATAGATAGAGTTTTGCCTAAAAACTGATCATAACCTATGTCTAAAGCCTTATATTAGGTTTGTAGTGATACATAAAGGACACATCCAAACCAGCTCGATGGCTACATATCGGAGACCAAACTCTATGGGCTACACGCCCGGAGCACACCTACTATAAAGTTCAATGAAAGGAAGAAACAAAAGGTATAGCTTAATAGATCACACATCCGAAGAACTGGGGTTTACATCCCAAAAATAAATAAGAACAACATAACCAAACGATCAATTATTCAGATGGTTGGCTTACTTGGTCATGCAGAGCGACAACTAGTTAATGTATATTACATGAACTACATGTGTCCAATAACTTATGAATACATTGCATGACGTCATTCAACGCATGATCTATGTATGTAACGCCTTATCAAAAGGAAGATAGTGGTTTCAACTCAGCTTACATGAGCCGACTTTAGCCTTTCACATCAAGAACAAGGAAAAAGGGAAATAGAGCGGGGATGAGCTACCACACGCTTAATGAGTGATTCTCAACTCTAAGAAAATAAGACAGTTACACGCAATACTTTTAAGTAGTAATTATGCACAATTTGATACTTCATATCACATAATAAACATATAAGGTCTTCTGTATTCATCAATACTTCTGTAATCCTTAAAATTCAGATAGCATCTTTTCCCTTTTTCCATATCTTACAAGAGTTCTCAACTTGCCTGCCCTTTGCCTCTTATAACTTAGTAGTGACAATCATATGTGTCACAATTGTTTTGCATCACATAACAAATAGAAAGAACTCAATAGCAAGTTGCCTCAAGCTATAATCCATGTACTGTGAATAGTAGGGCATTTAGTTCACACATAAGCACTTAACATCAGGCCTTCAGTTAGAACCAGCGCAATGTTCTTTTTAATAAGAAAATGGACTTCAAGACATTAAAAGACAAGAACCTTCACCTGAATTAAGGTAAGCACTTATGAAAAAGTGGTCATTATTCATAAGTAGGTCACTTGAAGTCAACTGAGGCTCTTTTGAAATACTATATACACTTTTCTAAACCTTTTCATTAGCCTAATCCTTGAATGAGGAGTTCTTAACACATAATGGTTAAGAAATCATTTTAGGGGGCATTGGATTCACACATTTGTGCTCGTTCAGATGAGATCGTCACTCACATTTCATGCTAACCCCAGGGCCTCCCTTGATTAGTGGGCATTACCCTTGGCAGGGCCTTCTAGGGTTCCCACTTCTAGGTCTACTCCCTAGGAATTATGGTTCCCTCTTGCCGGGCTTGCTCTCTAAACTTACGTGTTACCCTCGTCAGGGTCCTCTAGGATTCCTAGTTCTAGGTTTGCTCCCTAAGAACTAGGGTTTTTGCTCACCGGGTCTGCTCCCTAAACTTACATCTTACCCCCGTCAGGGTCCTTTAGGATTCCCACTTCTAGTCTACTCCTTAGAAATTAGGGCCTGCATACCAGGTATGCTACTTAATTGTGTCTAAACAATTAGCACTGTTCTCCTATCCCAAAACATTTCATATGCATCTTATTTAAACACTTTTGGATAGAAGTTCTCATTGAATCACAACAATAACATTTCCATTTGAAGAAGCTAAACTGCCTTAATAAACTCAAATCGACTTATGGCAAGCATATAACTACCCGTCTCGAATAGGGATGCTCATGAACGAGTCAATAACCAAGAAAGCAATCACTTTTCAAGGCAAATTTTAAAAGCCACTAGTTTGCAGCTTACACATAATTTGTTTCATATAAAAGCATTCAATAATTTGTTCCGTAAACTAGTCATTTCCTTTCGTTCTCAAGTTCGCTTCAACTTTGTACGAAAAAAAGGGTGTTAGGCAAATTTGCACTTTTAAAGCATTGCCTAGAAAAGTTCAATTTTTCCAATCTAATGGTTCAACTCTCTGGATCATTGACCTGAATCATTCAGCGGCCTAAATGTTGTCCATATTAAGGTATTTCAATAACTAAATAGGCAAATGCAATCAACAGTAATCGGCGTTTGCCTAAGGTACTTTGACTTAGCTAGGAATGTCATATACAACAAGCATATGACCCTTTTTACTTTATTTTAAAATCACATAACCTCATATACAATAGTTTTGAGGGAGGGGTGTCACAAGGATAGGGGAAGCAACCCCCTGTCCTCCTATTTTTCATTTGAAGAAAGGGCTTCTGCCCCTTTTGTTACTTTTTTTGGTTTTGTTTCTTAGTCTATTTTGACTCAACTAGCCTACAATTGCACCAATTATTTCGAACAGTCGGCGATCCATTCAGACCTGCTAATTTTGCTCAGTCTAATATTCAGCAAAGTGTTCACTTATGCTCGTAAAATGTGTTTCGTGAAGTTTCAAAGCTAATAATAATAAGTTCATTTTTAATAAAATCACCCACTTCAATATATACATCAATATTTATCTATGTTAACTAAAATAATGTAATTACAATTTAACTAATTCATTAGATGAATGAGTTAGTTTAACCCCACTTAAAGAAGCGGGTATTACATTCTCCCTCCCTTAAAAGAATTGTGTCGTCGAAATTCCAAAGTTCACAGTTCAATAAACACGCGTACACATGCACAAGCCACACATCTCATAACGGAATCCAAAATCTCATTTTACAATTAATAGTATATTTTAAATCAGAAAAAGAATGTTATGGTATACAGCCTTCTCCTCACCAATCACGTTCAAGTGTCTACTTACTATATTAAGGCACCGAGGGCCAATCGCATTGAAGAAGGGCAAACGAGTTAGCATGGATGCCCTTTTCAAACTCATGTTAAAACAAAAGTTAAAACAAAAGTTAAAACAAAAACCACTTTACATTAAAGCACATAAGTTAGCATTTAAGGAACCTTTTATGCATAATAACTAGTGGCACTAATGAAGGTTGAGTAAAGGTACACAATTGAATCAATTTCATCCTAAAGCATCAAAGAATCAAATCATTTTATAATTAAGTCAATCCACCAGGCTTTTATATCACCATGGGTTAGTAGAGACACTGCATAGCATCACATAGCATCACATGGATAATAGAAACACGCAAAAATGACATATAAGCCCATAATGACATCACGTAAAACAACATCTTAGCATTCTACACCCAAGAATAATCAACATTAGTTAACATTATGTATATGTAATAAGCAAATCTCTGGGCAATACACAGAGCCATAAGTTAATAAACAAGTAAAGGAAGAAGCTTGGAGAAGCAAATGAAAAGCTCAAAATGTAAGTTGATGCATTCATAGCATACTCCTAGTTCAGCTACCAGGCTAAGCTATTTGTGGGGTCCTCCCTTAAGAGGCTTGTAGTTCTTATGGACTATGGATTACGATAGGATTAGAAGAGTAATTACTCAGTGCTTGTACGCTAATGCCTCTGATTACTTTTACAACCATAATTAACAAATGGAATATTTTTGGCTAGAGTACGTAGTTAAATGGATAACGCACAAGCAAGGAAATCATATATCCATACATTTGTAGGTTTATATGGTCGTGAAACGCTAGTACATGGAATGGGAGCATGAAACTACGACAACAGAATAATCCCGAAGCATCAATGGCAATTGTAATTTTTTTGGGCATTGGATTCACGTATTTGTGCTTGTTCAAGTGAGATTGTCACTCACATTTCAAGGTAATCCCCCCAGCCTCTCATAATCAATGGACATTTACCCTCGTGAGGGTCTTCTAAGGTCCCACTTCTAGATGTACTTCCTAGGAATTAGAGTTCTCGCATACCCGGTTTGTTTCCTAAAATTACGTCTTATTCTCGCCAGGGTCCTCTAGGGTTCCCACTTCTACATCCATTCCCTAGGAATTAGGGTTCCCACTTATCAGGGTCACTCCTTACACTTTTGCCTTACCCTCATCAGGGTCCTCTAGGGTTCCTGTTTCTGGGTCTGCTCCCTAGGAATTCATTAGCACTATCCTTGTACCCCAAAACATTTTAGATGCATGTCACTTTCAACACATTTTGCTTCGAACTTTCATCGTATCATAACAATTCCATTTTCATTTTCAAGAAGGCATAAATGCCTAAGTAAACTCAAGTCAACTTGTGACAAGCATATAACCATTCATTTCAGTTAAGCATGCTTGTGAGCAAGTTAATGACCAATTCGCATGCACTTTTCAAGAAAATGAGTATTAAACTCATTTTAGACGACACTAGTGTGCAACTTGCACATGATTAAATTCACCTAAAAACACTCGGTAGTTTAGTTCTGTAAATCAATCAAATGCTCCTAGTTTACCTAATTCATTTCAAATTACACAAAAATGTAATTTCTAAAGCAGCTTACAGTCTTCGCTGGACACTTCGTTCACTCAATGGTGGCGTGTTAATGTTTATGTCAACTATTAAGCTAACTGATGATTTAGCTAAATTGTTCAGCGAGTCCCGATAATGGCCCTAATTCATGTATGACAATAAACTGAGTTGCAATCAAACTGGCAAATATGGTTTACGCTAGAGTGAGATAGAATTGGGGTAAGCTGTTGCTCGATTCACGAATTCAGTTGACCACTGAACTGATTCGATGAACAGTTCAACTGACTTCCCTATTTTCTCACTTCACTCTATCGCTAAACCAAACAACTATGACCCACACATTATTAGAAGCAACTCATTTAAGCAGTATGTTACAACCACAACAGTCAGCATATAATCACACTCCATCAAAACATGGCAACACACTTAGAAAATTCACTAATTTATTACATAACCCGATCTCCCTCTTCACGTCACCAACCATAACAATCCTTTAAATCATCTCAATTATAACCTAATGAATTCCCCTGCTTTTTATAGGTTTTCAATTCGAGAAAATTCTATTCTAATAACCGAATCCAAGTCTTACGAATAATTCATAAATAATTGCAAATTAGCAATAGTTTAGGGAATCAAGGACCACTCACCTGGATCCTAAGCTTAAGGACCCTATTTATGGGTTGTATTATCGATATCTAGCCCAAATGCAATTCACTGGATGCATGTGCCTCAATTCTCAATTCATTCACGCATTTCATCAGGTAGTTGTTGGGCACGAAGAAGGGTAACCATGGCAGCAAGGCATGCAAATAGGTAAGTGAGAACAATTCAAAAATTGCTTGATAAAACTTGGTGGAATTTTCATAAACATAGCTCAACAGACAAACCCTGGAAGCAACAACATAGAAAACCCACCTCACAAAGATGAGCTGCCAATAGTGGTGGTGGTGGTGGTATGTAGGTCGCGGTGGAGGTGATATTAAGGGTTTCAAACATTAGCTCTCAGGTCCTGCCCCACATGGTCCTTGGGCCACGCCCGCCAGTGGCAACGCCATGAATTAGCTAGCCAACATTACGCCTCACCGCTGCTGCCTAGTCTCCAGTTCGCTCTCTCATTCTTTTTCTCTCAATGCGAGCTTTTTGGAAGGGCAAGATATGGAGGTTTGGGCTTCTTGGGGGGGGATCAACTGGCATGAGGGGGGTTGCCAACCAAGTCACCACTTCCGCCAGTATGCTCTTCGGCCCTCTCTCTCGGTCTCTCTCTCGCTTTCGGGGTTGCAGGGTCAGGAGGTGAAGCAGAGCAAGGGCTCTGTCCTGCTCTTTTGTTCTAAGCACTGGCTTCCAACCCCCCTTTTGCTTTATGATCTCTTTTTTTAATTTGTTTTCTCTAGCCATTAAATAAAATGAAGTTGGGTCCAAATTATTTAATTTTAATTGACCTCGACCACAAATATCTGCATCCAAGTTGCCAATCTCGCATAATTACATCTTGACCTAATTTTTAACGAACCCACAAATTTCATGTAATTGCGTAATAAACCAGAAAAATTTATAAAATCACTTTACGTAAACTATTATCCTGAATTAGCACGCAAAAATTAGTCTAACAGAGCTGATTTAATAGAACATACTTAATGAAAATGTTAATCTATGCCATTAGCTCAAAATCAAAAACCCTCGACTATTACAGTCCCCCACAAAAGAATTTCATCCTTGAAATTTTAATGCCTAAGGCAACAATAAAACTGAGACTCATGCACACAAAAAACATACCACATAGGATGACAAGGGTGTTTAAATCTATTAAAGGTGCCGAGCAAATCGCATACTAGCGGGCGAACCAATTAGCAAGGGTAACCATATTAAAACTTGTTTTAAAATTAACACGGACATTCATTATTCTATCTAAGCAGCATAAGTTGGCTTCTGAAGGTTTTCCACAATTGACAATTAGTGGAGTAGTCAAGTCATGCCAGTACAATTAGGCTAAATCAACCTTATCCCAAAGCATGAAGAGATCGAACCATCTTGGAATCATGTCAATCAACTAGGAAGCTTTCATATCACAGCCGAGTAGAAGAGACATCACACAATTTCACATATCCACGCACTCATAACAGTGCTCAAACACCAATCAATGGCATAACAACATCGCATAGAATATAATACCTGAAAGACCAAGGATGATAGGCAGCATAAATAAATGCTACAGGGATATTGCCTACAAATTACCGAAGTAACATACGGTATTGTCAATTAACAAGTAAAGAAATTACTTGGGAAAAATGATATCATAGAAGTGCGGCTGATGTGCGGTGGACATTTAACACACCCCTTGTGCTCAACTTGTTAGAAAAGGGTAGGAAAGTCGTTTGCTGGTGGCACAAGGTTCATATATTTAGCCATGCATTTTCGTAGCTTGGCTACTATTTCATGGAAAATCTAACAACCAAGACAAGTGACTCCAGATGGGGATTACCACCATTAGGTTTGTGGTTCCTATGAAAGAAAGAAGGCCTCTATGTTCTCACTTATCATATGTGAGTGTTCCGGACAATTGCCCAGGCATATGAGTAGAGGGGTTCGAAAAATAGTAGTGATAACAAACAAAATGACAGCATGATAGCTCGATTACAAGGCAATCCGGATTAAGGGAAGGTCACGTACAGTAACCACGATATAGTAAAATAGTAATGGTAGCAAGTATAATGGCTACCGTAGCACGACTCTAGAATTTCCTATAAAAACTACCATGGAGTAAATGACACTTATAGCACAAAACATAGTACAAAATAGCTTAGTTATATCATGCCAAGCCGTTCAGTTGGGTGATAACAAGATTATTTTACATGCACTAATTCATAAGCCTTTAAGTCAAGAATTCAACTATAAGCGTGGGTACGCTAGTATGCCTTCTAATCAAGCATAAAACAAAAGGGCGAGAATACATAAATACAAACTCCTATGGTCACGACATCATGCATTAAATGCTATGTACATAGTTACTCAAACTATAACATGGGGTTAAAGAATTCATGGAGTGCACATAACGACTCAAAGATCATATCGAGCAATAAATTACATATGATAAACAGTTTAGCTAATTCAGCCACATGCCTAACAAAACTCAAGACAAGCAAACACCGAGGGGTATATTTACTCTACAATTCATTCATTAACCATATAAATGATCATACATAACAAATCTAAGTAACCATATGAGCATCTAGAGCCCTTACATTGCATATAATTCCATGGCTATGCTTTAAATCACACAGGTTTGCAGTAACGTCCTACGGGGGAAATATACAGCCGAGTATATATAAGTGCAACCCTCATTTACAACCTGGGATCAAAGGTATGCCTTGGAGCTTGTCCAAAATTTTTAGGACCTAGCCATAAACAAGCTAACGGTCATTTCGGGGCAAAGACAGTGGCATTAATGGCGTTACAAATATGTGTCGAGGGTTTGTTAGACACATTTGTCTCATAAGGTCATCATAGGAGTCTTAGAAACTCGTACTATAGAAGAGAAAGTTCAACCTCCTATAGAGAATTCTAGCTTCTACACTGGGTTTTAATGCTTAAGAAAGTACTACAAGGGGATGAATCATCACCTCTACAGATGACAAGGTGACACGTGGTGCAACAATTCCAAAGTCTATCAGGTTCTTTCTTTTGTTTCCTTTCTAGGTATGTTGGGGTTTGATATAATCAGAACACTACCAATTCTACAACAATAACAACATCCCGTACAACGGTAAGCATAACACCTGGTTAAATTAAGAGTAATGGCAATTGTATGATGGGAAGCAAGAAGTATATTTTGGTACACAAGTAACAATGGCAAGTATACGGGATGCTCATGATAACAATAATGCAACAATCGGTAAGACTCTATTTATCACCCAAATTTGCATTTATGCATATAAAAATCTCACTTATTTTCCTTAAACAATCATGAGCTCACATAGGAGGGGTACCATCAATAAGAACTTTTAGTCATGAAGAGGAATCTTTAATCACTAGTTAGCAGTTCATCATTAACACATCCAGCAACTTATACATCTTGTCATGTAAATACCCGAAAAGATCTGGTTACACATAGAAACTTATGCTCATAGAACTTGACCCAACCATTATCGTAAAGCAAATACATGTCTTTAAATGCAACAGTAAGAACTAGAAAAGTCTCTAAGGTGGAAGCAAAATCCTAACCCGTTAATTAGAAAGGACTTTAACTTTCAAAATCTTTAGGGTTTCGAAAATGGCAAATAGTTTAACTGCTTCTAGCCTTCTTACTACTAGTCTTTGAGTACGTTTGCTCACTCTATTATGGGGCCTGAGTAAAAAAACGTTCATAAGGGTAAGAAGTAGGCTCAAATTTAACTATTTTCAATCTTTTAAGTTCAAAACCAAGCGTACTCTAAACCTTCAATTAAATCACCAAAGGTGCATTTATAAAAACAATTACTGATCAAGCTAACACTTAGCTTCCTCGTGAGAGCACAAATGGCTTAGCTCATATTCTAACACATTGCTCACTTTTTAATTCCATCAGTTTCTTCCAATCACACAACAACCAATCAGTCAAATCAATTAGGCACGTCAGGAACACATTACACCCAAATGCATAATTTTTAACGTATCATTACTCGAGATGTACCTAGGTAACTTATATGAAAATACAACACCTAGGTTACAGCCTATGGTCGCAAGACCTTACTTTGATACCATCTGTGACATCGCTACCCTCTAGGGTTAGGGACGTTATTGATTTCTATAATTCTAGAGTAAAACGGACAAAGTTCCACCTAAAAACTCACCATAACTTAGGCATAAAGCCTTACACTTGGTCCCTGCAATAAATAATACATAAAAGAAAGTTCCAACGAGCTCGACGGCTATACATCAGAGACCATAACTTTATGAGCCACACGTGCAGAGTACACTGAGCATAAAGTTTAATAAGAGAAAGAAATAAAGGGTATAGCTCAACAGATCACACACCTGCAGCACTAAGGTTTATATCCCAAAAATGATTAAGAACATAAACCAAAGGATCTATCATTCAGATGGTTGGCATACTTGGACATACAGAGCTTCAACTAGTTAATGCGTATTACATAAACTACAGTAGCTAATTATATACATTCAAGAACTTATGAATACATTGCATAACATCATTCAACTCATGATCTACATAAATAACTCCTTATCCAAAGCAAGAAAGTGGTTTCAACTTGGCTTACATGTGCCAACTTCTGCCTTCCACATCAAGAACCTGGGAAAAGTGGAAAAAAGAGGGGATGAGCTACCATATGCTCAATGAGTAATTCTCAACCTCTAGAAAACAAAACAGTTACACATAATACTCTTAAGTAGACATCACACAACTTGGTATTTAATATCATATAATTTGCATATAAGGCCAGTTATATCTATCAATGCCTCAATAACCTCTAGAATGCAAATAGCACCCCCTTTTCTTTCTTTACTCAATCCATACGTACTCTCAACTTACCTAACCTAGGACTCTCGTAACTTAGCACTGACAACCACATATTACACTTACTTTACATCATATAATGGGCATAATGGGCTCTATAGCAAGTTGCCTCTAGCTGTAGTCCAGACATTTGAGAGTAGTAGGGCATTTGGTTTACACATAAGTGCTTAACATCAAAGAGTTCAGTTAGAGTCACCAATGGAAGTTCTTTTAGTAAGAAAAATGGAATTCAATGCATTAAAAGAGGAGAACCCTCACTTAAATAGAAGTAAGCACTTATAAAAACAATCATTATTCACAAGTAAGTTACTTGGAATGCAACGAGGCTCTTTTAAAGAGTACATGCACTTTCTAAATATTTTAACCAGTATAATCCTCGAATGAGGAGTTTTTAACACCTAATATTAAGAAATCAGAAACAACTCACTTAAGCGGAAACAACTCACTTAAGCAGCATTTACGACCACAACAGTCAATATATAATCACACAGCATCAAGACACGGCAAGACACTTCAGAAATGCACTAATTTATTGCACAACTCGAACTTGCTCATCACGGCACTGACCACAACAATTCTTAAAATCATCTTAATTTCAGCCCAATCGATTCACCTACTTCCCATAGGTTATCAATTCATTAAAATTCCATTCGAATTACCAAATCCAAATCTCACAAATTCATTAATATTTGCACATTACTAATAATTTAGGGAATTAAGGACTACCCACCTAGATCCCAAGCTTAAGGACCCGATTTATGGTTCCATTATCAATCTCTAGCCCAAATGCAACTGACAAGATGCCTCGGCCTAGATTATCAGTTCAGTCCCACATTTCATTAAACAATTGTCGGGCACCAAGGAAGATAACCATGGCAGCAAGACCTGCAAATAGGAAAGTCAGAACAATTCAACAATTGCTTAATAAAATTTTCTAGAATTTCATGGATAAGAACGCGAAGACAAATCCTGGAAGCAACAATAGAAAAAATCCTACTTCGCGAAGATGAGCTGTGACTGCTGCTGCTTCCTCCTCTCGCTCTCCCACCCATTAAACTAGATGCCAGCAGTGGTGGTGGTGGTGGTGTGTAGGTCGTAGTGGTGGTGGTACTAAGGGCTTCAAACCCTAGCTCTCGGGTTCTGCCTCGCTTGGCCTATGGCCCGAGCCCGCCAGTGACGACGCCGCGAGCTGGCTGACCACCGTCAGACCTCGCCGATGCCGCATAGTCTCCAACTCGCTCATTATCTCCCTAGGAGGGCTTTTTAAAAGGGCAGGATAAGAAGGTTTCATCATCTTGGGGAAGGGTCAGCTGGCTTGAAGGGCACCGTCAACCTGGCCACCGTTGCCGCCGGCCTACTCTCAGGCTCTCTCTCTCTCTCTCTCTCTCTCTCTCTCTCTCTCTCTCTCTCGGGTTCGTGGGGTTTAGAGAAGAAGCGGAGCAAGGGCTCTGCCCTACTCTTTTTATTCGAAGCACTAGCTTCCAACCCCCCTTTTTACATTGTCATCTCTTTTTTTTCCCCTCTACCCATCAAACTAGAATAATTTTGGATCTAAATAGTCTAATCCAAATTAATGAGGACTGCAAATATCTTAATCCAACTTGCCAATCTTGCGTAATTACGTCTTGACCTAATTTTTAACGAACCCATTAGTTCCACATAATCCCATAATAAATTAGAAAAATTTATAAAATCACTTCACATAAATTATTCCACCCAATTAGCACACGAAAATTTGTCTAACATAGCTAATTTAATAAAACATAGTTAATGAAAATATTAGTCTAAGCAGTTAGCCCAAGTTCAAAAATCCTCAGTTGTTATAGCAGCCCACGACCCGCTAAGGGGACATGGAATCTCCTAGGCTAGTTTCTGGAAGAACTCGGTAGATCACCCCCTCACAAAATGATTTGTTACCCTGAAACAGTTGGAGGAGACACTTAAACAAGTGCAAGAAGCGGTGATTTGGGGAGTACGTGAGAAGATGAAGGCTACTGATCATGAGCCCGAACCCATTCGAGGGTTTGAGTATAAGCCAACGCCTAAGTATACTCATCCTTACCAGTATAGCCGGAATCGAGGCCCATAAGGGGAGGCGAGCGCGTTGTATGGCAGGGACGCTGGGAGGATCATCGACGCTAAACAAACTCTCCCGAAAGCCCAACGCCATCACTCCTTTTTAATCTGTCACAACTTTATGTGCATCTGAGAATAAGGGAGTTGGATCATACGAAGAGCAAGAGGAGTCCTCTCGCCCCTATTACTCCAAGTTGGAAAGCTCAGAAGACAGAACCCCTTCGCAGGCCATACCTATAAGGAGAGCCTCGACAAGAAGCCGAGTACCCTGTAGCATTCATGCCCCATTCAAATGGCTAGGGCCAAGATAGGGATAGAGGGAACAGGTATTGTCCCAACACTGTGATTCACCTTCATTCATTGAATTAAGCCACCCTAGGCCTCCTGTGCTTTGGAGCGAGGGTTCCTTGGAGAGAAGGTCCTTGGCTTCCTTCTCAACGCACTTTACTAGAGCAATCACGGAGGCGCCGTGCCCTAAGAAAGTCAAGATGCCAACTATCGACCTCTTCGAAGGGACTCCCAGTCATTACAATCGTCTAGATTTTTATATGACACACATGCATGTGCAAGATCTTAATGACATATTTGCAGTCACAACTTCACTGCCACGTTGGAGGTGATCACATCAAAGTAGTTCATTGGTCATCCCACTTTGGGGATGCTTAATGATGTGGTTGCTTTGCTTCGAAGTTTGGGATGGATGGAACATGTAGAGATGCAATGTGTGTCATATAACTAGCTTATGATTAAGCTATTAAGCTCCTTGCGTGTGGAGTGGGCCAGTTCATACAAGGGTCAAGAGGTCTTCATATCATTTTGCATGTTTAACATGGATTATTGGATAACCTTAAGGGGGTTTAATAAATTGCTTCACCTCTCAATATTTACGGATGCATTTATGGATGTTCCAAGAACATGTAGACCCGGCCTTACTTGGTTGAGCATCACTTGCTTGAAACGTAAAACCTGCATTGATGGATTTGGGAGACCTCGAGTCTATGACCCTAGACAAGCTAAAATGACATATATATGCAACAATAACATCTGCTACGTACAACATTTAATGGCTAATATCATCTTTGTGCATATTGATTGCCAAAATGTATGCAGAAAAAGTGAAATTCTTTATCATTTAGTGTGCTTTGATGGGTACTTATGCGGATAACGAAGCCTTTATCATCCGCCATTTATTGGAAGTGCCACAGACCACCCATGGCAGTGTGATAGGTGTGGGGGGCACTACAACTATAATAGCCCAGGCTTTTAAACCATGGTGGAAAATTTGGAACCCTTAAGTCTCACTTCTTAGTAGGAAATCTTAAGATTGCCACCTTAGCCCACATGAGCATCATTGACGCAAAGGTTGGCATCAAGAAATATCCCAACCACAAACAAATTCTCTTCACTTTTCTCGATATGGCCCGCACTACCATCACCAATGAGAGGAATTCAAATTATGATTGGGTGATTACTTAAGAGGCGGTGTTTCCAATAGAAGGTGATGTGGATGATGTTAAAGAGCATAGTGATAATGATGATGGTGAGGGTAAAGAAGAGGGTCTAGACAACTAAGAGGTTGGTGGAACCCAAGCAGATGATGGACCAATGCCATAACCCCAACCGCAATATCAATAACCACCTTCCTTTGAGATGCAGGGTCTTCTTCTTTAGCCCAAATGCCATTTGACTCCACCTTCCCCTAATCCTTCTGTAAGCTCTAGATGGAGGCAGCCAACTTATGAGAGGGGCACAATGAGGTTCAACAAGACATTTATGATACGCCCAGAAGCATGGATTCCATTGAGGGGGGGACATTTTAATAAGTTTGGAGACTGCCCAGAGGAGAGAGGATTGATGTAGATGACAAGGGAGGAAGAATGGGCCAAGATAGGGTCTTGAGAGTATTAGGAGTGGAGGGGGATGAATGAGCTCATATGGCAGTAATTCGAGGCCATCCAACAATTGGCTATCACCTTGGCCTAATGGGGCCTAGTGACTGTGAGTTGTTCTCCCACCCCACCCTTACTTTTCATTACATCTTACATTTTGAGGGGTCACTGCATAACAAAACATGAATTAAAAACATACACAAACTTTGAGAAAGAAATAATTGACTAAAAACCTTATATTATAAGCATCATAGGCTAGTAACACCCCGAATAAGTCAGAAGATGATTTTATTGGAGCCATTTCTTTAGCCAACAATTTGTGCACATGTTTTCAAATTTTCATAATTAAAAACATAAATTGTAAACACATCAATTAGACAAATAATAAACAAGAATTAATATTGGATTCATAAACATGCATAAAATTCACGCATTGCATGCTATTTATTTAGGATCTTACTTTGGCCAATTGATAACCAAGATTATTTTTCATTAACAAACATAGAATAGAAAATAAAATTTGGGCCAAAAGGTGCAAGCAAGATTACCCAAAACCAGGAATCCTACACAATTGGAAGTCATGGATGACTATGCGATCAGACATTAGCAAATAAATGTATATAAGGCTGTCTTTTTTCCATCCAACATCAATTGTAATCACATGCACTTCCAAAGGACTTAAGTTCAATAGGCTCAACACTAATTGATTTATATATTCAGGAGTACGTCTCCGAAAATTAGGATTTCCTTGCTGTAAGTTACGAGCTTGTTTCTGTAAGTTACGAGTTGTTTTCCAAACAAGCCAATATGATACATTGTCATAGCCAGATATACTTAGAGATTAAGAGAGGGAATAGTAAGAGGAACGCCATCATAGCTAGGGACAGCAACAATTGTAATCACTTCATGGAGTGGGCCATAGTCAAAGTTACCTAATTTTATTATGATCGATTTCTGAACACTGCCATCAATTCCTCTCTTATTACCCCTTGTCTCTCTATTGCTTCTTCCTTCTATTTCAAGTTCACGCTCGATAGCTTCCCACTTAAGCATGTGCTTTCCCTTTACCGCTTTTACATTCATCTGCTCCACTTCCCCATTGAGGTTTGAGTTAGCTAATTTAAGCTCCCGAATTTCTCCATGCACTGTAGCCTCCTCATTTTATCCTATTTGTTCGATCGTAGCTAGGAGCTCAACCCAAGCCTCATTGCATTCCCTGCTACCCTTCTTAGTTGGCATTGGATAACGCCGGAAGCCTCTATAGTAACCTGGCTTTTCTTTTAGAAGTGGCATAAGTCTCCCTAAGAAAGACATTGTCGACACCATGATTTTATGTTTGGCTATAATGGAGTTCATTAAATTCTTCATTCTTCTCAGCTGCCTTTGGATCCTACAATCCATCTTTGTGCCTCTATAATTAACCACATATATTACGTTAGTAGAACCAAAAACTAGTGCAATTATTCTTCAGAATCTAGCCAACATACCAAAATGACAAACTCACAACATAGTGGTATAAAGACTAAATAGCCTTCCATTTGTGTAAGAAACTAGTGTTGGCACATATTATTGTCGTGTTGGTTTCTTGTGAATTACTATTGCGAAAGTGTGAGAAAACATAGCAGGTGTCACTTTGGCGAGAGACATGGATGTAAGCTCATTTAATTGATATGTGATCATGATAAAGATTTCGTAGTTGGCGTGATCATATTTTGAGGGAGGCAAGTATGGAATAAATGTAATTTTGGTCTTCACAATAATGCTATGCTTAGCTTGGTTGGGTTTCTATCTGCGTTCTCAAATAGGACAATTTGACGTAAGAGCTTTTTTTCCCTCATAGTTGGAAAACAAGAACAAGGGAATGACAGATAATGAATTGATTTCTCGAGCTTTTAGGATTGGGATGCTACTTTGTGGAATTGATTTTCAGTCAAGAGCTTCTATATCATGTTGCGCTTTGCTCTTCTATAAGGTGATTCCAACCTCAGACCAAATCAAAGAATCAACAACTAAAAAATATTGACATGCACCTTTTCGTCTTCTCCCAAAATCTAGAGACCGAAAATTTTGGTCTCAAAATTAAAACAGCTCGGTCTCAATTTAAGTTTAGAGACCGAACAGAGACCGAAATCAGCTGGTCTCCAAAAGCTTGGTAGCAATTCAAATTTAGAGACCAAATTTTTATCCTCGGTCTCTAGCTGAGACCGAATATTGAGACCAAAATTGTTTGGTCTCTGCTAGAGTCTGGCCCAGTTTGGTCTCTGTTTGAGACCAAAATTTTTGGTCTCTATTAGAGACCATAGTCCAGCAGTCTTTGTTAGAGACCAAACTCTGGTGGTCTCTAACAGAGACCAAATATTTAGGTCTCAAGCAGAGACCGTAAAGTTATTTTGGTCTCTGATTGAGATGGGGGCCTAGCCATAGTAATTTTTGAGACCGTAGTTTATTCTCGGTCTCAAACAGAGGCCGAAATATAATTTCGGTCTCTGATTTTACTATATTTTTTTGAAAAATATTACTATTTTAAGCAACCTCAACCTGCTGCTTTTTTTTTTTTTGAATAATTACTCTACTTCCATACTGTAGATCAACCATGATGTGAATGGATGAAATTTACACAACAATAATCCAAAAAAATTCGAGTATCATTTCTTTCTAGAAGATTTACAAGGAAAATGGCTGTCTAATTTTCTGCGACATAACCCACAACAAACTAAGTTCACTTGGCCACAGAATATGTGTAAGGCTCCAACCTATTAACAAGCTAGTTTCAATAATCATTGCGAAATTTTGCAAATGAGTATAAGCAATATTTCAAACAACAAAACAAAAAAGCAGCGAAAAACACAAGCATGGTGCTGCTCAATGGATCAATCAACAAGATGAAGACGCTGATACTGAAGCTGAAGATTTCATTCAACAGGAGCCCTTCTTATGAGGCCTTGGATAAACAGGTTAAGAATGAATTGCCCATAGATCTTCTGGCCTCTGGGAAAAACAAAGCGGAGCAAGCTGAGTCAATAACAAGTTGGGGAAAACTTTCTTGCTCTGCTGTCTCTGAAAGGCGATTATGTAATGGTTCAACATGATCAATTCCGTCTAGTTGCACGCCTATAAAGTATTGAACTCCCCCTACACAGCAAGATTAGATAACAGAGACCAGTAAAATTAAGAAATAAATATAGCTGTAAATGAAACAAGTTCCAAAACTTCTTCCCTAAAACATAATTTTTCCCAAAAAGGTTAAATTAGTAAAAGGACAAGAAAATTCCAAATCAACAAGTAAATAAATAAATAAATAAAGCATCAAAAGACAACAAAAACTCCTAACTAAATTTCCTTGCTGATTCATTTGCATCATAAAAGCACCAAATGTATGAGCTTACCACTCTTAGTGTAATTAATTAACTGGATAGTAATTTCTCGCTACTCCCTAATAGCATCTCTGATCTTCTGAACAATGGCCTCATCTATTTCTGGTCCTTGGAGAAATCTGCAACATTCGAAGGAAAATATAAGCTGCAGAATACCAATTCGAAGTCTCATTTAACGACAACATAGTATGGTTATCATCCTTGACTTGACTTCATAATGGGCTAAATGATAAAAACTCTGGTCGCCTAGGATCACAGATCCTGGCATCATAGAGCTTAATCAAATGACTGAGCCCATTCAACCGTGAAAGAAACAGAGTAGAACGGCAGAACATAAAAAGACACAGTGCTTCTAGAGGAGCCCATAACTGGCAGATACTGCCTCCTACCAAGAACGAGTTGGCAACAATCAACCCAACAAACTGGCTAAAAACCACTTCCAAACCACAATGTATGAAAATAAAACTGCAATTAGGATGAATCATAGAATCGCCTTTTGAGCATATATATAGAAAGCAAGATCAGGCAACCGAAGCGGCCACCATCTCAGGCAAGACCAACAACAACAATCACATTACAGAGGCAAGCATAAAAAACCAGTATGAGCATCAAAAAGTAAACTAATAGTGTCATAATCAGCACAACATACTGAGCAATAGGGCATTGAGCATTTGGACACACTCAGCAGGATACACTGAGCAATTCGACACAAGGAGGCGGTTCCCGGAATCGACTTGACACATTGAACAACAAGAAGAGGGCAACGATCTTCATAGGGGGGCTCAGCGCATAAACCTCAACCTAGAATTCAGGCACAACACACATAAACATAATCAAGCACCAAACATGTTGTTCAAGAATCCCACCCAAGTTCGGATATCCAAGATGATGGATAGACAAGCCTCGAACTAAAAAACCAGAGGACTCAGCCAAAGATCTAAAACTCAACAGATGATCTAAATTGATTCGAAACACAGAACAGAGCAATCGGACCAAAAACAATGTCAAACGAAATATAGACGAAGGCAAATGTTCAACTATCATCATCAATAAACTGAGACAAAGACTAACAAGGGACCGAACAGGAGTCCTCCATCACTGGTTGAAGAGAAAGGGAGAGACTTACCTGGTACAGTGGGTTAATGCGAGTATACGCCTTAGGTTTCGCAGACGCGAGCTCAATTGATGTAGAATCCTCATGAACAATTTTCAAACAAGGGGCCAAACAGCAATCCTCCATCACTGATTGACAATAAAGGGGAAGACGTACCTTAGACAGTGGGTTAATGCGTGTAGACCTCTTAGGCTTTGACGATGCAAGCTCAAATGTTGTAAGAACCTCGTGAACACCCTTGTCTGGGTAGGTCTGCATAAGAGCACAGGTGCTTTAGAAATTCTGAAGGGAATCGCCTCGTTTCGAGAAGATGAGACAACAGGAATCAAGGTGAGGAAAGAAGAAGGCTCAGGCTTAAAGAAGCTGAAGGCACAAGAGAGGCAAGGAGCGTGGCGAATGGACAGCAGGGACAGCGGTGGTGGTGGCGGTAGCGGTGGCGGCGACAGATCCGGTGACTGTAGCATTTTCCGGCTAAGGTTCAAGAACACACAGGACTGAACATTTCGGTCTGGGCAATGCGTAAACTGAAGAAAAAAAGGGAGGAAGTGGAGACCAAAATTCTGGCTAGGCTTCGTCATTTTCTGGCTAGGGTTCTTCATTTTCTAGAGGGTTCGGTAGACAACTCATCTGGACAATGCATAGACCGAAGAAAAAAAGAGGGGAAGTGGAGACCGAAATCCTGAGACCGAAAGTATTTGGTCTCAATTTGAAACGGGCTGCTGTTTTTTGGTCTCCAATTTGGTCTCTAATTGAGTCCAATAAAATGGGTCTCAAACCCAGTCTTAGTTGGAGACCGCAGAATATTTCGGTCTCTAAAACTGGTCTCCAGCAGAGACCAAAAATTCCAGTCTCCAAATTTGGTCTCTATTTAAATTTCGAGACCGAATACTTTTTCGGTCTCTAAATTTCGGTCTCTAACTGGCCGGGTTCTTGCATACATGCAGGTTGTTGCTCGGTTTGTGGGGACATTCCTTCTATAAGGTCTTGGGTGGAATCTTGAGTAGGCATTTGAGTTTTAAACAGTGATGAAAGGCTCTATCAAACAAGAACTGAAACATGGCTAAGATAGACAAATTAGAGAAAAATGTAATAGTATGTAGCTACTTTTCTTAGCTAACCTCATCATAGCAAATGCTACCTGTTGACTTCGCACCATTTGAAGGTTTGATCTTTTGCTTCAACCTATTTGTCTTATTGTTTTACTTGTATGCTACATCTTTATAATTAAATAAACATCAATATAAGAAAGTTAGTACAAATGGGTTAGGAAGTGTTAACATCAGGAAAAGTGTGATAATATGATATCTGCTATTTTGGATATGCCTAATAGTTCACTGGCCAGTCCCATTAATCCTTACGCAATTCTAAAGACCTGATGTTTTACCTCAATAATGGTCTACCGTGTGAAATGAAGGTTTTGTACCTGGTACTGCCAGCCTCTAAACAACATATATTGCAGTTCAATTGCAGGAGCAACATCAATTCCTTCGACTGAAGTGGATAAATTCCACTCTTCTTGTGTTTATTTGGAGTGGGGTCACAAAAATAGGTGAAGGCTTGAATACATTTTGATTCTATTCTTCATGGAAGCTCAATCAAAATAGCTCATTAATCCAATTCCTACAAGGTAGAAAATCAAATTTTTAAGTGATACAATAATGCCTATTTAAATCCTAACTAGAATCATGTAGGACAAGAAATTTGTTCTTTGCTTTTAACGGATATGACTCCCTCACCCACTTACTACACTCACAAATAAAGGGACCCGTATTCTTACCAATCATATACTGCACATTTGGTGTAATTGTGGCAAAGGGCTTTAAATTAGAATTCTGCTCCTTCTCACCTAGTGAACTCAAACATCTAGTTGGCCCATACTTGTGGGCATCAACAAATAAAAGAGTGATCAACAAGTCAACGTAGTAGAATGTCAGCCCAGTACTTTGGGACTTATAATTATTGCAACGAGAAAGAACCAGGTGATCATATGCATGACACTTAATTCGATATAGACCAGCTGAAAATCTTCATAGAAACAGAACCAGTTTTTGTGTGCAACTGTTGATAGTTATCATTTGATAAGAGTAATAGGTGATGCTACAACAATCCAAAAACCAAAGCTGGTGGACTTACAGTTACATAGCAATGAGAAGGAAGCAACAATAAGAATTATTAATATCCTGCACATAGGCCAAAAACACACCTGGTGTAATTTCTATAGCATCTCATTCACAGAGTGCACTAGACCCTTCGTAAACCCTCTGACTTCACTTAATTGTTATCATGAATACGTCAATACTGACAAGGGCCTAACCTAATGGCCATATTTAAATAAATAGACTATTCAAAAGCCCTCTGGCTCATAAAAATCCAACTCGAACATCATGACGAACACTACAATCCTCACTAATACTGAGTTAATTGTCAATCAACTGAGCATGTATAAATACACCAATAAAATACATATATATTCTCACTAATACTGCTTACATCTAAGAAAAATTAGACATATATTTTTATTAATAAGAGATAGATTAAAGTTCATAAAATAGTCATATAATTGTCACCAGAAAATCTGACGCCCAAAACAACAAGCATAATGTGAAATCTAAGAAAATAGAAGGGCGAGCAAAATCTTACAAGATCCATATTTTATATAAGGCTAAGTAGATAAAGCCATTCAAAAATTTGCACCAAAGTGTCCTATCCACTTTCATAAGTGCAACAGATCAAAAGAAGGGCAAAAGGAGGCGATCTATTATGGTCCAAGTCTCATGATACAGAAATGTAGAGAACTATAAAATAGAGTAGCACTCTAACAAGCAATACATTTAGATCGTCTACGACTGGAGCATATTAAGCATGAAACATTGACACATCAGAATGTGGATTGACTTCTAAGAACAACAATATAATATAGTAAAATTGAAAAATTGGTAAAGGTTAACAAGGGGACTCAGATCCAACAAGCTCTGCACTCCTTTTCTATCGATAAGTCAGAAGAGATTAGGAATCATTATGCTAAATACCCCCCACGACGATAGGTGCTACTGCAACATTACATGTTCAGAATAAGATATATCTAATGCCATACTCGTGCATAGTGAATTCACATGTTGATTGCAACACCATACTATAAAAACTAGCAAATAATAACACATAAACAAACATATGCACATTAGGAAAAGAAAGTGAGCATCTTGTATTAAGTTTATAACCGTTGTATTCATCCCTCTGTACTTAATTCTCCATATTACTGATGTAGTATGGGTGAGTGAGTGTCATTACTTCCAAATTAAGAGAGTTGTCCTCATGAGAATATCTGAACTCTTAGCTTGTTAGGGAGCCTTGAGAAAACTTTAACTGTTGGCAAGGAGCTAGGGTGCTTTTGTTATACTATGTACAAGCTATTACAAATGCTTACGGAAAACCCTGTAGTCAATGAGGAGGAGTGAGACTCTTATTGGATGTTGCACTTTTGACATTTGGGTGGCTCTAGAAGTTCATGGATGTCAGATTGTGGGGAAAGTGTTAGAAGCCACCTAACGGTCTTTCATCATCGTAAATGGATTAACTCCTATGGTCAAGGAGGGACCTTTACTGGGAATGTAGCTCAAGGTTAACTTGGGCCAACTTCGTGAAAGTCCTAGTGTCTTGGTTTCTTGTTCCTCTTTGTATTTTGACACTCATCCTCTGTATTCTATCTTCATACTTCAATTTAGTAAGACAAGCTCAGTACAAATTTATCTATATGCATATTCCTATAGCTTGTTTCTTGTTTTTATCAAATTGTCTTTAAAAGTACAAGTGCCATTTGTCTTATCCACGTAGGACCAAAAAAACCCCTTTAGGTGGCATAAGATGGAAAAACAGATGCACATTAGTGCATGGACAAATGTCACATATGTCCACAAATTAAGGATGAACAATGACTAATGGGAAGTTTAGACTATTATGTAATATTTGATTAGATGTAATCAATCTTATAATACAAACAACTTTAGAATTATATTTTCATTACCTTGTTTAGTTGTATGAGAATATTGTAATAAAAGTACTATCTTGTAATTATAATGACCACAAACTAAGTAATCATGATTACATAGCAAAGTGGATTACATTACATTACTATTGCATTACTTCCAACCAAACATCATATTAGAGATTCTGATTTGCAAATTTTAAAAGTTACTGCCACAAGTTCACTTTTCAAAAAATAACACCTATCACATGACTATAAAGACGCCTTTTGAAGTCTTATCTTCGTCATAGTACATTGGTCGTTGGAAATTGAATCACAGGATCTGATCAACGAGAAATTGCCAATGGGGCTAGTGGATGAAAAGGCAAAACATTCATTTCATAAGCCTAGCCTTGCTTAAAGTTTTGTAGACCTATCAGACACCTTTTGAAGGCACTTGGGAAATAGAAGAAGAAATAAAAAGCTTAGCTTCATATGCAACAAAGGTATGTTACTTCATGATTGCAGTTACAAGGGTAAAACTTTTTTCAAGAGGGAAAGGATATAACATACTGTTGAGTAAGCAGTAAGTAATTACATTAAACTTTTTTCGATTTTGCACTAATCATATGATTGCATTTGACTTATAGTAGTGAGTTGTGCCAATGATTTTGTCATTTCAAAAATCGTACTTAAAATAACAAGTTTATGCTACAATGGATTTATCAAATGCGTCCGAGTACAAATAATCATATGAAATTATATATTTGAAAATAGGTAGATGCAGATATGCGGATAAACATACATATTATAAATTTTTGATCCAAAAATTAGTCTACTTACGTAATGACAATGGAGAAAAAGAGAGACAAAAAAGTGAAATTTAGTGATGAAATTTAGAGCACCTGCATTGTTTGGATCATGGTTCAAAAACGAGCCTCGGGATTCAAAATATCATATACATTAGTGATCTACATGACTCGCCCCACGGTCCGACTTCCTGCAGTAATTCGCTCATAACTTTCTTTCCTCCTTTTTTGGCAAACACAGTAATGAATAGTATAAAATAAAAGGATAAAGTTAATTAAATATGTTTAAATATGGGTCCATGAACAATATTTTATTTGGTGATCTAAATTAGTGGTTCATTTGATGTAGAAGAGAGAGAAAAAGTTAGATTATATGATGGTGTGGAAGGTATAGACCCCTACTTGTGATCCAAAAATATGGATCACTATTGCAAGTGCTCTTAGCCAGTTGCATGACTCTCTCTCCTTCTCCGAAGCAAGTTCTAGAAACACTAGTATCACCCATTGAGTCCACCACCGCACAAGAGCGTCACCCAAGCCACCTCAAGCATTGCACTAGTTGGCACGTCACTAGCAAGGGCTAGCATAGATCCCATCCTTAGGTCGAACGAATTGGTTATCGCTGGTCCCTGCCGAAAGGAGCTGCCCTAAAAGCATCTTTGGTAGCCAACCCGAACCGATAAGCTGAGGACACCGGGGATTATACAGTGATCGTCTGCAGTGAGTGTATTAGTGTTGTTGTTTTTTTAGTTTTCTGCAGTGTTAAATCTCCTTCCTTCCCCGTTCTATAGGTCTTCCCCCTCTTCTCACCTTGTCTGCACTTTTTACGTTGCTTTTAGGGCCCCGTTCACCACAGAAGTTCCTAGATTGACCTCCATCGCCTATTTTAGCATTTTGATTTGTCCATCTCGGCTCCTCCATGCCTTAGAATAACGGTAAGGTTGTCTCCGTGTGATCAAAAGGTTATGGGTTTGAGTCTTGGAATCAGCCACTGATAAAGTCAGGTTAGGCTGCCTACAATACGCCCCTTTGGGTGGGGTCCTTCCTCGAATCCTACGTGAAGGCGGGATGCTTGTGCATGGGACTGCCACATCTCGGCTCCTCCATGCAGGAACTTCTTGCAATACAAAAAAAAGAAAAAAAAAAAACCAACATCCCCATCCCAGCCCAAACTGCTGCCTTTCCTGTAGAGCCATTGAGACCACCAAGGACTCGATGTCAACAGAGGAGGAAAGAGTTGAATTTCCCTATCCCTATCTAATACTAATGTAATAGGCTTTGCCTTATGCAGATGAAGATATTGTCTCTCTACACTTCCTTCTTAGTTGTATACGTCTATTAGCCTAACATTTTTTGCTAAGCCATGGACCCTATAATTTAGGTTGGTACCTTTCTTAGTGGCTTTGCAGTCTTTTTGTGGTAGAAAGCTTTGCTGCGTTGTTATTTTACTTGCCTTTTTGTATCCTTCGCAAAATTGTTATTATTATTGTTGTAATAATAATAATTATTATCATTATTATTATTACTACTACTACTACTACTACTATTGTTGTTGTTGTTGTCGTAGTCGTCGTTGTTGTTGTTAGTAACTAAGCTTTATTCATTTTCGTTCTATTTTAACCTATCATGTGAGCCTTTTTTTTGGAGACTGTGTGAGCTTTTTGGCTAGCTTTTTATTTACTCAGTTATTCTCTTTTTGTTTGTGAGTAATCCTTTTCGCTATCTAGTCGTGTACCCTTGCTAATTTGGGCTTCCAAACTTATTTAACTTATTTTGTTGACCTCTCTAATTATTGAACTTTTTGCCTTCCAATTTAAGTACTATGTTCTTTTCTTAGCAGTAGGCTCCAACCACTTATTTTCTTTTCTGCCCACCTAGTGACTTGTTTGGCGTGAATCTTTTAGTTTACTCACTTTGCTACCTCATTGCTAGTCGGTGTTAATTATTATGATTACTATGATGTATTCCCTCAAAGGCAAAACTCATGTACACTCACTCAAGGAAGAGAGTTAAACCAAGACAGAAAGCAAGCAATCATAAAAACTCGAAATCAAATTAGGATAGATGATGGGATGAAACCGAAACCAATGCCTCACTTGGATACAAAAATGCCATCAAGATTAGTACTATGGCCATTAACCATTCCTTGAATGTAGAAACAGCAAAAAGAGAAGTCAAGACTCTTGCTAGATCACCACCTTACTCGGCCACAAGCAACGATAAGTTAGAAGAGAGTTTGAGTATTTAAAGGAGCTAAGGCTCAACTTCTTTCATAAATTCATTCAAAGACCCTTACATAGGATGCAAGAGGGTGTTGTATGCTCCCTCGCTACTTGCTTATAACAGCTACAAATTCAAAATTAAGCTACCTAGTCACAGTAATTAATAATCAGATTTCAAAACAACCTACAAAAGCATAGATGCAATCTTAACTTGACACCTCTTTGATTGTTGATCCTGAGGGCGTAGGTGTCGAGTTATGGCTTGGGAAAGACTAACCAGATGTCTTATTCTCTAGTCAAGTACTCTTCCAAGTGGATGCTCCCTTAAAAACCCAAAATCAGCGAGTTGTACTCCCTTGCTCATTACCCGATTAAAGGGAATTAAATCCCTTATTTTGCTGTTAATAGCTCCTCAAATGTGTAATTTACTTGAGGCTTTTTATGAAAAATTGATAATATTTTTAATGTACTACCATGTCATAAAATTTGCATATCAAACCTTGGAGGTTTGAATGCCAAATCAAACCTTGGAGGTTTGATTGTTGCAGAATCATGCAAAATGAATAGTTTTGCACACTTGACTTGTACTACTGATTTAAGGGGGCAAGTAAACTCCAAGTCACTTGCAACTTGATTTATTGGGGAAAGCACTTCTTCAACTTCAAATTAGGTTGGTGCCTCCTTGATAAAGCAAGTGGAGATTCAGGAAATTAAGCACAGAAAACTGAGTTTATGTAGTGGTTCAAAACTAGGAAGGGCTTAACTTGGGCTGAGCAAAGCTTGGACAATTCCTTGGACTCCTTGACTATTTTGAGGGCCTAACAAAAGAAGGCTCAATGGATGGGCCTTCACCATCCTCCCCTTGTTGAAGATAATTTGCCCTTAAATTCACTAGGTAATCATTGTCCAAATAAGGGCTTAAATCAACCACATTGAATGTGGCTATAACACCAAAGTCTACAGGCAAATTGACCTTGTAAGCATTATCGCTCATGTTCCCAAGTATTTCAAAAGTGCCATCAGTCCTCGGCATCAACTTGCACTTGCATTTGGATGGGAATCGCTCATTTCTCAAGTGGATCTAAACTAGATCCCCTGGGTTAAACACTACTCTCTTTTTTTTTTTTTTTTAAATACTTGAGCTTTGTAGGAGACATTGGATTTCTCTATCTTGGTTATGACTAGGTCATAAGGCTTTTGCATCTCCTTCACCATCTTACTTGCCTCCATATTTGGCATTTCATGAATGGCTTTAGGCACAAGATCAAGGGGGACTAATGGATCAACCCTAAAGATAACCGTGAAGGGAGACATCCTACTGTCTTACTTGGTGCCTTGTTATAAGAAATTTAAGCAAATTCCAAGCAATGGCATTAGACTCAATCAAAGCCCCCAAAAGTGTTCCCAATGTTATGTTAGTGATTTTGATTTGACCATCCATTTGGGGATGACAAGTGATGCTATACTTGAGCTTGGCTCTTATCTTCTTCAACAATGTCATCTAAAAGCAAGTAAGAAACATGGTACCATAGTCCGAAAACTAGATCTTTGGATGCCATGCAACCTCTTGACTTCCTTGAAGTATAGCTCGATAATGTGAGTGGCATCATTGCTTTTGCTGCAAGGTATGAAATGAGCCATCTTGGAAAAGGAATTCAACCATACAAATATTGAATCTTTATTCCATTAGGTCTTTGGCAAGCTAAGGATGAAATCCGTGTCACATCAACCCATGGTGGAGTAGAAACTAGTAAAGGTATGTAAAAACTATGAGGGAGTGAGTGACTCTCAGCCACTTGACATGTAGCATAACTTCTTAAGATATCTTGCACATCCGTACTCATTCTAGGCCAAAAGTAATGCTCCCTTAGTATGGTAAAGATCTTGTTCTATCCAAAATGTCTGGCCAATTATCCTCCTTCAACTTCTCTAATAACCACCCCATGGTGCCATATTTGGGGATGTATAATCGGGTACCCTTGAATAACTGCCCCTTTCAAAATAAAGAAATCTCCCTCTTAATGCCTTTGAGATTCTTCGTAAAGCTCCCCAAAGTCTTCATCATCAATATAAAGAGACTTTGGATGCTCAAATCCTAGGATATAAGCATCTGGTTGAAATAAGAGTAGGTGACTTCTCGATAAAGAATCAACTTCTTGAATTTGCTTCCTGGATTTGTGCTTGATTATGAAGTGCAATGATTGGAGTCACTCTACCCACTTAGAATGTTGTGAGTTTAGCTTGTGTTGCCCTTGAATATACTTCAAGACCTGATAGTCCGACTGTAGTATGAATTGATTAGCCACCAAGCAATGGCGCTAATGTTCAAGACTTGTCACAATTGTATAAAAATCCTTGTCATGTGTATAGTACTTCCTTGTTGAATAAGATAAATTCTCACTAAAGAAGGCTAGGGGCCTTTATTCTTGAGTCACCACTCCACTCCGAAAGCATCACATTCCATTTTAAAGACCTTATCAAAGAAAGGAAGAGCTAACAACCTAGCTTGAGTAAGGTTGGATTTGATATCTTCAAAGGCTTCTTGTGCCTTAGGGGTCCATTTGAAGGAGGAACCCTTGATCACCTCAGTCATGGATGCTATTGTAGTGCTGAAGTTCCTTATGAACTGCTTATAGAATGAGGCAAGTCCATGGAAACTCTTAACATCTAGAATACTCTTTGAGATAGGCCAAGACCGAATAACCTTCACTTTGCTTTCACCCACCTTGATGCCGTGGGCAGTCACAATGTAGCCTAGAAAAGTCACCCCATTTACGAACAGGTGTAGTTTTGAAGATTGCTATAAATCTTCTCCTTCTAAAGAACCATCATGATTTGAGTTAGATTGCTGTGGTGTTCTTCTTGGGGATTGCTGTGAATCAATATATCATCAAAGTATACCACCACAAACCTGAAAATGTAAGGCCTAAATACTTGATTCATAAGCCTCATAAAGGCACTTGGTGCATTAGACAATCCGAATGGCATAACAAGCCACTCATATCCGTTAGTCCTGAAAGCCATCTTCCACTCATCCACCTCTCTAATCCAGATTTGATAACAGCCACTTTGAAATCCAGCTTAGAAAACACACATAAGCCATGCAACTCATCTAACATGTCTTCAAGCTTTGGTGTGAGATGCCTATGTTTGATTGTAATCTTGTTGTGTGGTACTAGAGATTTGCCTATCTCACTATGTTATTTGCATGCCAATAGTTCCATGATCTTCTAAAATTAAATATTATCCTACCTGTGACTATTAAGGTCTAGTACTTTCCACTGGTATGAGGTTCTTATGTTTTTTATATAGTTACCTCCATATGTTTTTAGGTATTTCATAATTCATTCCCTATTGTTTATCACTAGTGTTAACTTTGAACATTTTCTCAACATCCTTTCATATGGGTCTCTTGGAATTTGTAACATTGAGAGGGATTGATCGATTGTTTATTAAAACAGGGAAAGGCATTTATTTTCTTCTAAACACCAAAAAGAAAGCAGAATTAAATCCCTCCCTCATGGAGACAGTTCCTCCTCCTCCTTTCACCACGAGTCATTGCAAGCCTGAGTCATATTGATCCTCAGTCACTCCAACATTGAGTTAGTAAACTCTAAGTTATTTAACTAAGAGTTTTTTGACCTTGTGTCGCTACAATCCTAAATCATTTAACCTTGAGTCGCTAATCTTGAGTTTCACCCTAATTAATCTCTCTTAAGTTGGTTGACCCTGAGCCACTTCAACTGACTCTAAGTTATTGACGTTAAGCAGTTCAAGCCGTAAGCCATTTAACCAATTGTCGAATTTTGTGTCTGACTCGAGCTGATTGTAGCTTGAATTATGCAAACAACAAGCCATTGGACCTGGAGACGTGGCAAGCAGAGCTATCTGATCCCCAATCGCAGCATCATTAAGTCTCTTGACCCTGAATCATTCACCACCCCTTCATCTTTTAGAAGCATTTCGCCGACTCTTACGTGCAAGCATGCATTTGTGAGGAAAATTCTTATGTCTTTCACGGCATTGGTCTTCACTTTTTCAATTTCAATTTGTAAGTGACAACTTGTAGACACCAAATTTTGATGCACCTTTTTTAGGTGTGCCTTTTTTTTATAATCTTTTTTTCAAAAAACCCAAAAAAAATTTGGTGGATTGGACCTAGGCTTTTGGCTAGTTCAATTTTCAAAGAAAAGGACCCTAAAACACAAATTTTTCTTTGGCCCAAATCAAACACGAAAGGGAAAAGAGAAGGAAAAAAAGAAAAGACACGAGGACAAAACAAAGGATTTTTTTTTTTTTTTTGCTGCTGCACCCCAAATGTACAACCCAAATTTTGAAGAACAAAAATTGTTTTAGTTCTTTTCTTTTATTTCTATCACAGTCATGCCCCCTTCAATCACTTCCAGTATTTGATCAAGCATCGATTCCACCCCCCCCCCCCCCCCCCCCAAACAAGTGCCTCCAAGAAAACATTTTTTTTCTTTTAAGTCAATTTTGTTTAGGGTTTAGGGATTATTGCTCACATAGCCTATATACCTCTACTCTTTCTCTAGTATAGGACACTTCTTTCCCTCTCAAAAATAAACTCTCTCATCTCCTCTCTAATTTTCTAAGTTTTTTGGACTAATTTTTTAGTTCTATTTAGTTAGTCTTAATAAGCTGTTTCAAGAGCTAGTTAATTCCAATTAAATCTTTCCAAGTCTTTGGACTTAATTTTACAAAATAAATATCAACAGCTACTTAAATTTCTTAATTAGCTTTAGTTGGTTTTAATTAGTTCTACTGCCAAGAACAAGTTAAATGTAATTAAACTATTCTAGATCTTTTGTTTGGCTAACTTAATCCTGTTTTATTGTAGGTATAGTTTGCTAATATAATATTAATTCTTTTTTGCACATATGTTTTTGTTTTTTGCTTTTTTTGCACTGCATCCTTAATGTTTTGTTGATTACACTAATAATTGCTAATGTGTGTTCTCTTATGTTTTTCTCCTTATTTTTGTGATTGCTTGGTCCTTGGTGGTAGTTTTACCCTCCAGTACATCTATCCATTCGTGTTAGGGCATTCACGGCTAGTAGACCATCCCTACATGGGTTTGAACAAGTTTGCCACTTTTCGTAAGGGAATCGATGAGGTTGAGACTAAAAAGTAGCCTTCATATTCAAGACCTTCATTTTTCTTCTCAAAAAGCACATGCTTAAAAAAATCGCCAAATAAGAAGTTGGAGTCAGGTTGTTAGAGTAACAGTTCCGATACGGCAAGTTTAAGAGCTTGTTTTTTTTGGTATGTTTGGACCTAATCCTTCTGATTTCAGTGTCATGAAGTAGATCCATGCAAGATCATTCCAATAAATGGTCAAACAACCAATTGGTGTTTAGGAACGCTCACATGCCAATTATTTGCATTTTATCAAAATTGTCCAAGAATTCGGCCCCTTCTTGTTTGGGCTATTTTTCGCCATCTTCTATACGTTCTTTCCAAATAATCTTTACATATGAAATACAGTACATTTCAAAAGCTTTTTTAAATAGATATTGCATGTTCTAACTCTTCATAGTTAGTGCAATACGACAATTAGGACTCCAGTAGATTTTTCTTTTTAATATTCAAACAAACCCATCTTTTGGAAATACCGTAAACAATAACCAAAAAAGTCTGAAAATTTCAATAAAAATCTAAGAAACTGCTTAAATGTGTCCCATTTACCCAAATAAATCATGGTTTCTAAATTCCTTTCTGACAATTTCTAGTAAATGAAACAAAGACATCATGTCCAAAATAAATAACCCAGTTTCAGTGTATGAGTTTTTACTATACCTTAATCACATTCCTTTGAATTTTCACTCAAAAATTGCAGTAATAAAAGTAGAGCTAGGACATTTAGGCTTTTGGAATAACCTCATTTGGATCATTGTTCAAAAAGATTTGATTATTTGAGGTTTGTCATTCCTAATTTTCCTTGAGAAAAAATACAATCAGATTTAAACATCATTTAAACCAACAAAACATATTCGATAGTTTTTCTCCCAAAGAAGTCCCTTAACTTATTGAATTTTCATAGCTTTTTGGACCCATTATGCACTAGTTCTGTAATTTTCTTTCATAAATGTTAAGAAATTGGTTTTTTAATCAGTAAACTCCCTTTTAATAAATAGGTGTTTCGATCATTCCCAACCTTCGAGACTCATATTTAACCACATGTCAATGCTGACAATCCTTAACTCCTGCTTCGGATCCAGAGTTCCAAGGGACTTCCTCACCTACCTCATCCATCCTTTTTAGAGTATTGTGCCCATATCTCTTTCCCTCGGGCCTCATCAAAACTTATGACAACCGCCTTTGGAGAACTAAGGATACCAATCATGCTAACAATACCGCTGGAGTAACTAGAGTTATCGTTATCTGCTCTTCCCTAAAGTTCATACCCACCATCACTGGCGCAGATATCCAACGACTCATATTCATATTCTCAACATCTATTGAAAAATCTAGCATTGATTACTATTGAGGAAAGGGGTCCTCTCCTACAGGAGGCTCATGAGCTGGTGAAGGGTTTTGAGGATTCTCATGTGCTGCCATCTCAGAGAAAGCATCCTAAAACCTAACAACTAGAGTAGTAGTCTTATCAGCTACATTCCGAGGACTCTGTTCTTGCAGTACACAAATGTATGGGCTTCCATTCCAATCCAAATGGTCAACATGCACCCCTTGGTTTCTAGTCTCAAGGAAATTAAGATACTTTTATCGAATGTGGAGCCACGGTTCTTCCTCACTCAAAAGGAACTAAGCCATGGTGGCTAGGTTATAGAAAGGGGATTTCAGGTTTGCAACATACAATGCCATCACCCTAGTGACCCGTGCGAGGTACTGCTCAAAGCTTTCTCCTGGGATCATTATCACCGCAAAAGGATCTTGCTTGCCGTTTATCATTATCGCAAAATACTTATTAACCTTCAGAAAATATAATTCAATTGATCCTCGCGATAGGCATATAGATATACTACTTATTAACCTTCAGAAAATATAATTCAATTGATCCTCGCAATAGACATATAGATATACACATGAAGACAGACCAACACAGATACACACACACACATCCATGCATACATACACAGATACATACATACGTATATACATACATACAAACATACATACATATAGAAACTAAGACTTCACATCCAACCTTAGGGCTTAATAAATCCTCCCTTAATCAAGTGGCTATGCTTTAATAAACTCTATGTTTGATTACATAGGTATTCCAAGAGCTCTACAGGTCTAGACCCCAAAGTAGTTGTGTGGCCATTGATGTTGACTGTGTAGGTTGGCTCTGCTGCCACTTCTATAACACCCTAAACTTAACACTGGCTAATCTCTTAATTGGTATGTAGATATAAGCCAGCAAAAGACCTTAATATGCCAAGGTATTTATGTTGTCCCCTAGAGGAACAAGGCTACACCTAGTGACTTAGTGGTAAACACTTGGTAAGTCACATCCACTAAGTTGAAAATTTACATGTGATGAGTTTTACGGTTGTTAACAAAGCACATAAAGATAGTAACAAGATAACGAGTCGGTAGTGTCCAAAATATATTTACATTCCATTTAGAGCTAAATAAGCACCTAAGTCAAAGGTCACTTCATAAGACCTCAAAACAGCCTAGCTAGGGTCATGAGTTAAAGACCATTGCCATGGCCGGCTCCACCCATTCCCTTCACATTAGAAGGTTCTTGCTTAAACTTAAATTGCTTCTCCTTCCTGAACAATTTAGAAAACACAAAACTACAAAAAGAAAATAAAGTGAGCTACAGTCTCAGTATGCTATCCTTGAACAGTCAAATAAATATTTTACAGAGGTTCAGTAAACTTGTGCGCGATTTTGAAACGAAAATTAAAATTTTCATTTAAATAGAAATTTAATTTACACATTCAACAAAACCACTTTTTTTTAAGTCAAGAGTAGGACCCGTACATGTGAATGATAGTCATGGAATTGGTTAAAATATATGAATGGTAAATTTCCTAGTTAACAAGAAGGGCCCGAAACAATGAATTGTACTAATTGAAACTTCCAATCGGTGATCATTAAATACTTTCTAGTAAACAATGAAATTAGCCATAAAGGTTCAACTCGTCGAATAAAACGTTTTAACATTAGCAAATGTAAATTTAAACGTCTTTTAAGGACACAAGCAGTAACATAAAGAAACAAAATCACCAGAAAAAAGTGACTTTTATCAACAGGGCCTATATATTGGTAGGAGTGCTTTTTATATTGGTAATACTTAATTCCAACAGGGGTTATATGTTGGTATAAGTGCTTTTTCTATTGGCAAGACATGATCTTCACTGAGATACTTTTATGTAAGGGCCCTCTTATTCCATTGAGGTACTTCCTCCCTTGCCCTTCCCTTAAAAAAAAAAAGAAAGCATCATTTAAAAAGTAAGAAGCTTTAAGTAAATGTGGAGATAATTACCTTCCCCCTGTCAGATTCTCAGAATGCTATTAAACTATTTCATGTCTCAGGAGGTATATGATTAGGCCTAGCTTAGATTGTATCATTTTCAATTTTCCTATCAAAGTGTTCCACTTTCAACTTAGATTTGTAGTCTCTCTAACAAGCCTGCATTTTCTCGATATCCCAATCATAAGGCTCTTTTCTTTCAAGAAAGCAAAATGAACGCTATAGGAAAAAAAATGAAAATTGACCACAAATGATAAGTTAAACACAAAAATAATTATCTTTGTACCCCAATGTAAAAATCATGCAGGATGCACATGTCCTTCACCTCTTGCCACAACAAATCTTGTTTCTATTACTCCATTTTTCTCCAATCGAAGCAATCAAGTGGCAATCTTCTTGGGTCCCATGCAAGTACATCAATTAAGCTAGTCATTTACCTCGAAGAAGCACTCACAGGTTGAAGATTTTCATTGACCTAACCCAACATGGATTCTTGCTAACCATCAACTTGTTAGGCCTACGTCCCTTGTCATTTTTGGGCTTGATTGCTCACAATCGCTTCCTATTTATGGTATTGTAACCACCTTGCTTTGCTTCAGGAGTTTGATGATTCCCATCATTTTGTTCAAGCTCTAGTGTGTTCGAATTGCTCCTGCCTTGTGTAAAGTAAAGCAATGAGCTATCAAATCTTAATTTCTAAATATAAATAACTTGAAGAAATCTAAAAAACAAAACACTATAGTTTAAGCAAGTCTATAAACTTACCGCTCAAAACGAATGTATGGTTTCCAATTTCTGGCGTTATGATATCTTCTTTTGGGTGCTCAGTTGATGGATTTATATGCCTGGGACTATGCTATAACCCTAATCAAAATTAGAAATCTAATTTATTAACTAGAAAATTATGTGTGACTATGAACACAATTTGCATTTAGCTTACCCATAGAAGATGTAATATAATGAACGTTTCCCACCATTTTCACACCCATTGAACACATCCTTGTTTTGAATCTCCAAATGTTTTCTTTGTAAGCGTCCCGCTAATAGAGGAAGTTAGAAAACAATTTAGTAAATGTATAGTCACTACATCAAAGACATCTAAATATGAAAGATCCAACATGAGTAACTTAAGTGTTATCAGCTTTTACAATCAACATGGGCGACCTAACAAGAACTATTTCTTCATTACTTTGCATAGTTTTTGTCCTTTTGTTCTCTCCTAATCAAAATTAAAAGTTATGAAAGGAAAGAAAAATAGACACGAAAAATGACACATGAAGAAAATTACCCATGGAAGCTCTCTCAAAGAACAAAGAGCAGTGAATTAAAGCACCATTACCTAAACTAGACATAGTTAGTTGCTTGACTGGATCATGGGCTACACCATAGTAGGTCATGTATGGGTTGTAATTAGCACATTCGTAATGAAATGAATCTTTATTAATATAAAAATATAAACATAAGTAGGTTATATATGGGTTGTAACTAACGTCGTGCCGCCAATTGATCCCTTGAAATCATTTTCTTCTTATCGATGGATTTCCTAATGGAAACCAATGTCTCCAAATATGTTCAAGTAATATTGATATAATAATCTCACATAAGTAAGTGTAAATTTTTATATGAGGTGACAAAAACACATGAAACACCAACAATGTAAACCAAATTAAAAAAATACAAATATTTAACCAAAGAGACATACAAGGCTATAACAAAGATAGTAAAATAGTTGGTAAATTATTTAACAATGAAACTCAAAAACTAACATTGTATAAAAAAAGGGCATATAAGACTCTAATTAATCAGAATCGGATTCCATCTCTTCATCATTATTCCTTGCAATGATATCAAACAAACGACTCATCGAATGTGGCTCCCCTATGTGTTCCCTAACATTGTTGAATCCCCATACATCATAGAAGAATTGTCTGCTAGGAAGAAATGAGCTTCTGCCATAGTATCATCCTCCATTTCAAATAAATCTCTTGGCTTAGTAGAAATGATCACATCCCAATTTCTCTCTTTAGATCCTACATGTATTGCTTGAGATGCTAGGACATAAGGTTCATTTGTCCTCCAAAATGATTTAAGGTTAACAAGGGTAAATCCATATTCATCTTGTTTGACACCTCTGATTGGATCCACCCAATCATATTTGAACTTGAACACGCTTCATTCTTCAAGATATATCAAATCACTTATTTCAGTGACAACACCATAATAAGCGATTATTCCCTTCATCTGTAACAGAATTGACAAGAACACGATAATTTTGAGTCTTACACCTCTTGTCAATCTTCTTTGTTTGCGTCCTATAACCATTATGGGTGATTCTAGACATAGTCCCTATCGATTGATTCGAAAAACTGCTAAAATATTTCAGATTATCAGCCACATAAGAGTCAATGGGAAGATGCCTCGAAACCTTTAGCCTAAGTGTGATTAAATTTTAGATACTCCAAAGTGGTTTATGTAGAAGGACACTTACATTTTCCTCAAACCACTTTGGAAGTCTTACTTTATGAATCTCATAAGCATTTTCATTCATAATTTTACATTTAATGCTAATAATCTGATAGTGCTCTCTGAAATTACCACAAATTTAAAAATAGTGAAATGCATTTTGAAAAGTTTTCTAATGATAAAGAAGATATTCAATCCTACTTACTTCGTATAAACTTGAACTTCATCACAATTAAACAACACATAGCTATGTGCTTGTTTAATTATAGAATAATCAGGAATATCTTGTTTTTTAGATGATGCACGACATTTAAGAGAAAACATAGACAGTCCTTTGTGCCCTCCATTAATGTCATCATTGTTCCTTGAGGACTTATTCTCCCTCATTCAATACCATGTAAATATTTTGCGCAGAAAATTAAACATTCAGTTGCTATATACCCCTCAACAATGCATCCCTCTACATGATTTTTATTCAGAACACATTCTTTATAAGTTCACAAATCCCAATAATAATTAAAGTGACAAAATATGGCTTTTATGTTTCTTAATGCTTAAAGGGGGAAGGGTCGCCATATAGCTTTCTATTGGATACATCTAATGATAAATAATGTAACTAGTCACCCTCGCTTTATATTGTAGAAGGACAATTAGGTGCACCATTATGTCGAAAAAGGAAGGCAAGAAAATGCTCTCTTACTAACATAGTGTAACAATCACATGACCTTGGAAACTTTCGAAGTCTTGAGGTGTTGTAATCCTATAACAAAGTTCCTTAAAGAGGTTGCTCAACTTAATCAAGTTAACACCCAAATTCTTATTTTGCATTTTCCTCGTAACCAATGACATAAATTTTTGCATTATGACATGGTGATCATGAATTTTTAAGCCATAAATTTTACATCCACAATGCCCCTTTTGATATTTGCTGCGTAACTATCTGGTACTTTCACTGAACCTAGTAAACTAATGGATTCTTCCTTTTCTTTCTTGGACAACATGAAGCATGATTGAGGTGTATATGTCTTATTACCCCATTCTACTGGATGAAGATTAGATCTTGTGTTCAAATCTTTTAGGTCAAGATGTGATTGCAAAGTGTCATTTGTCTTCCTCTCGATGCCTAAAAGATACCTAATACATTCTCAGAGACATTCTTTTCCACATACGTCGCATCTTGGTTATAACATACAAGTCTATGCTCCCAACATGGGAGCTGGGAAGCAAATACTCTACTTTTTCCAAGGCATCACTTTATCACCCAGCCTAATTTTATTTCTTTCGATGGTCTCTCGATGTTTCCGAGGGTAACATTAAGTCCCTTAATCTGATCCACCAATCAAGACCCAGCTTGTAATTCATGAAGAGGCCTTGTTTCTGCTTCTTCATTAAAGGCCTTCATGCTACAACGAAATTTCTGCTTTCCAGGTAAAAAGCATTAATGAACCATATAACACCATAACTTCCCTTTAGTTTTCCAACCTTACAGGTTACTATATCCAGGAAAATCAGTGATGGTTGAAGCTAAAGCTACTTTTAAAATGAAGATCTCATCATTCAATACATCATGTGTTGCTACACCTAGCTCCCACAATTGCGTCAATTCATTAACCAAAGGTTCTAAATACACATCAATATCATTTTTGGGTGCATTTGGACCAAGTATAAGCGATATAAGAAAGGAATAAGGTTGCTCATGCACAATAATATAGGCAAATTATAAGTCATCAACACAACTGGCCATATGCAGTATTGGGCACTCATATTCCCAAATGGATTAAATCCATCACTCATTAAGCAAAACCTAACATTTCGTGGATCACGAGCAAATCTCGAGTATTTATCATCAAACGCTTTCCAGGCTTCAACATCTGCTAGACTCCTCAATTTATCATCCTTTATAAGACCCTTAGCGACTCATATCATTAATGGAGCAGTCCTAGATGACATATAGAGTGTTTTAAGCCTAAGTATCAACTAGAAAGTAACGCAAAATCTTCAATTGAATTGGTTTACCCAAATCCCATTGCATTGCCTCTCTATTATCTATTGTTTTATACCTTGAAGCATTAAACCTAGGACACTTGCTAAGTTTTAATTTGTCCTTCCAAAACAACACACAGTCATAGCCAAGGTTGAATTGCTTAATAATTGTTTGTATCTTTTTAAAAGAGTCTAACAATGTTGAGTTTTTGGGAAGAGATCTTTTGAAGAATTTTATAAAGGCATCAAATGCTCTATCACTCACCCCATACAAACATTTAAAGTGATACATTTTCATAATGAAGGAGAGTTTACTAAATTCTTCACCGCTAGGATAGAGGGCTTGTCCAGAATCTTCAATTTACTTAAGGAATGTCTTTGCTTCTTCATTTAGGCTCGATGAACTATTAGTGGGCTCATGACATTCAAAAGCCTCATTTATCATCACATCCAAATCACACTCAAATGATTCATGATTTATATAAGTAAATTCATCATGTGCTATGTCATCATCACTATCATAATCGATAATGCTTTGCTCCCCGCGCAAAACCCAAATACCTTTATGGCAATCAACATCCACCGCTTTTATGAAGAGATGACCTCTCACCGTGTCTTCGTCATAGTAGAAACGGTTGCAGCAAAGTGCCCATGGCCATGCAACTTTTTTTATCAGTGGCCGAATTTGTAAATACATCATCGAGAAATGCATCCAAAAACATTCCTTATACTTTTCTCTCATTCTCCTCAATTTAACCCAACTCTTATCCTTAAACACATCTATAATGACAATATCCTACATATGATCATTAAATGAATGTCGAATAAGTCTCTTATAGGAAGGATTTGAAGAAAAAGATGTGCACATAATTCAATTGTATACTCCTTGTCACAAAAATCAATGACTATACTGATAAAAGATCTAATAATTTCTCCCCCAACCCCCCAATGAAAGAAATAAGCTCAATTAGTAAATGATAAAAGGGAAGTTCATTAACTTAGTCAATTAATATCACAAACAATATAAGATGTACGTAAAAAAGGAAGTACAATGCAAGGAGAACTAAATAAATATTAAATAGTTAATCTAAAGCTAATTAATTAAGTTGATCATTACATGAAAGGTGGGAATAATGATTCCCAACAAAGGGAGTTTCCAGAAAATAATTCTCATTCCCAGAAAATCTTGAAGCTGATAATGATTGACTAACAAATGAAATAGCAACTCCCATGATAAATGTAATAATTCAATCAATTCCATTCCCAGAAAATCAAATCACACATAAATAATTCCATCCAATTCAATCACATTCACTTATGAAACAAAGGGAGTTTGTAAAGAGGGAGAAACAAGAACGATGCATCCACAACCCATACAAAGGGAATTACACATAATCAAGTTTACCAAACCCTAAAGAAATTAATTAGCAAAAGCAAATGAATAGCAAAAAAATTACTTTTACAGATGATAAGCAGATAAATAGAGCAGAAGAACTCTAAATTTGATTGCTTTTCTTCCTCTTGCATGAAGCCTCCATTGACAACGTCCTAACCCTAACTTTCTAGCCCACTAAACTTGAAAGGGGCTACAAAGGCAACAACACTAGCATCAACAGCAACCGAAGGTTAGGGCTAGAACATTGGATTGAATCAAAAATGCAAAAAATTGAGAAAAGCTTGCAAGGTAGATAGTACCTATGAAATTGAGAGATACAAATAGCAGCAGTAGCAATGGCGATAAGAAATTAAGCGAATTTCTTGTGTTAAGGCAGATCGAGAGAGGAGAGAATGAAGTGAGAAGAAGGTGAAGGTTTGAGCATTTTTCGTCTTCTCCAATAATGCTTCATGCGTTTGGTTCGAAGGGGGACAGCTGGGACAATTAATTAGCAAAACTAAACATGCAAATAATTATTTAATTTTCTTTTCTAGGTTGATGTCTTAGCAATACCAACATAAAGTTTCTTTTAAAGTTGATAATCTTGGTACTGTAATCTCCCCAAATCCTGCGAAAGCGGGACCCACATTGGGAGGTGGTGGTGGTGGTGATGTTGTAATGTTGGTACTATAATCACAATACCACCAGAATATTGGATTATTGGTAATATATTAATAATACCAACAAATTAATTTTCATATGTTGGGAATATTAGGGCATTACTCTGCGCTAAACTTAAAATTTTAATAGTAACACGAACTTCAATTTTTTGCTAATAATTACTTTTACGAACAGAAATTATTTTATGTCAGTAAACTTTTGTTGTTCCAACCTACTTTTTTGTGGTGGATATTTCCTTCCAGACCACAATTTACACACCTTTCTCTCTATTAAACTTTGATTTCAATGCTGTGGTCATACAAATTCACTTTGCATTTATGTTCTAACACAACAAACCATTTAAACTTATTAGTCTTGGAACCAGTAAAATGTAATTATAATTATAAATTTCCTTTGTGATGTTAGACTTAACAAATGATGTTCCTTTTATTCATTGCCCATCCTAAGAACTCAAACATCTCTAGCCCCTAATACGAAACATCGTTTGCCAGTTACGTAGTTTTCTCTAATGCCTCAAATAGTTATCCTAGTTTAACAGCTTCAACTAAGTTCATCTAAACCCCCACTTTGCACTTCTTGTGAATGCGTTTAGCCCAAATACACCCGCAGTTGTGCTTGTAATATTATCTTCGGTACATGACTAGCTATTATGACTTTCGTAAAACCTAAGAAACCATGTCACTCCTATTATATATGTATATATGTATGTGTGTGTGTGTGTGTGTGTGTGTGTGTGTGTCTGTGTGTGTCTACACACACACAGACACATGCATACACACACAGACACACATATAAATGTATACACACACACATGCACATACATTTTGACGTGTGTGTGTGTGTGTGTGTGTGTGTGTGTGTGTGTGTGTGTGTGTATATGTAACTGTGTGCATAGATATATACAAGCACACGTGCGCAAACACATACATACACACATGCCGAATGAGCTCCTCATAATTTGCATTAACTCACAATCTAGAGTAACTTGCTCACCCACCTCCGGATGCATCTCAAGTAGATTCCTCCATGACAATATAACTAACCAACACAACCCAATCAATTGCACAAATTACATTGCCACTCAAACAAAATTATCCTATAATTCTCACGATCATCTCAATCTATTTGCCATCTTCAACTTTATCAAGAATTTCATTTCTTTTAGGATATCTACATCAAATCAATATGGCTCAATTTAATTACTCCAAAACAAGTACGCATGCCGAGACTTTATTTTGCAAAATGGCATCAACTTGCTTGAGCTTTCGTTAATTAGCATCACCATTTCTACACAATTCACCACAACTATTCACTTGAAATTCCTCATTTATACCCATGTAATTCAACTATTTTACAATCCAAACTAAAAGTCTACAATTTAAATCTAATGAAGAGGGTAGAAGGGGTTGCCTTTATCTATTGTTACAGGGTGAAGTGGATGGAATTGGGCGTGATAGGGCTGGCTGCTGGTAAGGGTGCCAAGCAGCGGGCACCAGTGACTCAAGGGCAGTGATGATGCTTTGGGCTGGCTGGGCGGGGGCATCTCTACCCTTAAGAAATATAGAAACAACAAGGGGAGAAACAAGACACAGTTGTCATATGTAATGCTGGAAAAATCAGGTGGCAAGAGACTGACAATAGTAGCCTCGGGTGACGGAAGAGGCCCCACATATCAGCGGTGGGAGTATCAGGGGTTTAGGTTTTGGGAAAAGGAGGAGAAGTGGGGAAGGGCGTGGATGGAATTACTTGAATTATTTTGGCCTTTTCTTCTCTTCCTCTTGACTGGCTTCCTTAAATTACTCTCTTACTACTTCATAATAGAATTTAAGCTCTTTTCCTTTTTGTTTTCTAAATAAATTTTAATTTTTTAATGAATTGCTAAGTCAAATGAAATTTAGTTTTGATCTTATTCTTAAGCTTTTTTCTCACCAAATGGTCAAAATTTGATCATAAATTTGGCTTATGCTAGTTTGCTACATTTGCTTTATCATATAATTTATCTCCTTAGTTACTAGGAAGTTAAATTGGTTCGGTTAATTTCCAACATAGTTGGGTGCAAATGCACACTTACAAGCAAATATATTCCATGACATAATTATTTACAATTAAATATCACTTCAAGAAAATTCTATGGTTACTTAATTTTTAAAATCAAGCATTCTTTTCATATGATATAATAAAATGTACAGCTCACTATTCCAACTAGTATCATAATCATAGGGTTGTTGTCATATTGAAGACCATTAAGCGTGATTAAATAATGGGGTGTTCTAACATAACCCGACATCACTCATTATGGGAGCACAAAACAATATCATAATCTTAGGACCCATTTCTACTGGGTGGGAATGAAGGTAGATGTCCCTCATTATGTTGCTGATCATCTAACCTATTGTAAGGATTGACCATCCTCGGGTGCAATCCCCCACCAATGGTTCCACTTCACCTTCCGCTAAGGTTTCTATTTTTATTTTATTATTTTCAGAAAAGCTGATTGTTAATCAATTTTTTAAAAAATTAAAGATTAGCAGATTTATGACGATGGATAAGGGAATTAGATCTTGATCCTGATCTACGATCCTAACCTAGGCCAGCGCAGGGCTCAGTTCCCAGCCTAGATAGGTATACTATCTTAGATTAGAATAATTTTGCCGAAAATAAATGAAAGAGAATAGAAAATTAAAAGAATAAAAAGCCAAAACAACAATTACGCATCAAGCAGAGTCGCCAGTGAGTTTTAGGAAAACATAAAAACCAAATCACTATTCCAACGCAATGATACCGATACAGACAACCGAAGGGAGTCTGAAGGGTAATTAATTTTTCTCAAAAAGCATTTTATGAGGATGCTGAGTTATCCCTAGAACGGGGACCATCCACACTCCTTAATCTTGATCCAAGGATCTAGATTTGAGGGCAATGGTATGGTAATGGATGGGCAGTACGATTCAATATAAAAAATCAAACTTTAAGCACACTAACACACATTCATAGAGCATATTAGTATATCATATTAAATGTAAAAGGTACAAATTTTAGTCAAACGAAAACAAGAGTAGAGAAAGTAAGTTACAGTGGATGAGAACTACCTAAAGAATACTGCTTTAGCAATGGTGAAGCCAAAACCATAATGAAAAGAGATCAACTAGAAACGTAGGAGAAAAATAGAATTTTTCCCATGGGACAACTGCCTGATATACCTAGAAAATCCAACAAAGTTATTAATCCTTAATACCCTCAACAAAAGACTTCGGATTTGATATCTCGAATTTATGGAAAAATTCCTCACAAGTTTGTCAACTCTCACAGTGACAATCCCTTGTGTCTCATTGATCTCTATTGGCCTATGATTTGATTATCCTAATCCCGGGGGACAACCCTATGCAATGCCCCCAATCCCTAGTGCCTGATTATTCTAACTTAATTACTTATTTACTTATTGTTGTAGTGAAAGTCTTTTGACTAGAGACATTACCGTCATCTCGTGACAGAACAAGACTACATGGAACTACCTGTAATAGTATGTTACACACACGGTCACCTGATTCACTAAACATTGGAAATAAAACATAGATTTGACCACTTGTTCTATTCATAGTACACATGGTAAACATAGCGTACATATACCAAGCACCAGCAAACACAAAGTGCAAAATAATATACAATCAACAAGTTTTTATGGGTGCTAGCCTATAATTCACTATGAGCACTTGGCTAGCTAATCTTCGGTAAAAACTACAACTCTCACTCGTTTCTTACTTCTTTCTGACTTGCTAGGAGGAGGACTATTCATTGATCTCCTAAAACAGAAAACATAAAAACGTTTAGAAAGTGTGCCTAAGCTCAGCATGTACATCCCTATGCTGTTGGATGCCCACATTTCAAAACATCTAGTTTAAAAATAGGAAAGAGAGAAACTGTGAGTAAGGTTGATTTGCTAGTTATTATCTTAAAGTGGGCCCCTATTGACGTCTTAAGCGATCTTGAGATAGGTGCACACGTCACACGCCGATCGGGAAGCCTGAGCTATGGCCTCATGGGTAAACTAAAGGGCGCCAGCCCTGATGTTTGATAACTGGTGGAGCCACTTATTTATATGACAAAATATAGCGTCAAATGATTCATTATATGACCAGCAAAGGAATTTGGCATAGTTTTGAGAAACATGTGGCTTGTTGAAGAGCATATGCAGTGTATGTACCTGACTATTGAAATTTTGTATCCTTTTTTAGTGAAAAATGTTTCTTGGCAACTAGAAGCAGCAACGGTGGCCTTACTTCTGCTCCAAGTGTGTAATTTAATAGTAGAAGTTTATGAAAACTTATTAAGTTTTCTTATTCAATTGCTAGTTCAACATCCTTTAAGATTGTTAATGTTTTCACTATTTGGTCCACATGATTCCATTTCATCCAGTTCCTATTCTTTTCTTTGAGGTTGACAATGTTCGTTTTACTTATGTTATGATAGCATAATGTTGTAATTTGTCTCGTTTTCATCAACACCAGCATTATGATTATGTACCACTCTTATCTTTGTTAAGAGCTTGTGAATATCATTACTTTTTTATTGCTTGTTAGTATAACTATATGGTTAGTAGTGTCATTATTAGAATTTTGGTTATTTTTATCATGATTATTATTGTTATTAATGTTAGGATTACTATTGTCTTTTCCTCGTTAATGGCTGCATAGTTGTTAACCGTCATTATCTTTACACTATTGATTGCGATACAGCTTAGGGTGGTGTCATGAACTTGGTTTCGGGTTCTAGTGGAGTCCCAACCCAAACACTCATTGGTGAAATAAAATCACGTAGGCATATTAGGTTAATAAACTTCAAATCACAAAACTACTTATTTCCTCCTTCCTTCCTTCTCATTTGTAGTCTCAAAACCACCCATAATTTTAGTTAAACAACACTCCTTTAATATGCTGGTCTTGTAATCTAACTGAACCATACACTTAGCTCATAATGTTCAAACAATCAAGTTGTTATACTTCTCTCCATCCTCTTCTCCATCACCTTCATTTAGAGACTAGTTCATAACACATACTCATGCTACAACATCATACATACACATACGCAATTTTCAGTTAATCACTATTAAAAATTCATCTAAAATCATCAAAGTAATATAATTAAGCTTGAATTTCATCCAAGCATCTAAACCCTAAACCATCAAGCTCATGGCCATAGCATACTCGTACAACATATGTATCTCATCAATCTCATTCAAATATGCATTAAAATCTATTTAAACACCATTGAATTAATATAAGAAGCTAAAATTCATCTTCAAAAACCAACACACACCATGTTCACCTTCAACCCCAAGCATTCCACACAATTAAAACATCCAATGAAACCAAGCAAATTACAAATTAATACCCCCAAACCTAAATATATCATTTACTACCAAATTCAATCTCAAAATAATCAGAAACCAAATTATGAGAAGTTAGGGTTCTTACCTTCTCACACCCAAATAAAACAAGATGGTTGGGAGAGAGAAGAGATGGTGGTTGTGGTGCTAGTGGATGGCGGCTGGGCAGTGAACGAACGGTCGGCGTTGGGGCGCTCCAGTAAAGAGGGGAAGGGGGTTTAACTGAACAGCGGGGGTCTACAGGTAGAGAAGGAAGCAGAGGAGCAGAGAAATGTTGAGGGGTTTAGTTTTACAGTTTTAATTTTATTTCCCATTTTGTTTATTCATTTTATAACATTAGCTTTTTAATTTACATAGATTTTTCCAAATTGGATCCTAACGATCTTCCTTTTCTTTCCTCCCTTTCTTCCACTCAATACATGCATGTATGTATGTATGTATGTATGTATGTATGTATATATGTATCTATATATATACACACACATAAATATATATATATATATATATTATATATATATATATTTATATATATATATATGCACACACCTATATATATATATATAGGGTAAATTTTATTGGCTAAACTTAATGGGTTGAGAGGGAATTTTTATTTTTAATTGTTAATTTCCTCAGCCTCAAATAACCCATTTGCTAATTAATTGGACCAATTTTTGTTTAGCTAATGTTCAAATATATATTAACATTTGAATGAGTTGTTCAGGAGCTTTAATGAAATTCATTTTAAGGCCACTCTGTCATTTCAATCTACAATTGCATAAATAGATATATACATACATACATACATATATATATATATATATATATATATATATATATATATATATATATATATATATATATATATATATATATATAATCAAAATGCAACGCACAACATAATTAACTTATGATTAAGATAGTTCAAGGTAGTTAGCATGGTTTTAGGTTTGAGCCATTACAGCCTTTGTCCCTTGAAATAAGTTACGTCCTTAAAACTTGCAAATTCAAAAGAAACCTTGGGTTTAACTCAAACAGGTATGGGTATTTTCTTCTTATGTCTTCCTTTGTCTCCCATGTGGCTTCAGATGAAGTGTGATTAGCCCACAGAACCTTCACTAGAGGAATGCTTTTGGTACAAAGCCATTTGGCCCTGTCATCTAATATGCTGTAGAAGACGCTCCACGTACACTAGATTCTCAGCAACCTCTACTGGCTCTACTATGACTACATGATTTGGGTCTGGAACATACTTTCTGAGTTGTGAAACATGAAAAACATTATGCATGTGCTCAAGTTCAGCTAGCAAGTGCAACCTATAAGGCACAGGGTTTAACTTCTTAATAATTTCATAACTGCGTATATATCTAGAGCTCAGTTTACCTCCAATATTGAACTCTCTCACTCTTAGGTGGTGTTAGACCGGGCTTGAATCATTCCCAGCACCCTCGCTTATCTAAGTTTGGTTGGGTTTCTACAGGCTTTCTCAAATAGGATAATTTGATGTACAAGATTTTTGCCCCCTCTTGGTTGGAAAATGATGGTAGGCGTCTCTATTTGAGGAATGCCAGATAAGGAATTGATTTCCTGAGATAATGGGATTAGCATGCCACTTTATGAAATCGCTTTTTAGTCAAGAGCTTGTATACCATGTTAGGCTATGCTCTGTTGTAAAGTGTTTCTAACCAAAGATCAAATCAGAGAATCAACAATTAAAAAGTATTGGAATGCACCTTTTCATCTTCTCCCAAAGTGTAACACATATGCAGATTGCCGCTCAGTGCTCAATTTGTTAGGACATTCCTTCTGTTGGATCTTTGGTGTAATATTGAGTCGACATTTGAGTTTTAACCAGTGACAGAAGCATCCATCAAACAAGAATCTAAACATGGCTGTTGTATAGAAATTAAACAAAAATGTAATAATATGTACCTACTCTTGTTAGGTCACATCATCAGGGGAAAATTCTAGCTGCCTACTTCACACCATTTGAGGGTTTGATCATTGCTTCAACCTATTTGTCCGAATTTTTTTTTTCACTTATACAGTACAAGTTTGTTATTAGATAAACTTCAATACAAGAAAGTCAGCACAAATGAGTTAGCTAGTGTCTAAGTAAAAAAAATTGTGATGAGAAGATACCAGTTGTCTTGGATATGCCCAATAGTTTACTAGCCAATCTCGTTGATCCTTGTGCAATTCTAAACGCTTGATGTTTTGCTTCAATCATTGTCTTCCTTGTGAAACAAAGCTTCTTTAGCTAGTACTACCAATCCCTAAACATCAACATATGTTGGAGTTCAAGTGCATGAGCAGCTTCAATTCCTTCTACTTGAATGGGTAAATTCTAATCCTGTGTTAATTTAGAGAGGAGTTACAAAAATGAAGGCAAAGGCTTAAATGTATTTTGATTCTATGCTTTTTAACATCATCCTTCCTAATTCAATTCCTATAAGGGAGAAAATAAAATTTTTAAATGATATAATATTGACTATTTAAATTGCAACTAGAATCATGGACCTTTTGAAAATTGTTCTTTGCATTTACTGGATAGAACTCCCTCACCCACCCACTACACTCACAACTAAAGCTATTGGAATTTTGACCTACTACATGCTGCATATATGGTGTGATCGTGTCAAAGGGCTTTAAGTTAGGATTCTGCTCCCTCTCAACCAGTGAACGCACACATCTTGCTGGCCCACACTTGTGGGCATCAATAAATGAAAGAGTGACCAACAAATCAGCTTAGCAACAGTAGAATGCCGACTCATTTGGAACATATAACTATGGCAATGGGAAGGCAGCACGTGATATGCATGACACCTCATTCAATATAGAGCATCAAAAAATCTTCGAAGAAACAGAACCAGTTTTGTGTACAACTATTGATGGTGATTATTCGATAGAGACGCAGGTGATGCTATGACAATTCAAAAGCCAAAGCTAGTGGACTTACAGTTATGGCATTAAGAATGCAGCAATAATAGGAATTGTAAATACCTTGAACATCAACAGAAAACACACTTGATGCAACTTCTATAGCATTTCATTCCTAGAGTACATCAGACCCTTCAAAAACCCTCTTGCTACACTTAGTTGTTATCGTGAACACTTGAACACTTGCAAAGGCCCTACCTAATTTTCATATTTAGATGAGTAGACCCTTCAAAATCCCTCTGGCTCATAAACATCCAACTCAAACATCATGCCAAGATTATAAACCTCACGCACTCTTTCTCTAAGTTAGTTTCTAATCAACTTAGCATGTATAAACAAAGCATTAAATTACATATATATTGTCATTAATATAACATACATCAAAGAAAAACTAGACATATATTCTTATTAATAAAAGATAGATCAAAGCTGATAAAAAATCAAACAATTGTCATCAGAAAATTTGAAGCCCATAAACAACAAGCATGATGTGATATCTAAGAAGACGGAAGGGCAAGCAACATCTTACAAGATCTATACTGTATATAAGACTGCGGAGACAAGGCATTCAGGAAGTTGCACCAAAGTATTCTATCTACTCTTATAAGTGCACTAAACTAAAGGAAAGGCAAAAGGAGGCCATGTACTATGGTCAAAGTGTCAAGATACAGGAATATAGAGAACTATAAAACAAAGTAGCATGCCAACACGTAATACATGTAAATCTTTGAGGACTGGACATTCTTAGTATGAAACATTGACACATCAGAATATGGATTGATTTCTAACAATAACCACATAATAAAATGAATAAATTGGTGAAGGTTAACAAGAGGACTCAGATCCAACAGGTTATACAGTCCTTTGAATAAGGAATTACCACTTCAAAGTGCTTACTTAGCTCTTCTTTTCTTTCGATAAGTAATACAGTGTTGGGAATCATTATATTGAGTACCTCTGTATGATGATAGGTGCTACGCCACAACATATTCATGACAAGATATATCCAATGCTATACTCTTGCGTTATGAATTCACAATGTTGGTTTCATCACCATCGTATAAAAGCTTATAAATAATAACAGATAAACGAACATATGCACATGCATTTCTTACCACCATTCATCTTTACTATTACATTGGGGAACCACTACAAAAAAGGGTCGTTCATCGACCAAAAAATGCAATTTAGCGATGGAATTTGGAATCCAGCGATGGAATTGGTGATGGAAATGAACTATCGTATTTTTGGTCGTCGCTGAGAACTAGTGACGGATACGCAGAAATAGCGGGAACCTAAGGCATGTAAATTGGCAATGGAATCTTCATTCCATTGCCATCAGCAATGGAATTTCTGTCGTTGGTGGCGACGGAACGACCATTCCATTGCCGTATCAGTTTTTATTAAAAAAAAATTGGCGCGGCGGACTTTCCATTACCTATTCGTCGCTATTTTTGGCCTTTTTTAAATAAAATTTTTGTTTTCTCAATTATCCTAAATTATAAATACATTTCATTTCCTGCAAGAAAATACATCGAGGATAACCCCCTTGAACTCAAAGTGTTTTTAATAAATCTCAATCGACAACTAAGCAAAACATCACATACAAACCAAATACTTTTAAGTGTCACGACGCAATTGATCACAAATTCATGCGATGCTCGAAAATATAAGTGTAGTTAACAACACCATGGCTAAGAGAGTAAGAAAGAGATGGGAATGCACATATATGTATAAGCAAAGAATAGAGATGGAAGAAACAAGTAGGTCAGAAGTCAATCATCGAGGAGAGTTTCATCGTACTCTTGATCCTTATCCTCGTGCTCATTCTCTTCATCATATTGTGGGGGGGGGGTTAGTGAAAGGAGGTAGGGAGCCCAAACTGGAAGCTTGTTGCATTTGAAAAAAAAAAGACGTCATTTTCTGATTCATACTCATCCTTTGCTAGCCAATCACTTGGTTGGACTCGTCTAATTACTTACATTTCTCTGCAAGCATCTGATATATTTCAACTTGCATAGTAAGCTCACCCCTCAAGTTGGTAACTATACCCCTTAAATCATTCAATTCCTGTCGTGATGACACCTAACCTATACCTACAAAAAGCCCCATATATGAGGTATACATTAATGATAATGACTTAATCCATCCTAAAGTGACATTGTGCACAATTTTTCTATTAAGGGCTCAAGTACATACAGTGTTTAAATTTGTTATACCAGCTCATTGAGAGGGACTGAACTAGGAGGACTAGAGTTAGGGTCGAGAGTTTAGGAAATAGGGTTGACAGTGTTGGGAATAGGGTGTTCGTAAGCAAATTATTGGGAAATGAATATCTGGTTAGGGATGTATGGGGTATGGGGAGGGAAAGACCCTATAGTAACTGCCCCAAATTGAGTAGGGATGGTTCCTAGAGCACGTGGCATACGAGGTGTTTGGGAGGAAGGTGAATCAATGTCCATTGCACTAGGATGTGCAGTTGGAGCTCCTATGCCCTTTTTCTCAACCTTAAGTAGAGGATTTACCTCGACAGAGGGTGGAATTTATACCTGAAATAGTTTACAAGAAATACAAGCATAAATAACAATTGTACATATCAGCAATTTAGTCACACACCACAATAGTTAAAACATTAAGTTTTAAAACTGTAACACCCCCAACCTCCAGGGTCAGGAGCGTTACATTTTCTTAATTTTTTACTTAATTTCTGGGACGAAATGGGCAGAGTTTCCCCTAAAAACTGACTGTTTCCAGGTTAAAAGCCTTACAAAAAGTCCCAATAATCAAGGGAAGCGTAAAACATTAAAAGAAACTCAACGACCACACGCCGGAGTTCATAACTCAACGAGCCACTCGCTCGGAGTACACCAACCAGATTAATTCATGGATAAAGAAGAAATGGAAGATACAACTCAATGGTTTACATAATCAGAGTATTGGGGTTTACATCCCAAAACATAACTAACTTTAACCAAAAGGCATCTAACTGACTAGATGGTTGGCTCATAAGGCCATTCAGAGCGACCCATAAACAGTATGTATTACATGAACTTAGAATACCTATTTACAAACATTTTAAACTAAGAATGGATAACGTGACTCCATTAAACATGTAAGATCCCTTCGATGGGCACAAACGACACCATGCAAGCATGAACGGATTCCATCTTGTCATAGCTGATTCAATCTTTTTCTTGTTATAAAGAATACCTGGGGAAAAGGGGAAAGAGTAGTGGGATGAGCAACTACATGCTCAGTGAGTGTCCCCCAACCCCCTTAAAACCAAAACCGTTGCAGGCAGTAATATCTTTAATAGTCACATATCACGTATTCATACTTTACTATCATATTAGGCGTTCATAAAATCCTTATGGAAGGATTGCTGAACATAAACTTCATCTTAACCACTCAAACATATTTCTAGGTCCCCAATGACTAAGTTCCTTTAATAACAAGCAGTTAAGCACATAAGCAAGCATCGAGGGTTAAGCATAGGGATCTTTCTTTTTATAACATAACTTCTTAGCATTCCAGTTTAAACTATGCACGAAACCTCATTCATATGATGTGCACATAAAGTTATCTTTTTATTTCATAATCATTCTTGTCTTGGCAATTCATTCATATGATATGCATAAGGCACACACACATTTCAAGTCTCATTCATAGGGTATGCGTGAAACATGCCTATAAGGCTTTCTTTTTCATAATCTTATCTTGCTTAGCATCTCATTCATAAGTTATACTTGGAATGTTCACATAACGCTTTACTTAGATTTCATTCATATGACTTGCACAAGCATCTTTCGTTCTTTTCGTGAAATTACTTCACTTATCCTTATTTGAAATCTCATTCATATTTCATTCACAAGAAAAGCACATAACATGCACATAAAACTTTTCTTCTTTTCTTGAAAGCACTTTGCTTAGCCTCTTGAGGCTCTTGTTCTTTCAAAAGACATTTCATTTCATAATGGTCGTACAACGACCCTCATAAACTTTTCATACATCGTTCCATATGGCCACTTAGGGCCCATAAAAACTTTCTTTCATTCAAAACATACAAAATGGCCAAGCGCCAACTGCTTTTCTTAACTTAGTACCAAAGTACTTCTGTCATAAGATCATTACAGGTGCTGATTGGGTGAGATCTATTCTCAATCCCATAGTGAGACCTAATGCTCACATTTAAGCTCTTACTCCCGCGATGGCTACATATAACATATTGGACCACTACATTAACCCTCGCCAAGGCCTCTAGGGTTTCCGGACCTTCCCTTAAGTTAACATCGTTGTTTTCATATTGTCCGAAGCACATTATCTTAGCCACTTTAAAGCATATGGGCCATAACGGCTAATAATTTTGCTGCTTCTCACAGCGAAATCATTTATCACGCAACTCATGCCTTTGTAAAAACTTTTTAGGATTCCCCCGTTCAAGCAGGTTCACTCCCAAAACTGTATTCGTTTAGTTAAAATATGCCATCATGCACTAATATTTATGGCTATTATCATTTCAAACACGAAATCCTTCTTTGAAAAACTCACCCTTATGCACATAGTGTAATTTGAGGACACGGAAGGAAAGGGGGTCCACATGTATCACATTTAAGCACTTCATAATCAATTTAGCACAATGAGCCACACATGGCCCGCAATCCACACAATTGCGGTTAATTCACAACCCAAACTCCCTCCACACAAGCACCGCACCACAAGAACCTCGAACCACTCATAGTTCTTCCCCAAACCATCCAACTACCATCTCGGTTTTCAATTTACAATCTACCATCCTAATCATTAGGATATACTGAAAAGAGAAACATAACCTTACGCAATTTACCAATGCTTAACTTACCGAATAAATAGCTAACAATTAGCAGTATGCTGCAACCAACGATTATAACCATACACTCATATATATATAATAGGCATTCACACGATCTTAACTTAAAATGGACATTTAGGAAGCTAAGTTAAATCAACTAAGCATGAAACACGATTACATTCATATATTTCAATTAAGGGACATAAACAGGCTTAGTTCGTCATTCAAATATTATTCCAGAGCTGTTTCATAAGCATAATTCAATCAAATGGACAAGTATCAATTCGAAGTTACATTTAAGCCTATTCATGCCATTCAAGCTTAACTATTCATGCCTTTCAAGCTTAACATGAATCAAGTCTCTATTTAAACATAAAACGATTCACTTCGAAGTTTATAAATGATCATGGAACGACTAAACTTTCATATACGTTGATTTTAAACACTTACAATTCACTTTGAAATTAACCAACGATTGTGAAATAACTAGGCAATTTACACGTTAATTCTAAGTAATTACGGCTCATTTCGAAGTTCATATATGATTATGATTCATATACGTTTATGATTCATATACGATTATGACACGACTAATCATATATACGTTAATTCTAAGCGTTTATAATTCATTTCGAATGACATCTTCAGGCATGAACGAAGTAAATAAATTCGAATCCAAACTAAACGTATTTACCTTACTTCGAATTGAAACTTCCAGCTTGAAGTAACTAAATTGATTCGAATCGAAGCTAAACATACATAATTCGTTTCGAATTCATATTTCAAGCATAATCTACATCAATTAACTCGAATTGAAGCTAAACAAATATAAACCACTTCGAATTAACATTTCAGGTATAATTTACGTTAATTGATTCGAAGGGAAGCTAAACATATGTAAGTCAATTCGAATTAATACTTCAAGTATAACTTACGTCAATTGATTGAAAGGAAGCTAAACATATGTAAGTCAATTCGAATTAACATTTCAAGTATAACTTACGTCAATTGATTCGAATGGAAGCTAAACACATGTAAATCATTTCGAAATTAAATCTCAAGTATAACTTACGTCAATTGATTCGAATGGAAGCCAAACATATGTAAATTACTTCAAATTAACATTTCAAGCATAATTCACCTAAATTGATTTGAATCAACGCTAAACGTATATAATTTGTTCTGAATTAACATTTCATGCATAATTCACCTAAATTGATTCGAATCGACGCTAAACGTATATAATTCGTTCTGAATTAACATTTCACGCATAATTCACCTAAATTGATTCGAATCGAAGCTAAACATATATAAATCGTTTCGAAATTAAATCTCATGGATGAACTAACACAATTGATCCACTTTGAAGCTAATCATATATGTTTCATCTCAGAATCCAATCTCAGACAGCACATTCTAACAAATTTGGCTGCGCTAGTCTAACATGCAACATCGATTCCGCTAAAACGTTTGCGAAATTTATACTAATTTAGGAGGCAAGGAACACCCACCTCGATTCCATGCTAGAGGCTCGTTCGAGGGCTGCTGGGTTTGGCTTTGAGTGCTGGAAAGACATGATTCCCTGACCCTTGGCTTGTTGATGACTCGACCAGACCCCTAACCCATGCCCAGAACACACGAACAGACTCCAAAAACATCTAACCCTCGCTCGCTGGTTCGAATGCATGGTGGACAATTGATGCAACAAATTCACTCCCAAATTATAGAGGAATTGGAGTAATTACCGGCTAGATTGCATGGCCAAGCATGGGTACGCGTTCGATGCCCCAAATCATCGTCCAAACTCTCCAAAATCGCGATGAAATCCCTCAAATTTTGCCCAGATTTCACGGCTAAGGGTTTGTTTGGTGGTGGGGAAGGTTAAATGTGAGGAATTCTGAGCTGGGTTGAGGAAAAATCAATGGAATTCGATGCTTGAGGCCATGAGTGTAGAGAGAAGAAGAAGGAGATGCTGAAGGAGAGAGAGGCACGGGAGTTCGGGGGGGTGCGCAAGGTAGAGGAAGAAGAAAAGGGTCAGACGCAATTATAAAAATATCCCTCTCTATTTTTTTTTTCTTTCTCCCTTTTTTTTGACCCAAGCTGATCAGTAATTGGCACAGCTAGTCTAGTTCATATCCCGAACTCTAAAATCGAATCACTAATACGACTTTCTATCGACTATTCGTTCCCAAATATGTCAAGGTTTGATTTTAATAAACCTCGAAACTAATTCTAAGGTTAACAACCTACTCGCATTCGGGAAGTGACTAAATAAATCGAATAACGACTAAATTAAACTATCGATATAGTTTAGAGGCACAAATAGCAGGAATTAACTTTAAAATCAATAATAGCAATAATAATTCTTTTTAGTAAAATTATGGGCTCCCATAAGCACATCGATAATAATTTAACTCATAAGTTGCTAAAAATATGAATTTAGAACGTAAAAAGGAAAATTTAGTTAGCTTGACGGAAAACAAAAATGCGGGGTCTCACACTCTTCACCCCTTAAAAGAATTTCGTCCCCGAAATTCTAAATCTAAGTTCAGTCTTTCCTAGAATGCACACACACACAACTAGGATCTACGCGACCGGTTTTCAAAAGGTTTCATTTTGCAAACACTACTTCTTTTAAATCGAAAGGAAATGGTTTATGGTATCCAGTCTCCTCCTCGCCAGTCCTCTTCAAGCGTCTACTCACTCTATTTAGGCGCTGAGGGCAAATTGCTTCAAAGAGGGGCAACTGAGTTGGCGTGGAAATCCATATCGAGTTTGTTTTGAAAAAGGAATAAAGATTTTCGATAATCTAGACTCAGTTCGCATGGCAAGAAATAATTCTATGCAGATGCAACTATAAGTGAGCATCTAAAGGCATGACATTCGGTACAGTGACATCTTAAGGTCATGCACTAGTAGCCTCATTCTAAAACATGGATTTCAAGTCAAGCAATACAAAAACTCACTTTGTTGGCACTTGATTACAAACGCATCAATGGCTACATACACAATCCTATCTATGGGTACTCCTATGGTCTCACGAAAGGCATCTATGCAAGCATACATGAATGCAACCCTCTTCTAAATTCTAGAGGTCGAGGTTGTACCTTGAGGTTTGTCCAAACTATTTGGAGTTGACGACCAATCAACCAACAGGGGTAAGAACAACGGTATTATTGGTCTTACAGCACTACATTGAGGTTTTGCCACATGTTGTCTTGAAAAGGGGACTGTGGAGGTCTGAGAAACTCCTAGTACAGATGGGAATGTTCTACTTTCTACTTGGAGCATTCTTACTTCTACACGTGGTGCTTGTGCTTAAGAAGGTGTTGGGAAGGCATAAATTGTCGTCCTAGGAAGTAACGAGGTGATGCATGTGGTTTAATAATTCCAAAGTCTACTAGGTTCTTCCTTTCATCCCCATTCTAGGTGTGTTTGGGTTGATATAGTCAGGACACTATCATTCTTACGTAAGGGAATGGCATTCCATGCTCCGATAGGCATAATGCTTAGCCTATTAGTGAGTAGCAGTGGTTACGTGTTGGAAGGAAAGGAAGGCTCTACATGTAGGTGGCAGTCCAAGTTAAGGCCTCATCTAGGTATCAATGACACACATGTCAAGAAGGCTTTGAATAACCTTAGATAACAATCAGTAAGACCATCACAGTCACCTATATTGATATGCACGAGTTCCTGCTTAGTTGATCTAGCGAATGAAGAATTACGAAAAAATAAGGGTATCAGTTAGAAGGACTTTTGGTCAAGAAAACAATCTCGAAGTACCTACTACTAACTTGTCATCAACACTTCAAGCAACGTACATGCTTTGGCATGTAGGCATTCGAAGCATCGATGGGAACAAATGCACGTCGTCAGATGCAATAGTAGGGCCAAACTTGGATAATTAGGAAGGTCTTTAATGCGGAAGAAAAGCCTTAACTCACAATTTAAAAAGCATCTCAAGTCAATTGCATCATATATAGGCGCCAAACAGGCATAAAAAATGCTCGTGTACTCAACAATTCACCCACATTCAGCAATTCTATCTATATGTATCCTTATGGTCTTACACAGCACATGATACCATAATAAATCTTTCAGACATGCGGACCCACATGTTATCACATAGAAAGAACACCTAGACGTGTAAGTATGCGTGTAATCCTCCTTTTGCCGCATATGGTCAACGGCTTGCCCTAAAGCCCATCCAATTTAGGAAAGATTGGTGTTGAGCAGCTAGTATTGTGTGAGTATGGTTGACATCAATGGCCTCATAGGCACACGTTGAGGTCTTACGAGGTATATCTATCTTACAGGTGATCGTAGGAGACTCAAAATAGGTTGCTTACCTTAGTAGGGATCATTCCTATGTACAATTCCAAAGTCTACTAGATTCTTCCTACCTTGCGTTTTCTAGGTTTATCAGGGTTCAATCCAACTAAAACATCGTTACTGCATTCCCGAATGGCAAAGATGGAGAACAGTAGGTACACTTACGCGATGTTTAGCAAGGTTCTACCACTAGCATTCAGTCTTTCAAGCATGTATACGAGGGCAGCCCTTAATATACTCAGGAAACTCAGAATTCGAAAACAAAAGGTATCATTTACTAGGATTATCAATCATAGCAGCTAGTTTCCAATCATTCCTTCCCTAGCGCATTACGAAGGATTCTATCGACGTGCACATCATAGCACATACACATTTACAAGCAACATTTGATAAACATAAGGGTGCGTATTTGGAAGTCTAAACTCCCTCTTCATTACTAACGAAAAGCTAATCCTTCGGTGTAAGATAACCTTGGCTCGATAGTCAAAATGACATTAACATTTCGAAACTTTGGATCCTAAAGGTGAAAAATAGCTGATTTGTTTTGAGCTTCTTCTCTACCAACCTTTGAGTACGTCTGCTCACTCCATTGTGGGGCCCAAGAAGCAAATCGTACTTGAGGCGCAAAGACGAGCTTAGAAAAGAATTTTTAATCGTTCGAGTCTAATTGACATGCTTTAACTATCGATTGCCTTATCAGAGCGCACGAAGAAAACTTTTATCAATCAAAACATCACTTAGCTCACACGATACAGGTGACTTGGATTCACTTCCTAACACACAACTCACATACATCCGATTGGCTCAACCGAATCACCTAAAAGTCAATCAGTGAAGTCAGTTAGTACGTCAGGAACATATTGCACCAATGAAGTACTCACTACGTCACTTAAAGGTGTGAGGAGAGCCATTTGACTCTTATACTAACACACAACTCGCCACTTTTACTCAGTCGACCTCCTCGAACCATACATAACTACTTAAGTGCAGCAACGATCATACAAAACTCACACTTGCACACAAGCAAAATATTTGTCACATTAGCATAACATGTTCCTAAGCGACTATATGAGATGCAAGACTCAGCTCGCGGCCTATGGTAGCAGGACCTTTGCTCTGATACCATCAATTGTAACACCCTCAACCTCTAGGGTCAGGAGCGTTACATTTTCTTAACTTTTTACTTAATTTCTGAGACTAAACGAGCAGAGTTTCCCCTAAAAACTGACCGTTTTCAGGTTAAAAGCCTCACAAAAAGTCCCTGTAATCAAGGGAAGCGCAAAACATTAAAAGAAACTCAACGGCCATACGCCGGAGTTCATAACTCAACGAGCCACTCCCTCGGAGTACACCAACCAGATTAATTCATAGATAAAGAAGAAATGGAAGATACAACTCAACGGTTCATACAGTCGGAGTATTGGGGTTTACATCCCAAAACATAACTAACTTTAGTCAAAAGACATCTAACTGACTAGATGGTTGGCTTATAAGGCCATTCAGAGCGGCTCATAGACAGTATGTATTACATGAACTTAGAATACCTGTTTATAAATATTTCAAACTAAGAATGGATAACGTGACTTCATTGAACACGTAAGATCCCTTCGATGGGCACAAATGACACCTTACAAGCATGAACGGATTCCATCTTGTCATAGCTGATTCAATCTTTTTCCTGTTATAAAGAATACCTGGGGAAAAGGGGAAAGAGTAGTGGGATGAGTAACTACACACTCAGTGAGCGTCCCCCAACCCCCTTAAAACCAAAACCGTTGCAGGCAGTGATATCTTTAATAGTCACATATCACGTATTCATGCTTTACTATCATATTAGGCGTTCATAAAATCCTTATGGAAGGATTGCTGAACATAAGCTTCATCTTAACCACTCAAACATATTTCTAGGTCCCGCAATGACTAAGTTCCTTTAATAACAAGCAGTTAAGCACATAAGCAAGCATCGAGGGTTAAGCATAGGGATCTTTCTTTTTATAACATAACTTCTTAGCATTCTAGTTTAAACTATGCACGAAACCTCATTCATATGATGTGCACATAAAGTTATCTTTTTATTTCATAATCATTCTTATCTTGGCAATTCATTCATATGATATGCATAAGGCACACACACATTTCAAGTCTCATTCATAGGGTATGCGTGAAACATGCCTATAAGGCTTTCTTTTTCATAATCGTATCTTGATTAGCATCTCATTCATAAGTTATACTTGGAATGTTCACATAATGCTTTACTTAGATTTCATTCATATGACTTGCACAAGCATTTTTTTTTCTTTTCGTGAAATTACTTCACTTATCCTTACTTGAAATCTCATTCATATTTCATTCATAAGAAAAGCACATAACATGCACATAAAACTTTTTTTCTTTTCTTGAAAGCACTTTGCTTAGCCTCTTGAGGCTCTTGTTCCTTCAAAAGACATTTCATTTCATAATGATTGTACAACGACCCTCATAAACTTTTCATACATCATTCCATATGGCCACTTAGGGCCCATAAAAACTTTTTTTCATTCAAAACATACAAAATGGCCAAGCACCAATTGCTTTTCTTAACTTAGTACGAAAGTACTTCTAGCATAAGATCATTACAAGTGCTGATTGGGTGAGATCTATTCTCAACCCCATATTGAGACCTAACGCTCGCACTTAAGCTCTTGCTCCCACGATGGCTACATATAACATATCGGACCATTACATTAACCCTCGTCAGGGCCTCTAGGGTTTCCGGACCTTCCCCTAGGTTAACATCGTTCTTTTCATATTGTCCGAAGCACATTATCTTAGCCACTTTAAAGCGTATGGGCCATAACGGCTAATAATTTTGTTGCTTCCCACAGTGAAATCATTTATCACGTAACTCACGCCTCTGTAAAAACTCTTTAGGATTCCCCCGTTCAAGCAGGTTCACCCTCAAAATTGTATTCGTTTAGTTAAAATATGCAATCATGCACTAATATTTATGGCTATTATCATTTCAAACACGAAATCCTTCTTTGAAAAACTCACCCTTATGCACATAGTGTAATTTGAGGACACGGAAGGGAAGGGGGTCCACATGTATCACATTTAAGCACTTCATAATCAATTCACCACAATGAGCCACACATGGCCTCGCAATCCACACGATTGCGGTTAATTCACAACCCAAACTCCCTCCTCACAAGCACCGCACCACAAGAACCTCGAACCACTCATAGTTCTTCCTCAAACCATCCAACTACCATCTCGATTTTCAATTTACAATCTAGCATCCTAATCATTAGGATGTACTGAAAAGAGATACATAACCTTACGCAATTTACCAATGCTTAACTTACCGAATAAACAGCTAACAATTAGCAGTATGCTGCAACCAACGATTATAACCATGCACTCATATATGTATAATAGGCATTCATACGATCTAAACCTGAAACGGACGTTTAGCACGCAAAGTTAAATCAACTAATCATGAAACATGATTACATTCATATATTTCAATTAAGGGACATAAACAGGCTTAGTTCGTCATTCAAATATTATTCCAGAGCTGTTTCATAAGCACAATTCAATCAAATGGACAAGTATCAATTCGAAGTTACATTCAAGCTTAACTATTCATGCCATTCAAGCTTAACTATTCATGCCTTTCAAGCTTAACATGAATCAAGTCTCTATTTAAACATAAAACGATTCACTTCGAAGTTTATAAATGATCATGGAATGACTAAACTTTCATATACGTTGATTTTAAACACTTACAATTCACTTTGAAATTAACCAACGATTATGAAATAACTAGGCAATTTACACGTTAATTCTAAGTAATTACGACTCATTTCGAAGTTCATATATGATTATGATTCATATACGTTTATGATTCATATACGATTATGACACGACTAGTCATATGTACGTTAATTCTAAGCGTTTATAATTCATTTCGAATGACATCTTCAGGCATGAATGAGGTAAATAAATTCGAATCCAAGCTAAACCTATTTACCTTATGATGCACTTCTAAGACCTTGAAATGAAGATCAAAGAAGGGGTCTCAAGTAGTGAAGCAAATGGAAGTGAAAAGAAGATGGGTTTGCAAACAACAATGGAATGAAGAGACAAACTAAGCTTACTTGGATAAGATATCACCACCAAGTCACTTAGAGCTCTCCTTAAGGATCAAGTGAGATAAGATATCACCACTCAAATGATCTTTAAGGACCCTTGAACACCACACTAGAGAGCTAGGCTAGTGATAAGCAAGAGTAGAGAGAGAAACAAGGGAGTTTTAAACTCAACCCAAATGCATTCATTCATAAGTTGCCTTACATGCTGAGGTTCTTCCCCTACTTATAGGCCTTACAATCAGCAAAAATCCCATGAAAACCAAGGCCAAACAACCGGCCAAAAGGACAAGGGAAGGGGGGGACCAAAAAGCAACAAGTACAAAAGCAAAAGTAAAAGCTGCCAGTGCTTTTCAGAACTGCAGCACCAACTTCAAATGAGCATAACTTCCAAAATAATTTTCCAAATGGGTTGATTCAAAAGCTGGGAGAAAGCTCTGGAAGTCTAGTTTCCAGAAAGGCCTCTTGTAGCTCCAAAATCCCAGCCGTTGGAAAGTTACCCCCTGAAAAAGGCAAGGATATATCTGCTGCCATCAGCCTGTACCTCTAGAGAACTTGCTTGCTTTTGAAACCCCAACCAAGGATTTGACTTCCAAATCTTTTGCTGGCCTTTCAGTACTCTTCAAAAGGATTTCAAAAAGTAGATTTGATAGTTCCAAAGTTCATCTAATGATAGAGAAAATGGAGCATCAAAACCGGGTACTGAAATGGATGTTCTGGGCAGATTGGATAGCTTGACTTCAAGGGCTGAGTTGGATAGGCAAATGAAGTCCAAATGACTTGAAATTTGCTTTATTGGAAATCTAACTTCGTAAACTTAAAACCTAAGGTAATAACATGGACCTAAATGACCTGTAAGCTAGGTGATTAGGGACACCAAGTTGCTGCACTTGCTGTCTAGAACTGCTGGGCAATGGTATTGATCTTCTTTGAGTTTCTTCATGCCTTGGATGGCCTCTTGGACTCCCTTGGGGTTGGATTGCCTTTGAACTTGATCACCCTTCTTGCTCCCCATGGGTACATCATCCTCCCCTTGTTGGAGAGAATTTGCCCTCAAATTCGCACGGTCATCATCACCAACATACGGCGTGAGGATGCATAAAACCCCAAACTCTCCCGGTTGAGACAAGGCTTGCTTTCGATGGTTGTTGGCTTGATTTTGTGGGGTAAAGGGGGCTAAGGTGAATTGCTGGCCATCCTTGTGAAAAGTGTATGTATTTTGGTATCCATCATGCATTACCCTTCGATCATATAGCCAAGGCCTTCCCAATATGATATGACAAACATCCATAGGGATGATATCACACCATAGTTCATCTTGATAGCTTTTACCAATGGAGAAGGACACCAAACAACGGTGTGAAACTCGTAGGCCTTTACCTTGGTCAAGCCATTGAATAGAGTAGGGTTGGGGGTGTGATTCGGCCTTAAGATTGAGCTTTTTTACCAGGGTAGTAGAAGCCACATTGGTGCAACTTCCCCCATCCACAATAAGAGAACACACTCGGCCATTGATGGTGCACCTTGTATGGAAGATGTCCTTACTTTGCTTCTCATGGTGGGGGCCCTTGTTACCACTCAAATCCCTTCTAAGCACAAGCAACTCTCCTTCATCCGCTTCCACCACACATTCCTCCTCAATCTCCATTGAATGAACCTCCTTGTCACTCCCTTCCTCCTTTAACTCGACTTCTTCAAGCTCTTGGCACTCCACCAAGGTGATAACCTTCCTATTAGGACAATCCGAGGCTACATGTCCAAACCCTTGACACTTGAAGCACCTTCTCTTCTCATATGGGTTGAGAGGTGATTTTGTGGAGTTTGGCTTGGAAATAGATGGGGCCGTGGGTGTGTTTAGGGGTTTAGGAGTAGGAGTGAAACTTCCATTGTCAAAAGGGTAGCTATCTTGAGAGGGTTTCAAGGGTTCTTTCTTGAATTTGGCTTTCTTTTGGAGCTCAACTTTGTGGGCTAGTGAGCAAATTTCATCAAGAGTAGTGTAATGTTGTAACTCCACCGTATTCCTTATGGACTCATTTAATCCTCCCAAGTATCTCACCATGGTTTGGGTTTCATCCTCCCTAATATCACAAGTCATGACAAGCTTTTCAAATTCACGGGTATACTCCTCCACACTCCTAGTTTCTTGCCTAAGGTTGTAGAGTTTAGCGTAGTTGTCTTGAAGGTAGTGGGGTGGTAGAAATTTAGCTTTGAGTTTTTCCTTCATTTTCCTCCATGTTTTAACCTTCCCCTTCCCTTTTCTAGCCCTCTTGGCTAAGACATTACTCCACCAAATTGAAGCATACTTGCGAAGTTTAAGAGCCATAAGTTTTACCTTCTTGTCATCCGGCACATCTTTGTATTCGAAGATCCTTTCGACGGTGTTCATCCACTCTATGAATTCGTCCGGGTTGAGTTGGCCTTCAAACTCCGGGATCTCCACCTTGAAATCCAAGGCAAGTGGTTTGCCTCTCCTTGCTCTTCTTGGCCTCCTCTCATGGTCTTCATCACTTGTAGCAAATGGGTTGTCTTCGGATTCTTCTCCCACCGAGTGAGAGTCACTAGAGTGAGAGCTTTGAAGCTCCCTTCGGTTGTTCCTCATGGCTTGGTCTAATTGCTTCCTAAGATACCCAAGTTGAGCATCCTTTTCGGCATTTAGCTTCATGAGCTGCTCAAACTTTTCTTCTAGAGAAGTGCTTGAAGACATCTTGGTTCCTTTGAAAGAGGAATGGTGTGCTCTAGCACGGTTGGGTAGGGCACGGTCGTGCTCAAGGGCACGGTCAGGCCGTGCTGGTTTGCTGTGTTGAAATGGTGAGAATGGGCAGTGGCACGGTCGTGCACTTTACCACTTCGAATTAACATTTCAGGTATAATTTACGTCAATTGATTCGATGGGAAGCTAAACATATGTAAGTCAATTCGAATTAACATTTCAAGTATAACTTACGTCAATTGATTCGAATGGAAGCGAAACATATGTAAGTCTATTCGAATTAACATTTCAAGTATAACTTACATCAATTGATTCGAATGGAAGCTAAACATATGTAAATCGTTTCGAAATTAAATCTCAAGTATAACTTACGTCAATTGATTCGAATGGAAGCTAAACATATGTAAATTACTTCGAATTAACATTTCAAGCATAATTCACCTAAATTGATTCGAATCGACGCTAAACGTATGTAAGTCGTTTGGAATTAACATTTCACGCATAATTCGCCTAAATTGATTCGAATCGATGCTAAACGTATATAATTCGTTCTGAATTAACATTTCATGCATAATTCACCTAAATTGATTCGAATCGAAGCTAAACATATATAAATCGTTTCGAAATTAAATCTCATGGATGAACTAACACAATTGATCAACTTTGAAGCTAAGCATATATGTTTCATCTTAGAATCCAATCTCAGACAGCAGGACAGCACGTTCTAACAAATTTGGCTACGCTAGTCTAACATGCAACATCGATTCCGCTAAAACGTTTGCGAAATTTATACTAATTTAGGAGGCGAGGAACACCCACCTCGATTCCATGCTAGAGGCTCGTTTGAGGGCTGCTGGGTTTGGCTTTGAGTGCTGGAAAGACATGATTCCCTGACCCTTGGCTTGTTGATGACTCGACGAGACCCCTAACCCATGCCCAGAACACACGAACAGACTCCAAAAACATTTAACCCTCGCTCGCTGATTCGAATGCATGGTGGACAATCGATGCAACAAATTCACTCCCAAATTACAAAGGAATTGGAGTAATTACCGGCTAGATTGCATGGGCAAGCATGGGTACGCGTTCGATGCCCCAAATCGTCGTCCAAACTCTCCAAAATCGCGATGAAATCCCTCGAATTTTGCCCAGATTTCACGGCTAAGCGTTTGTTTGGTGGTGGGAAAGGTTAAATGTGAGGAATTCTGAGCTGGGTTGAGGAAAAATCAATGGAATTCAATGCTTGAGCCCATGAGTGTAGAGAGAAGAAGAAGGAGATGCTGAAGGAGAGAGAGGCACGGGAGTTCGGGGGGGTACGCGAGGTAGAGGAAGAAGAAAAGGGTCAGACGCAATTATAAAAATACCGCTCTCTATTTTTTTTTCTTTCTCCCTTTTTTTTTTGACGCAAGCTGATCAGTAATTGGCACAGCTGGTCTAGTTCATATCCCGAACTCTAAACCCGAATCACTGATACGGCCTTCTATCGACTATTCGTTCTCAAATATGTCAAGGTTCGATTTTAATAAACCTCGAAACTAATTCTAAGGTTAACAACCTACTCGCATTCGGGAAGTGACTAAATAAATCGAATAACGACTAAATTAAACTATCGATATAGTTTAGAGGCACAAATAGCACGAATTAACTTTAAAATCAATAGTAGCAATAATAATTCTTTTTAGTAAAATTATGGGTTCCTATATGCACATCGATAATAATTTAACTCATAAGTTGCTAAAAATACGAATTTAGAACGTAAAAAGGAAAATTTAGTTAGCTTGACGGAAAACGAAAATGCGGTGTCTCACACTCTTCACCCCTTAAAAGAATTTCGTCCTCGAAATTCTAAATCTAAGTTCAGTCTTTCCTAGAATACACGCACACAAGTAGGATCTACGCGATCGGTTTTCAAAAGGTTTCATTTTGCAAACACTACCTCTTTTAAATCGAAAGGAAATGCTTTATGGTATCCAGTCTCCTCCTCGCCTGTCCTCTTCAAGCGTCTACTCACTCTCTTTAGGCGCCGAGGGAAAATCGCTTCGAAGAGGGGCAACTGAGTTGGCGTGGAAAACTATATCGAGTTTGTTTTGAAAAAGGAACAAAGATTTTCGACAATCTAGACTCAGTTCGTATGGCAAGAAATAATTCTATGCAGATGCAACTATAAGTGAGCATCTAAAGGCATGACATTCGGTACAGTGACATCTTAAGGTCATGCACTAGTAGTCTCATTCTAAAACATGGATTTCAAGTCAAGCAATACAAAAACTCACTTTGTTGGCACTTGATTGCAAACACATCAATGGCCACATACACAATCCTATCTATAGGTACTCCTATGGTCTCACGAAAGGCATCTATGAAAGCGTACATGAATGCAACCCTCTTCTAAATTCTAGAGGTCGAGGTTGTACCTTGAGGTTTGTCCAAACTATTTGGAGTTGACGCCCAATCAACCAACAGGGGTAAGAACAACGGTATTATTGGTCTTACAGCACTACATTGAGGTTTTGCCACATGTTGTCTTGAAAAGGGGACTGTGGAGGTCTGAGGAACTCCTAGTACAGATGGGAAGGTTCTACTTTCTACTTGGAGCATTCTTACTTCTACACGTGGTGCTTGTGCTTAAGAAGGTGTTGGGAAGGCATAAATTGTCATCCTAGGAAGTAACGAGGTGATGCATGTGGTTTAACAATTCCGAAGTCTACTAGGTTCTTCCTTTCATCCCCATTCTAGGTGTGTTTGGGTTGATATAGTCAGGACACTATCATTCTTACATAAGGGAATGGCGTTCCATGCCCCGATAGGCATAATGCTTAGCCGATTAGTGAGTAGCAGTGGTTACGTGTTGGAAGGAAGGGAAGGCTCTCCGTGTAGGTGGCAGTCCAAGTTAAGGCCTCATCTAGGTATCAATGACACACATGTCAAGATGGCTTTGAATAACCTTAGACAACAATCAGTAAGACCATCACAGTCACCTATATTGATATGCACGAGTTCCCGCTTAGTTAATCTAGCGAATGAAGAATTACGTAAAAATAAGGGTATCAGTTAGAAGGACTTTTGGTCAAGAAAACAATCTCGAAGTACCTACTACTAACTTGTCATCAACACTTCCGTTGAGTTATTATATTTAGTTTTGATGATAACAAATCCAAGTGTATGTAAAAATTTGTCCTAGTAATGTTGCTCCAAACACGGTATCCAAACAGGCCTAACTGGTGTTTATGTTCTTTATTATACTAACTGGTTTGCTACATGTGAGAACAAGTCTTCAAAACATGTTTTACTTGGTGATTCTATATTAAGTCAAGAACACCATCTCGACAGTTGATTGAAAGGTATGTTCCTGAACTCTAGCAATGGAAAGAACAACTCCAGTAAACAAGGTGGCCTTGGTGTTCACAGCAGCACCATAAATCCTGGACAAGATGACATTCAAAACAAGAAGTCTTGGGTATATAGGTTTTATTTATTTAGACTCTTGTTAATATGCCAATATTGAAAACATCATTTTAAACACCTCTTGAATCGGTATTTGCGCTAAGTGCTTCAGAACACCAGTTGCGAACAACCCTGCGAACAGGGTGCCTAGGGTGTTTCTGAACTGCAGTAGCCACACGCGGTTATCTTTGAAAATTTATTTTAGTTGGCTAAGATCTTCATATTACTTTCCTTGAAATTTCAAAACTGCTATTTCTCTGGAAAGGATATTTCTTGAAACTATTATGGGAGATTTTCGAAAATAAGTTTTGGGAGATTTGCCAAAACTTAAAGATTTCCTTTGACCATATTTTCGGATATGGTAAAGTTTCAAAAGCTGAAAATTTCTGGTTGCTTTTTTGAATCCACCTCACGGTTATGGGAAGATAAGGGTTATCTTTTAAGATATCAAATCCCTTATATTTTGGCAAAATTTTATCACTAGCCGTAGGAGAACATTTCCTGATTGAAAATCGTTTTCTATACTTAGCTGATTCTGTGGCTTATGACCGTTGGTTTTTGTGTTTAAAAACCTCAGCTTTTTCTCTTCCAGTAGACACACAACACACGAGAAAAGAGCAGATAGAAAACTCAGGTTGAATTTGCTTAAACACAGCTTTTTGAAAAATTCAGGAAAAAATCAGAAAACACGGTTTACACTCAAAGATTCTTGAGCTTCATTCTGAAAAGCAAACCGTGACAAGCTGTGTTTGATTTTGAGTTTTCAAACCATTGGCATAATAAGATCTTCATTGTACCTTACATCTGCTTAGTAAGAAGCACCCCCTGTAAGGTGTTTGTAACCCTGATCTTGAATCAGAAAAGTGAGTGAGTGTGTCCTAGTCGTGTGGACTTGGACGTGTCTAATCTTGCGAAGGTTGGACGTGGTGTAACCTGTCTTTGGGAAGAAGGTTACGTGGTTGCAAGTTGTAACAAGGTGTGTTACATTTGTAACGTGTGAAGCCCGTTAGTGAAAGTGGTTAAATCCTACACGAGGTAGGTCGTGGTTTTTCACACCTCAGTTGGGCTAGAGGTGTTTTCCACGTAAAAATTGTGTGTGCTTTATTTTCCGCATTTATCTTAGTGATTTTCGCATCTGCAATAATTGAGAACACCCCGTGCAAACAAGCTATCAGGGTGTTTGTCATTTGAGAACAACCTCTGTGAGGGTGTTTGTTATTTACAACGCGAAAATCAGACACCACAATTCACCCCCCTCTTGTGGTTGTATACTCACGAACTCAACAAGTGGTATCAGAGCGGGTTCTCTTACAAAAGGTTAACACCTTGAGAGATTCTGAAGATGAGTACCCCACAAGGAATTCTTGAAGGGCAATCCATTACTCGTCCACCCTATTTCAACGGCCAACATTATAGTTGGTGGAAGAATAGGATGGAGAACTATATTCAGGCAGAAGATTATGAATTATGGATGCTCATCAAGAACGGGCCCCTTGTTCCCACCAAGGTGCTTGAAGATGGTAAGAAGGTTCCCAAGGAATCCATAGAGTTTGATGCCGAGGACTACAAGAAAATGGAGAAAAATGCCAAGGCCAAAAAGCTTCTATATTTTGGCCTAGGACCCGATGAATACACTCGCATCTCTGAGTGTGAATCAGCCCAAGCTATCTGGAATGCTCTGCAAGTTGCTCATGAAGGTACGAGTCAAGTTAAACAATCTAGAATTGAGCTACTTATGCGACAATATGAGTTGTTTGATATGGGTGATCATGAAACTGTGATGGACATGTATACACGGTTCACCCACATCACGAACGAGTTAAAATCCCTGGGAAGATCTTTCACCACTGAAGAGTTGGTGAGGAAAATCCTCAGAATTTTACCTCGCACGTGGGAGGCCAAAGTAACAGCCATCCAAGAGGCTAAAGACATGAACAAGATCACCCTCGACGAGTTGATTGGTAATCTCCAGACCTATGAACTCCGAAAGAACTCACAGAAAAAGAGAGGAGCAAAAGAAGGATCGTGGGCTTGCCTTGAAAGCACATGAGGACACTGACTCTGACCTTGAAGATGAAGAAATGGCCCTAATGTCTAGAAAATTCAAGAAATCTTCAAAAAAGTCAAGGAAAACAACAAAAAAAAAGACTTCAGCAAGTCCAGAAACACCTCCAAAGAACAGCTCACAGGGTGTTTCAAGTGCGGCAAACCAGATCACTTAGTCAAAAATTGCCCTCTGCTTCGAGAAGATCAGACGCCCGAACACCCTCGAAAACAGGTTCGAAAACACCCTGTAAACAATCTGGGCAAGCGATTCTCGAAAGCTATGCTGGCTGCTTGGGGAGATTCCTCTGAGGATGAAGGAGAATCTGAAGCTGAAGAAGGAGTCGTAGCACTTATGGCACAAAGTGATTCAGATTCAGATGATGAATCAACAATCGGCTTCTCAGATCTCAAGAACAAGGTACATGGTCTTAACAAAGCCACTTTAGAAGAACTTCTATATAATTTGATAGACACGTGCTGATCTAAAAAGAGAAGTTCGTGACCTAGAGCTTGAAAATGAAATTCTTAAAAATGAAAAACTCGGTTTACATGAAAATGTTAATATACTCAAAGAAAACCTCTTTATAAAAGAAGGAGATTACTCTCGAATAGAGGAAAAACTCTTTGAGGTGGAAGGAATGGTTGAGTCCCTGCTCAAAGAGAACAAGGGTTTGCATGCTAATAAAGAAAAACTGGAAACCGAGCTTAGCACAAACAAACGCTGGAACAAATCTTCATAGGCTCTTGCTTGGTTAAACACTCACCACAGTCGAAACAAAAAGGGACTTGGGTATAAGCCTAAACGAACAGTTTACCCAATTCATAGAAAGTATGTGGGATTACCTGAAAACATTATTTGCTTTCATTGTGGTAAAACTGGTCACTATCGATATTCTTGTCCTTTAAGAAAACATGCCAATGAAAAGAATGAAAGGTATGTGAAACAAATCTGGATTAGAAAAGATGAGCTTTACATATTTAAAGGAATGGGACCCAAGTGGATCTGCGTTCCCAAAACTAACCCGTGATTTGTTTTCAGGCTGAAGTGAGAGAGAATAATTCCACAAACAACCCAGCAAACAGGGTAAGAAACACCCTGTCAAACAGATCAGAAAACAACCTTGAAAACAGGCAGCTGTGGTATGTTGATAGTGGGTGTTCGCGGCACATGACTGGTGAAAGATCAAACTTTCTCTCACTTACAGCGCTGAATGGTGGGAGTGTAGCATTTGGAAACGGCAAGTCTGGGACAATTGTCGGTATAGGTAATATTGGTAAAACTCTCTCCCATTCAATTGACAATGTGCACTTGGTTGATGGTTTAAAGCACAATTTACTAAGTGTGTCCCAACTGTGTGACAAGAACAACCTAGTGGTGTTCTCACGAACACGTTGCTTGGTTGTGAATGACGACACAGGAGATGTTGTGTTGAGGGGGAAGCGATGTCAAAATGTTTATAAAGTCTGTATTTCCACTCTTCCCAAAATAATCTGACTTGTTTAAATGCATTAAATGATGATATAATGCTATGGCACAAGAGACTAGGTCATGCAAGCCTATCTTTGTTAAACAAACTTGTTTCCAAAGATTTGGTTGTTGGACTACCTTCCATCAAGTTTAATGATGACAAGGTATGTGAAGCTTGTGCAAAAGGCAAACAAGTCAGATCTTCTTTTAAATCGAAAAAATGTGTAAGCACTACTCGACCTCTAGAATTATTACACATTGACTTGTGTGGTCCCATGAGGGTAACCAGTAGAGGTGGGAAAAAGTATGTGCTTGTTGTAGTGGATGATTACTCTCGGTTTACTTGGACCTTGTTTTTGGCATCCAAAGATGAAACCTTTGAGAATTTTATTGCCTTTCTCAAAAAGATTGAAAAGAGAGTAGGACACTCTTTAATTAGCTTGAGATCTGATCATGGAACTGAGTTTGAAAATGCAAGTTTTATCAACTATTGTAATGAACATGGTGTTGATCATAACTTCTCAGCTCCAAGAACACCCCAACAAAATGGGGTGGTTGAGCGCAAAAATCGCACCCTGGAAGACATGACCAGAACAATGCTTATTGCTAGTGGTCTTCCTAGGTATTTTTGGGCAGAAGCATTGAACACCTCATGTTACATTATAAATAGATGCATGATCAGACCCATGTTGAATAAAACTCCTTATGAACTTTTCAAAGGCAGAAAACCCAATATTACGCACCTAAGGACATTTGGTTGTAGGTGTTTTGTGCATAATAATGGGAAGGATGCCTTAGGAAAGTTTGACCCTAGGAGTGATGAGGCAATATTCCTTGGCTATTCTTCTCACAGAAAGGCATACAAAGTCTTTAACAAAAGAACCTTGTGTGTTGAGGAAAGTGTGCATGTGCTTTTTAATGAATCTAACGTGTAGAGTGAGAATGATGCACAGGAAGATGAACTTGAATTAGGTCTTGTTCGAAAAGAAGTGTTGCTCCAAGATAAACGAGGTAAGAACACCATGGAGAAAACAACTCCTGAAGGTGTTCCTCAGAACAGCAGGCAAGGTGAACACCAAACAAGGGAAAACACCGCTGAACCCTGTTCGGAAACCGTGTTCTTCAGGAATAGACTTACAAACATGTGCAGAAACAGGCTCGGGAGATGATCGTAAGCATTATGTTACGACTAAGTAGAGCATGGGTCTGTGGATCCTCTTACTCCACGACCATGGAAGCACCATAGTTCGCACCCTCTTGATCAAATCTTGTCAGATATTAATACTGGAGTGCAAACTAGATCTAAACTAAAGAATTTTTGTGCTTTCTATGCTTTTCTTTCTAACATTGAGCCAAAAGTGTGAATGAAGCTCTTGCAGATTCAGATTGGATCACGGCTATGCAAGAAGAGCTTCATCAATTTGAGAGAAACAAAGTATGGCACCTTGTACCTAAATCTGCAGAGAGAACAATCATTGGAACCAAGTGGGTGTTCCAAAACAAACTGGATGAGTCAGGAACAGTCACTAGGAACAAGGCAGGCACGGCTGGTTGTTCAAGGGTATAATCAAGAAAAAGGGATCGATTATGAAGAAACCTTTGCACCAGTTGCTAGAATTGAGGCTATTCGAATCTTAATAGCCTTGGCAGCTCATATGGAAATCAAGCTATATCAAATGGATGTTAAAAGTGCATTCCGAAACGGATACCTTAAAGAGGAGGTGTATGTCAAACAACCCCCTGGTTTTGAAAATGGTGATTTTCCAAATCATGTTTTTAAACTTGACAAGGCACTTTATGGTTTAAAACAAGCTCCAAGAGCTTAGTATGAACGGTTGTCAAGTTTTTTACTTGAAAATGATTTTAGAAGAGGCAAGGTGGACAATACCTTGTTTCTAAAATCTAAGGGGGAACATTTTTTGATTGTCCAAATATATGTTGATGACATCATATTTGGTGCAACTCATCATGATTTATGCAATGAGTTTTCAAATATGATGAGGAGTGAGTTTGAGATGAGCATGATGGGTGAGCTTAATTTTTTCTTAGGCTTACAAATCAAGCAAACTCCAAACGGCACCATGATCCATCAGCAAAGGTATATCAAGGAGTTACTTAAGCGTTTTGGGATGGAGTCAGCCAAACCCATAGACACTCCTATTTCTCCTTCAACCAAGTGGTTATGGATGATGGGAGTCCCTCAGTTGAGGAGAAACTCTATAGGGGTATGATTGGGTCACTCTTATACCTAACCGCTAGTAGACCTGATATTGTTTTTAGTGTTGGTTTATTTGCCCGTTTTCAGGCTAACCCTAGGGAAACTCATCTTAAGGCTGTTAAACGGATACTAAGGTATTTGAAACATACACCCAATTTAGCTTTATGGTATCCTAAAGGTTGCAATTTTGATCTTGTTGGATATGCTGACGCTGACTATGCTGGATTCCTAGTTGATCGAAAGAGTACCTCAGGTATGGCTCACTTTCTTGGACCTTGTTTGGTATCTTGGGCTACCAAGAAGCAACATTCAGTTGCTATGTCCACAGCAGAAGTTGAATATGTTGCAGTAGCTTCATGTTGTGCTCAACTGTTGTGGATAAGGCAACAGCTTAAGGACTTTTGTGTTGACATTGGACGCATTCCTATTTTTTGTGATAACACAAGTGCAATTAATATTGCCAAAAATCCATATCAACATAAAAGAACAAAGCATATTGACATTCGACATCATTTCTTGAGAGATAATGTTGAAAAAGGGTTTAATCTCTATGAATTTTTGCTTAACGAAAAATCAAATTGCTGATATATTCACTAAGGCACTAGCTAGAGACCAATTTGAGAGAAACAGACTGGAATTGGGGTTGGTGAAAACACCCTGAGAACACCTGTTCTCAGAGTTAGATCAAGCTGACAAAACACCCTATAATACCTATTCTATCCACTTGTTTGCAATTATTGCTATCAAAACAGTGGTCTATGCTTAACAAATATGTGTAGTCTTGTGTGCTATTATGATTATTTAAGAAGACTGCTGCCTTGGGAGATGGAGAAAGAGTATTCATGACAGACCTTGGAATGAGAGAAGCATGTTCAAGAACAGATGGCTCGAACAGGTATGCCTTGATTGTCATTAATGCATGCTGCCTGCTTAAATTCTAGGTGTTTCCTAGGTGGCCCTTCATAACGGGTAGGGAGTTTAAAAACCCCCTTTGCGTGTGTCTGTTTTCCCCGTCTTTCTCTCTCTCTCTCTCCTCTGTTCTTGCTTTCTAACCCTAGCAAAACCCTCTAAACCCTAATCTCTCTCCTCTAGCAAACAATGGCTTCCAACAACACCTCTCACGCAAAAGCCCTCGTTCTTGCTTCCTCAATCCCTGCTCCTTCTCGCCCAATCTCGTACAAGCCTTTCAAATTCCTGAAAAGCTTGTCCCTAAAATTAGTGGGAATGGGGATTGATGATATTCCCTTTGAATGTCGAAGGGAATTGGTGTTCCTCGTAGGGGCAATTGCTTGTCCCATTTCAGTTGAGTCAGAGGGAACAAAGTCGGGGTCTCAAGAACAATTCTTGGAAACCCCTGAAGGGTTTAATTTTGAGTCCTGTTCTTCTGGGTTGTTCTCTGACACCGCGACAGAAACAGGGGCTGCCTCTGTCGAAGGTGTGTTTGTGGAGGATCTGCATGTCGACTTCCAAGGGAAGTCGAATGAGTCGTCAGAGGAGAGTCTAGAGAAGAATTCTCCCCCTGAGGCTGAAATCTCCTCTCCAGTCTTTCAAACTGGAGAGAAAAGGAAGAGGGTGAAAATCGTGGCTAGGCGTAGCAGAACGCCAAGAACAAGGCCACAACCAAGGTCTCAACCCTCTCAAACCCCTCAATCCTCTAAGCCCTCTCGAAAATCTGCAAGGCTAGCGTTTCAATCCTCTCATCGTCCCTCCAAACCCTCTGCTCCTATTATCGAGGAGATTTCTTCTTCTTCTGAAGGGTTCTCGAGTTCTGACTCTGAGAACACCACCTTCAAACAGGGGACACCGGTGTTTTCCGAGTCCTCTGAAGAACAATCTCCTCCAAAACCAATCAATAAACCTGCTGTGAAGCCCTCTCCTGCCAAAACATCCCTCAAGCGAAAGCTCAGAACAGCCCCCTACCAGAAACTACCACCTCTGTTCTTGTCCTTAAACTCCCAAAGCAGTTCACTCCCTCTCCTATGTCTGACAAACATGCGCAGTTGCTGAAGCGCAATGTCGTCAGGGGGAAGGTAGTGAATGTAAACTTTTTTGAGGAACAGGGTCTGGGGGTGTTCTTGACCAAGCTTCGAGCCCAAGGCTGGCTTGAGTTGTTTGCAAACACCCAGCAAGGGTGTTCTGTGCCCGAGTTGGCTGAATTCTATGCCAACTGCTCTGTCACAAATAGGGTAGTGACAAGTGCTGTCAATGAGTGTCATTTCTCCTTTGATGACGCCACCCTAAGTGATATTCTGGGCGTCCCCTCTCGTGGATTTGCTGTGTATGTGAGGGAAGACAAAACTGCCCTGGAAACAGCCCGGCTCTTAGAGGTGTCCAAACGCCTTAGTCAAAAACAGGGCCTGAGAACACCCCTTTCGGTTAAGAAAGGTGAAATGACCTCCCTGCACCAACTACTGTTTATGTTCACTATCAAGAACACAATACCGCGAGGTCAAGGGCGAAACTCAGCAGATGCCTTCGATCAATGTCTGGTGGACCTACTGGATCGGGAGGAACCAGTAAACCTCCCTGCAATCATTATTCGCCACATAGAGCGAATTGCGAACACCACCCGGGCACATGATCTTGGCTATGGGTTTTTGTTGACAAGGGTGCTTGAGCACTTTGGGATAGTGCTCACACGAAGAGTGGCGGCCCAAATCATTGATGAGATTGGGATTGACACTCTCCTAGGGTGGGGCTATGAGGTTGGCAAAGGGTCAGTTTCCAAACAGGAACGTCGACCACCTCGACCACCTGTTTCTGGGCAACCTTCCGTCAAGGTTGAGGCTGTTCTTGCGGACAATGCTCGCCTCAATGATGAGCTCTCAGCTGTCAAGGCTGCTCTTGCTGAGGAATGAGCTCTCTCGGCCAAACGCCATGAAGATCTCCTTGCACTTCTCTCCACTCTTGCCCCCAGCATTCCTCCTCTGCAAACGAAACCACCCCCTGCTCCCTGATTCTCTAGGCTGTTCTCTTGTTTCCTCTCATCTTAGTTTTTGGCATTGTAATGTTTTTAATGCAATATCCCTCTATTAATGCCACTTGCACCTTATGCTCTATATTGCTTTTCTTGCATTACTCCTGTTGCTTATGCTTTTTAATGATTCCAAAAGGGGGAATAAGACCATATGGACAGATATGGCCTAGCACCTAGAGGATCCCAGATATGACCTAGCACCTAGAGGATCCCTATCAGCATTAAACGTTGTTAAGCGCGTTTAAATTTTATCAATATGGTCACTTGGTTTGTCATCATCAAAAAGGGGGAATTTGTTGATTATATTTAGTTTTGATGACAACAAATCCAAGTGTAAAAATTTGTCCAAGTAATGTTGCTCCGAACACGATCTCCAAACAGGCCTAACGGGTGTTTGTGATCTTTATTGTATTAACTGGTTTGCTACATGTGAGAACAAGTCTTCTAGACAGGTTTTACTTGGTTATTCCATATTAAGTCAAGAACACCATCTCGACAGTTGATTGTAAAGCGTGTTCCTGAACTCTAGCAATGCAAAGAACAACCCCAGCAAACAAGGTGGCCTTGGTGTTCACAGCAGCTCCACAAATCTCGGACAAGATGACTGGTTCAAAACAAGAAGTCTTGGGTATATAGGTTTTATTTAATTAGATTCTTGTTAATATGCCAATATTGAAAACATCATTTTAAACACCTCTTGAATCGGTATTTGCGCTAAAGTACTTCAGAACACCAGTTGCGAACAACCCTGCAAACAAGGTACCTAAGGTGTTTCTGAACTGCAGTGGCCATACCCGATTATTTTTGAAAATTCATTTTGGTTGGCCAAGATCTCCAGAATACTTTCTTTAAATTTCAAAATTGCTATTTTTCTAGAGAGGATAGTTCTTGAAAATATTATGGAGATTTGCGAAAATAGGTTTGGGAGATTTGCCAAATCAAAAGATTCCTATGACTATATTTTCGGATTTGGTAAAAGCTGAAAATCTCTTTAAACCCCTTCACGGCTATGGGAAGATAAGGGTTATCTTTTAAGATAACAAAATCCCTTATATTTTGGGATAAATTCATCATTAGCCGTTGGAGAATATATTTTGTTTGCAAATCATTTTCCATACTTAGCTGATTCTTTGGTTTTTGACCGTTGGACCTTGTGTTTAAAAACCGCAGCTTTTCTCTCCCATAGACAAGCCAAAAAGCCAAGAAGCCAAGAAGCAGATAGAAAAAAACTCAGACTGAAAAGGAGAAGCAACACAGCTTTCTGAAAAATCTAGAAAAAATCAGGAAACTCGGTTTTCACATTAAAATTCTTGAGCTTCATTCTGAAAAGCAAAACCGTGACAAGCTGTATTTGATTTGAGTTTTCAAACTATTGGCATAATAGGATCTTCATTGTACCTTACATCTGCTTAGTGAGAAGCACCCCTGTAAGGTGTTTGTAACCCTGATCTTGAATCAGAAAAGTGAGTGAGTGTGTCCTAGTCGTGTGGACTTGGACGTGTCTAATCTTGGGAAGGTTGGACGTGGTGTAACCTGTCTTTGGGAAGAAGGTTACGTGGTTGCAAGTTGTAACAAAGTGTGTTACATTTGTAACGTGTGAAGCCCGTTAGTGAAAGTGGTTAAATCCTACACGAGGTAGGTCGTGGTGTTTCACACCTCAGTTGGGCTAGAGGTGTTTTCCACGTAAAAATTGTGTGTGCTTTATTTTCCGCATTATCTTGGTGATTTTCGCATCTGCAATATTTGAGAACACCCCGTGCAAACAAGCTATCAGGGTGTTTGTCATTTGAGAACAACCTCTGTGAGGATGTTTGTTATTTACAACGCGAAAATCAGACACCACAATTCACCCCCCTCTTGTGGTTGTATACTCACGAACTCAACAAGTGGTATCAGAGTAGGTTCTCTTACAAAAGGTTAACACCTTGAGAGATTCTGAAGATGAGTACCCCACAAGGAATCCTTGAAGGGCAATCCATTACTCGTCCACCCTATTTCAACGGCCAACATTATAGTTGGTGGAAGGATAGGATGGAGAACTATATTCAGGCAGAAGATTATGAATTATGGATGCTCATCAAGAACGGGCCCCTTGTTTCCACCAAGGTGCTTGAAGATGGTAAGAAGGTTCCCAAGGAATCCATAGAGTTTGATGCCGAGGACCACAAGAAAATGGAGAAAAATGCCAAGGCCAAAAAGCTTCTATATTTTGGCCTAGGACCCGATGAATACACTCGCATCTCTGAGGGTGAATCGGCCCAAGCTATCTGGAATGCTCTGCAAGTTGCTCATGAAGGTACGAGTCAAGTTAAACAATCTAGAATTGAGCTACTTATGCGACAATATGAGTTGTTTGATATGGGTGATCATGAAACTGTGATGGACATGAATACACGGTTCACCCACATCACGAACGAGTTAAAATCCCTGGGAAGATCTTTCACCACTGAAGAGTTGGTGATGAAAATCCTCAGAATTTTACCTCGCACGTGGGAGGCCAAAGTAACAGCCATCCAAGAGGCTAAAGACATGAACCAGATCACCCTCGACGAGGTGATTGGTAATCTCCAGACCTATGAACTCCGAAAGAACTCACAGCAAAGAGAGGAGCAAAAGAAGGATAGTGGGCTTGCCTTGAAAGCACATGAGGACACTGACTCTGACCTTGAAGATGAAGAAATGGCCCTAATGTCCAGAAAATTCAAGAAATTCTTCAAAAAGGTCAAGGAAAACAACAAAAGAAAAGAATTCAGCAAGTCCAGAAACACCTCCAAAGAACAGCTCACAGGGTGTTTCAAGTGCGGCAAACCAGATCACTTAGTCAAAAATTGCCCTCTGCTTCGAGAAGATTAGACGCCCGAACACCCTCGAAAACAGGTTCGAAAACACCCTGTAAACAATCTGGGCAAGCGATTCTCGAAAGCTATGCTGGCTGCTTGGGGAGATTCCTCTGAGGATGAAGGAGAATCTGAAGCTGAAGAAGGAGTCGTAGCACTTATGGCACAAAGTGAGTCAGATTCAGATGATGAATCAACAATCAGCTTCTCAGATCTCAAGAACAAGGTACATGGTCTTAACAAAGCCACTTTAGAAGAACTTCTATATAATTTGATAGACACTTGTGCTGATCTAAAAAGAGAAGTTCGTGACCTAGAACTTGAAAATGAAATTCTTAAAAATGAAAACCTCGGTTTACATGAGAATATTAACTTGCTCAAAGAAGATCTCTTTATAAAAGAAGGAGATTATTCTCGAATGGAGGAAAAACTCTTTGAGGTAGAAGGAATGGTTGAGTCCTTGCTCAGGGAGAACAAAGGTTTGCATGCTGATATAGAAAAACTGGAAAACAAGCTTACCACAACCAAGCGCTGAAACGAGTCCTCACAAGCCCTTGATTGGTTAAACACTCACCACAGTCGAAACAAAAAGGGACTTGGGTATAAGCCTAAACGAACAGTCTACCCAATTCACAGAAAGTATGTGAGATTACCGGAAAACATTGTTTGCTTTCATTGTGGCAAAACGGGTCATTATAGATACACTTGCCCTTTAAGAAAACATGCCAATGAAAAGAATGAAAGGTATGTGAAACAAATCTGGATTAGAAAAGATGAGCTTTACATGTCTAAAGAAATGGGACCCAAGTGAATCTGGGTTCCCAAAACTAACCCGTGATTTGTTTTGCAGGCTGAAGTTAGAGAGAACAACCTTACGAACAACCCCACTAACACCCTTGGAAACAGGCATTTGTGGTTTGTTGATAGTGGGTGTTCACGGCACATGACTGGTGAAAGATCAAACTTTCTCTCACTTACAGCTCTGAATGGTGGGAGTGTAGCATTTGGAAACGACAAGTCTAGGACAATTGTCGGTATAGGTAATATTGGTAAAACTCTCTCCCACTCAATTGATAATGTGCACTTAGTTGATGGGTTAAAGCACAATTTGCTAAGTGTGACCCAACTGTGTGACAAGAACAACCTAGTACTGTTTTCAAAAACACGTTGCTTGGTTGTGAATGACGACACAGGAGATGTTGTGCTGAGGGGGAAGCGATGTCAAAATGTTTATAAAGTTTGTATTTCCACTCTTCCCGAAAATAATCTGACTTGTTTAAATGCATTAAATGATGATATAATGCTATGGCACAAGAGACTAGGTCATGCAAGCTTATCCTTGTTAAACAAACTTGTTTCAAAAGCCCTAGTTATTGGACTACCTTCCATCAAATTTAATGATGACAAGGTATGTGAAGCTTGTGCAAAAGGCAAACAAGTCAGATCTTCTTTTAAATCGAAAAAATGGGTAAGCACTACTCGACCTCTAGAATTATTACACATTGATTTGTGTGGTCCCATGAGGGTAACCAGTAGAGGTGGAAAAAAGTATGTGCTTGTTGTAGTAGATGATTACTCTCGATTTACTTGGACCTTGTTTTTGGCATCCAAAGATGAAACCTTTGAGAATTTTATTGCCTTTCTCAAAAAGGTTGAAAAGAGAGTAGACACTCTTTAATTAGCTTGAGATCTGATCATGGAACTGAGTTTGAAAATGCAAGTTTTATCAACTATTGTAATGAACATAGTGTTGATCATAACTTCTCAGCTCCAAGAACACCACAACAAAATGGGTTGGTTGAGCGCAAAAATCGCACCCTGGAAGACATGACCAGAACAATGCTTATTGCTAGTGGTCTTCCTAGGTATTTCTGGGCAGAAGCATTGAACACCTCATGTTACATTATAAATAGATGCATGATCAGACCCATTTTGAGCAAAACTCCTTATGAACTTTTCAAGGGCAAAAAACCCAATATTACGCACCTAAGGACATTTGGTTGTAGGTGTTTTGTGCATAATAATGGGAAGAATGCCTTAGGAAAGTTTGACCCTAGGAGTGATGAGGCAATATTCCTTGGCTATTCTTCTCACAGCAAGGCATACAAAGTCTTTAACAAAAGAACCTTGTGTGTTGAGGAAAGTGTGCATGTGCTTTCTAATGAATCTAACGTGTTGAGTGAGAATGATGCACAGGAAGATGAACTTGAATTAGGTCTTGTTCGAAAAGAAGTGTTGCTCCAAGATAAACAAGGTAAGAACACCATAGAGAAAACAACTCCTGAAGGTGTTCCTCAGAACAGCAGGCAAGGTGAACACCAAACAGGGGAAAACACCGCTGAACCCTGTTCGGAACCGTGTTCTTCAGGAATAGACTTACAAACATGTGCAAAAACAGGCTCGGGAGATGATCGTAAGCATTATGTTACGACTAGAGTAGAGCATGGGTCTGTGGATCCTCTTACTCCACGACCATGGAAGCACTATAGTTCACACCCTCTTGATCAAATCTTGTCAGATATTAATACTGGAGTGCAAACTAGATCTAAACTAAAGAATTTTGTGCTTTCTATGCTTTTCTTTCTAACATTGAGCCAAAAAGTGTGAATGAAGCTCTTGCAGATTCAGATTGGATCACTGCTATGCAAGAAGAGCTTCATCAATTTGAGAGAAACAAAGTATGGCACCTTGTACCTAAACCTGCAGAGAGAACAATCATTAGAACCAAGTGGGTGTTCCGAAACAAATTGGATGAGTCAGGAACAGTCACTAGGAACAAGGCACGGCTGGTTGTTCAAGGGTATAATCAAGAAGAAGGGATCGATTATGAAGAAACCTTTGCACCAGTTGCTAGAATTGAGGCTATTCGAATATTAATAGCCTTTGCAGCTCATATGGAAATCAAGCTATATCAAATGGATGTTAAAAGTGCATTCCTAAACGGATACCTTAAAGAAGAGGTGTATGTCAAACAACCCCCTGGTTTTGAAAATGGTGATTTTCCAAATCCTGTTTTTAAACTTGACAAGGCACTTTATGGTTTAAAACAAGCTCCAAGAGCTTGGTATGAACGGTTGTCAAGTTTTTTACTTGAAAATGATTTTAGAAGAGGCAAGGTAGACAATACCTTGTTTCTAAAATATAAGGGGGAACATTTTTTGATTGTCCAAATATATGTTGATGATATTATATTTGGTGCAACTCATCATAATTTATGCAATGAATTTTCAAATATGATGAGGAGTGAGTTTGAGATGAGCATGATGGGTGAGCTTAATTTTTTCTTAGGCTTACAAATCAAGCAAACCCCAAACGGCACCATGATCCATCAGCAAAAGTATATCAAGGAGTTACTTAAGCGTTTTGGGATGAAGTCAGCCAAACCCATAGACACTCCTATTTCTCCTTCAACCAAGTTGGTTATGGATGATGGGAGTCCCTCAGTTAAGGAGAAACTCTATCGGGGTATGATTGGGTCACTCTTATATCTAACCGCTAGTAGACCTGATATTGTTTTTAGTGTTGGTTTATGTGCCCGTTTTCAGTCTAACCCTAAGGAAACTCATCTTAAGGCTGTTAAACGGATACTAAGGTATTGAAAACATACACCCAATTTAGCTTTATGGTATCCTAAAGGTTGCAATTTTGATCTTATTGGATATGCTGACGCTGACTATGCTGGATTCCTAGTTGATAGAAAGAGTACCTCAGGTATGACTCACTTTCTTGGACCTTGTTTGGTATCTTGGGCTACCAAGAAGAAACATTCAGTTGCCATGTCCACGGCAGAAGCTGAATATGTTGCAGCAGCTTCATGTTGTGCTCAACTGTTGTGAATAAGGCAACAGCTTAAGGACTTTTGTGTTGACATTGGATGCATTCCTATTTTTTGTGATAACACAAGTGCAATTAAAATTGCCAAAAATCCATGTCAACATAAAAGAACAAAGCATATTGACATTCGACATCATTTCTTGAGAGATAACGTTGAAAAGGGTTTAATCTCTATGAATTTTTGCTCAACGGAAAATCAAATTGCTGATATATTCACTAAGGCACTCGCTAGAGATCATTTTGAAAGAAATAGCCTGGAACTAGGGTTGGTGAGAACACCCTGAGATACCTGTTTCCAGAACATGAACTGGGTTTGGTAAGATCAACCTTTACTCCCTGTTCTCTCCCCCTGTTTGCAAATTTTATTAATAACGGATGTGATTGCATACACCTGAATTGCGTGCATTTTTTTTGTCTCTTATCTACTTAGTACAGCATAAGGGGATGCACTGGAGCCGTCTTAATGCCATTCAGTCGAATCAGATCAGACGGCAAAGAACAGGCATAATACAGAGAACAGGTACGCCCCTTGGTTGCTCGGTGTGTTTTCTTTCCTTCCCAGGGCACAAGATGTTAATGCTCCTACCCGTTGCAAATCAAGAAATCTTCTCAAAGATTCGGCTGCTCTCTCTCTCTCTCTCTTTATATGCCCTGCTCTCAGTACTATCGTTTATCTCGCCCTCAAGCAAAAACCGAACATCCTGCAAACACCTTAAACCCTAATCTCTCTCTTCTAGCAAAAATGGCTTCCAACAACTCTTCTCAATCAAAGCCCTCGTTCTTGCAGCCTCAATCCCTGCTCCCCCTCGCCCAATTCTTTACAAGCCTTTCAAGTTCCTGAATCGCTTGTCCCTAAAATCAGTGGGAATGGGGGTGGATGATATTCCCTTTGAATGTGGAAGGGAATTGGTGTTCCTCGTAGGGGCAATTGCTTGTCCCATTTCAGTTGAGTCAGAGGGAGCAAAGTCGGGGTCTCAAGAACAATTCTTGGAAACCCCTGAAGGGTTTAATTTTGAGCCCTGTTCTTCTGGGTTGTTCTCTGACACCGCGACAGAAACAGGGGCTGCCTCTGTCGAAGGTGTGTTTGTGGAGGATCTGCATGTCGACTTCCAAGGGAAGTCGAATGAGTCGTCAGAGCAGAGTCTAGAGAAGAATTCTCTCCCTGAGGCTGAAATCTCCACTCCAGACTTTCAAACTGGAGAGAAAAGGAAGAGGGTGAAAATCGTGGCTAGGCGTAGCAGAACGCCAAGAACAAGGCCACAACCAAGGTCTCAACCCTCTCAAACTCCCTCTTCTCCTCAATCCTCTGAGCCCTCTCGAAAATCTGCAAGGCTAGCGTTTCAATCCTCTCATCGTCCCTCCAAACCCTCTGCTCCTATCATCGAGGAGATTTCTTCTTCTTCTGAAGGGTTCTCGAGTTCTGACTCTGAGAACACCACCTTCAAACAGGAACACCGGTGTTTTTCGAGTCCTCTGAAGAACAAACTCCTCCAAAACCAACCAATAAACCTGCTGTGAAGCCCTCTCCTGCCAAAACACCCCTCAAGCGAAAGCCCAGAACAGCTCCCCTACCAGAAACTACCACCTTTGTTCCTGTCCTTAAACACCCAAAGCAGTTCACTCCCTCTCCTATGTCTGACAAACATGCGCAGTTGCTGAAGCGCAATGTCGTTAGGGGGAAGGTAGTGAATGTAAGCTTTTTCGAGGAACAGGGTCTGGGGGTGTTCTTGAACAAGCTTCGAGACCAAGGCTGGCTTGAGTTGTTTGCAAACACCCAGCAAGGGTGTTCTGTGCCCGAGTTGGCTGAATTCTATGCCAACTGCTCTGTCACAAATGGGGTAGTGACAAGTGCTGTCAATGAGTGCCATTTCTCCTTTGATGCAGCCACCCTTGGTGACATTCTGGGCATCCATTCTCGTGGATTTGCTGTGTATGTGAGGGAAGACAAAACTGCCCTGGAAACAGCCAGGCTTTAGAGGTGTCCAAACGCCTTAGTCAAAAACAGGGCCTGAGAACACCCCTCTCGGTTAAGAAGGGTGAAATGACCTCCTTGCACCAACTACTGTTTATGTTCACCATCAAGAACATAATACCGCGAGGTCAAGGGCGAAACTCAGCAGATGCCTTCGATCAATGTCTGGTGGACCTACTGGATCGGGAGGAACCAGTAAACCTCCCTGCAATCATGATTCGCCACATAGAGCGAATTGCGAACACCACCCGGGCACATGATCTTGGCTATGGGTTTCTGTTGACAAGGGTGCTTGAGCACTTTGGGATAGTGCTCACACGAAGAGTGGCGGCCCAAATCATTGATGAGATTGGGATTGACACTCTGCTAGGGTGTGGCTATGAGGTTGGCGAAGGGTCAGTCTCCAAACAGGGTCGTCGACCACCTCGACCACCTGTTTCTAGGCAACCTTCCGTCAAGGTTGAGGCTGTTCTTGAGGACAATGCTCGCCTCAAGGATGAGCTCTCAGCTGTCAAGGCTGCTCTTGCTGAGGAACGAGCTCTCTCGGCCAAACGCCATGAAGATTTGCTTGCACTTCTCTCCACTCTTGCCCCTAGCATCCCCTCCTCTGCAAACGAAACCACCCCCTGCTCCCTGATTCTCTAGGCTGTTCTCTTGTTTCCTCTCATCTTAGTTTTTGGCATTGTAATGTTTTTAATGCAATATCCCTTTATTAATGCTACTTGCACCTTATGCTCTATATTGCTTTTCTTGCATTACTCCTGTTGCTTATGTTTTTTAATGATGCCAAAAGGGGGAATAAGACCATATGGACAGATATGATATGACCTAGCACCTAGAGGATCCCAGATATGACCTAGCACCTAGAGGATCCCTATCAGCAGATCCCTATCAGCATTAAACGTTGTTAAGCGCGTTTAAATTTTGTCAATATGGTCACTTGGTTTGTCATCATCAAAAAGGGGGAATTTGTTGATTATATTTAGTTTTGATGATAACAGATCCAAGTGTAAAAATTTGTCCAAGTAATGTTGCTCCGAACACGATCTCCAAACAGGCCTAACTGGTGTTTGTGATCTTTATTGTATTAACTGGTTTGCTACATGTGAGAACAAGTCTTCAAAACAGGGTTTACTTGGTGATTCTATATTAAGTCAAGAACACCATCTCGACAGTTGATTGTAAAGCATGTTCCTGAACTCTCGCAATGCAAAGAACAACCCCAGCAAACAAGGTGGCCTTGGTGTTCACAGCAGCTCTACAAATCTCGGACAAGATGATTGGTTCAAAACAAGAAGTCTTGGGTATATAGGTTTTATTTAATTAGACTCTTGTTAATATGCCAATATTGAAAACATCATTTTAAACACCTCTTGAATCGGTATTTGCGCTAAAGTACTTCAGAACACCAGTTGCGAACAACCCTGCAAACAGGGTGCCTAGGGTGTTTCTGAACTGCAGTGGCCATACCCGATTATTTTTGAAAATTCATTTTGGTTGGCCAAGATCTCCAGAATACTTTCTTTGAATTTCAAAATTGCTATTTTTCTGGAGAGGATAGTTCTTGAAAATATTATGGAGATTTGCGAAAATAGGTTTGGGAGATTTGCCAAATCAAAAGATTCCTATGACTATATTTTCGGATTTGGTAAAAGCTGAAAATCTCTTTAAACCTCTTCACGGCTATGGGAAGATAAGGGTTATCTTTTAAGATAACAAAATCCCTTATATTTTGGGATAAATTCATCATTAGCCGTTGGAGAATATATTTTGTTTGCAAATCATTTTCCATACTTAGCTGAGTCTTTGGTTTTTGACCGTTGGACCTTGTGTTTAAAAACCGCAGCTTTTCTCTCCCGTAGAGAAGCCAAGAAGCAGATAGAAAAAACTCAGACTGAAAAAGAGAAGCAACACAGCTTTCTGAAAAATCTGAAAAAAATCAGGAAACTCGGTTTTCACATTAAAATTCTTGAGCTTCATTCTGAAAAGCAAAACCGTGACAAGCTGTGTTTGATTTAAGTTTTCAAACCATTGGCATAATAGGATCTTCATTGTACCTTACATCTGCTTAGTGAGAAGCACCCCCTGTAAGGTGTTTGTAACCCTGATCTTGGATCAGAAAAGTGAGTGAGTGTGTCCTAGTCGTGTGGACTTGGACGTGTCTAATCTTGCAAAGGTTGGACGTGGTGTAACCTGTCTTTGGGAAGAAGGTTACGTGGTTGCAAGTTGTAACAAGGTGTGTTACATTTGTAACGTGTGAAGCCCGTTAGTGAAAGTGGTTAAATCCTACACGAGGTAGGTCGTGGTTTTTCACACCTCAGTTGGGCTAGAGGTGTTTTCCACGTAAAAATTGTGTGTGCTTTATTTTCCGCATTTATCTTGGTGATTTTCGCATCTGCAATATTTGAGAACACCCCGTGCAAACAAGCTATCAGGGTGTTTGTCATTTGAGAACAACCTCTGTGAGGGTGTTTGTTATTTACAACGCAAAAATCAGACACCACAATTCACCCCCCCTCTTGTGGTTGTATACTCACGAACTCAACACAAAACTACCATGCCCACAGTAGATCGAGTAGCTCATTTTCTCCAAAAGAGTGTGGTACGGGGCAAAATTGTCAAAGTTGCTTATTTTCAAGAACACGGCCTGGAGATGCTCCTGGATAAGCTTACAGTCCAGGGTTGGCTCGGCCTCTTTGCAAACACCCAGAGAGGGTGTTCAGTACCTGATTTAGCTAAATTCTATGCCAACTGTAATGTCACCAACGGAGTGGTGACAAGTATGGTCAATGGGAAGGGGGATATGGTTCAACACAAAAGAATTGGGAGAAATTCTAGGAGTTCCTGCTGAGGGCTTTGGGGTGTATGTAAGGGAAAACAAGACAGTACTCGGAGCTGAAAGATTGCTCCAATTGACTCAAAGGTTGAGTCAACAACCAGGGTTGAAAACATCCAGGTCAGTCAAGAAGGGGGAGATGACACCTTGTTACCGGTTGCTCTTCTAGTTTATCATCAAAAACATCATCCCCTGGGGCCAAGGGCGTAACCTTGCAGATGCAATGGATCAATGCCTTACCGATCTTCTGGATCGGAGAGAGCAGATCAACCTGCCAGCCATCATGATCAGTCATATCTCCCGCATTGCAAACACGGCTAGAGAACATGACCTGGGGTATGGATTTCTTCTGACTTTAGTCTTTGAGCACTTTGGGGTTTCTTTACAGAAGAAAGTCGGGGTGCAAGTGACAGATGAGATAGGTAGTAGCACCCTGATTAGTTATAGGTTCAAGCTTGCAAAGGGTGAGACTGCTGATTCCAAACAGGGGCCTCGAACACCCTTTACCCCTGTTTCTGGTTCTTCCTCCAGTGAGCCTTCTGCTGATGCCTTGCTTCTGGACCAAAACCGGTTGAAGACCGAGCTCACTGAGGTTAAAGCTGCACTTGCCGGGAAGAAGGCTCTCAATGCCAAGCGCCATGAGGATCTGATGTCAATCCTCTCCGTCCTCACAGCCAAACTCTCTTCTCCTCCACCCTGAATCAGCTCAACCCCTTGATCCTTCCCTGTTCTGTCTTCCTTTATTTTTCACCCTGTTCTCAACAACTGTTCTCACTATCTGGTTGTGCTTTGTGACTGACAATGGTTTATGCTAATCTTGGTTGGATCTACTGTACTGTTGTGCCATGCTTGTCTTCTTGTTGTTATTTGTTTATGCATGACTCGGATGGCCAATATCATTACCGTATCATATACTTGAGTGTATCGCAGGGTGTTTTTTCCTCCATTACCTAAGTGGTGGTGACTGCAAACACCTTGCTTCTCTTGTTTGACCTGACCATCCTTTTTCGATGATGTCAAAAGGGGGAAGATGGGCATGACCATGATCATTTTAGTTTAACCTAGCTCCAGTTGACTTCTTAAAAAGGGTGAAGATGGGCATGACCATGATCGATTTAGCTTGACTGAAACTTGCTTCTGTCTTTTATGTCAATATGGTCATTTGGTTTGTCATCATCAAAAAGGGGAAAATTGTTGACAATATTGGGACATTGTTGACCCCATCCTTATGTAATGTGAGGTTTTGATGATAACAAACACAAATGTAATATACACTTGAGTGTGTTGATCGAACAGGTTCCAAATACTATTTGAAAAACTTTGAAATTGCTTGATTAACCATGGTCGAGAACAGGTCTTAAGAACAGTTCCTCAGAACAGCTGAATGGCAAAGAACTTAAAGCGCATCCAAGACATGGAGTACTTCAGAAACAGCTCAGGAAACAGTTCTGAGTAACATCACAGCATTGGAGTGACAAGTCCAAATTCTATAGATGCTGTCCGATTGATTCAACAAGAGTCTTGGTCTGTTATAGGTTTTATTTTCTTAGATTCTTGTTAATATGCCACTTAGAAGATCTTGATTTAACATCTACTTTGAATGTTTTTAAGAGCACTGTCTCAGATCAGTTCTGAGATTAGAGTTCAGACTGTTTTCTAGCTAAAACGATTGTTCATAGTTTTCCTAAAACTTTGGGCTGACGATTCTGAAATTATTTGAGATATATTTTCTGTTATCATTAGACCCAAAATAAGCTATTCTTGGCTTTGAAAATATTGTTAAAAGATTGATTTTATCTTTGGAAAAATATCCACCAAATAAATCTTATTTTTGGAAGGATAAGATAAGGAAAGATATGGGAGATTTCCTATTACAATTTGGAAAGGAGAGTTCTCTTTCTTTTATCTCCTTGCAGCACAAGGATTCAAGAGGGTTAAGGTTTACTCTTTTACCCATATGCATCACACTATTTAAGGAAGATTTTTCCCTCATTATTTCTCACGGGTTTCACACGGTTTTTCAAGGAGTTTTAACTTGCAAATCATATTTTCAGAAAAACCATCAAAGTGTGTGTGAAAATTGAGTCTTCTTCCTTGGCATACTAGGAGCAAAAATTGTACCTTACATTCGCTTAATTAGAAGCACAAAAGTAAGGTGTTTTTATTCTCTTCTTTCATCAAAGTGAGAGTTGAGTGTGTCCAAGCCTAGGGAGGCTTTGGACGTGTGTAATTTGTCTTGAAAAGACAATTACGTGAGTGTGTCCAAGTCAGGGAGACTCAGACGTAGTGTGTAACTAGTCTAAGGGTAGACCGTTACGTGAGTTGCAATTGTAACAGAGAAGGTTACCTTTGTAACGTGTTTAGCCCGTTTAGTAGAACTGTGTGAAAATCCTACTGGGGTAGGTCGTGGTTTTCGCCTCGGTTGGGCTCGAGGTGTTTCCACGTAAAAATCTTGTGTTCTCACTTTTTACTTATTTTCACTGTTTTACACCTTCTGTGCACATTACAAACAGTCCGTCCAAACAAGGCCCAAGCCTGTTCCCAGAAACTGCGAAAATTTGCCAACACAATTTACCCCCCCTCTTGTGTTAGTGTACTCTCTTAAATCTAACAATATGTATGTTAATAAACTCTTTTCTATAGTATAATCTATTCAACAATTGAGAATGATTATTTTTCCTTTCTTCAAGTAATGCGCCCCTTAGCCAAAAAGTAGATCTTATGAGTTATTCCGATGATGATTAAACTTGCAAGTTGTTGCTGCTTATTGGGATTCATTTCTTAAATGGTCGGAATTCTTAGAACTAAAAACAATAAAAAGAAGAGAGAGATGAAGAAAAGAAAAAGAAATGGACGTAAAGGAAGGTAACGACGAATGGATGAGGGAGAAAATGCTTCATTTAAAGGAAGTGTAACATTGATAATGTGTCTTTAGGACTGAATTATCATTCATAGAGCTTCCTTAAACTCTTATATATAGATGCAGTTCTTGTCTTTATAAACACAAGAAAAACAAAACAACAAATACAACCAAACGAGACACACTCGAGGAAGCCACCGAGAATTGGTGAGGATGTTCCACCAAAATTAGGTAAGAGTTATTTTTTGTATGCCATCAAAATGGGTGAGACATTAAGAGTATATCCTTTAAATTGTCTAGTGGAGTTGCAGTTGTAATCTTACTATAAAATAGTTGAAGTATTTTTGCACTAATGGTCCCGTGATTTTTAACTTCGTTTTGAATGTTTTTTCATGTAAAAATCGCGTGTCCCTGTCTGTAATATTTATTTATTTTTTAATTGCCTATCTTAATTGCACAGGGAGGGAAAAGAATTAGCTTTCGCATTAGTAACTTGCCTTTTCCCAACAGTTATATCAGAGCATACATAGAGCAACCATATTCTTGTGTAATCAAGATGGAAGGTGTTGTCACTTATGATGGTGACATTATCAAACTTACTGCAGATAATTACTTCTATTGGAAGGCCATGATGTAGGACCATCTAATTTATAAAAACCTTACTGAGCCTATTTTGAACCAAAATATGCCAGAAGGTAAAAATGAAAATGAATGGAAGTTGTTAAATCACAAAGCAGTTCTGATAATTTAAAGTACCTAGACAGAAGTTTGTTTGGGCATGTGTCAAATTTTGACAATGCACATGAACTTCAGACAAAACTTAAGTCCTTGATCCAAAAGAAGATGTCGTGTAACAAAGCTCTATTCATAAGACCATTGGTGAAGCTTCAGTATAGCGACGAGCAAAGTATGGTTGAGCACTCACGGGGCTTGTAAATCAATTGGCAAAGATTGAGATGAAACTTGATGACGAGTTGAAGGCACTACTGCTTGTCAGTGCATTGCCCAAGAATTGGGACACATTGGTAGTTACATTAAGTAACTCTACCCTAGTGGGAAAAATCACTATGGATACTGTGACATACAATCTCCTAAATGAAGAAGCAAGGAGGAAAGAAATAGGCATCACAGCATATCTGAAGCCAATTTTATTAACAACCATGATAGAAGTGAGAACAGCTGGAGAAATCAAGGACGTGATAAGTCCAGGGGGAAATCTAAATCTCGTACTAAACTAGCTTGTTATTATTGTGGCAAGCTAAGTCACAAGAAATCTATTTGTCGATATTACAAGAGAGATCAAAAGGCTAAAAAATTAAGCTAGATCAGAGTAAACATAAAAAAAGAAGATAAAAGTGTTACTGCCGTAGCAGTAAATGATGACAATGACATGTTCCTCACCAGAGAAGAGAATTATCTCAATCTAACATATAATGATTGTTTGTGGATTGTTGACTTAGATGCTACCTTCCATGTCACTCCACATGAACATTTTTCTCATCTTACCAAGGTGGTGATTTTAGTTAGGTAAAGATGGAAAATCAAGTTTCGAGCAAGATCGTTGGTATTGGTGACATCACCTTAATAACCAACATAGAATGCAAGCTCATGTTAAAAGATGTGAGGCATGTTCTAGATATGCGGCTCAATCCTATATCGATAGGAAAACTTGATGATGTCGGTTTGGTTAATCACTTTTGTGATGGAATATGGAAGCTCAACGAAGGAAGTCTAATCATTGGTAGAAGAAAAGAGGAAGGTTCCTTGTACTTTATGTAAGGAAAGTTGTGCAAAGGAGAGGTTAACATTGCCTATAGTAACTCAAATTTGGAGTTATGACATAAAATACTCGGACACATGATTGAAAAAGGATTACAGATCATTGCTAGAAAAGATCTCCTTTCCAACATAAAGGGTAAATCGCTTGAGCCTTATAGAGAATCTTTGGCTAGCAAACAACATACAGTGGCATTTCATAAAAATGTCCGATCCACTAGAAGAAACCGCATTTTTAATTTGGTTCATAGTGATGTATGCTCTATGACAGAAAAGTCGCTTGGCATATCGAAGCATTATACTTTGTTACTTTTATCGATGACCACTCAAGAAAGGTTTGAGTCTCTTTGTTGAACACAAAAGGTCAAGTACTTGAAGCGTTCAAGGAGTTTCACGCTAAGGCGGAACGTGAACTAGACAAAACTTAAAGAGTGTTCGAGTAGACAATGGTGGAGAATACCATGGCCCCTTTGAATAATATTGCAAGTTGCATGGGATCAGGCTAGAAAAAATTCCATGCTGTATAAGGCTTATGAACGTTATCTATCACTATAATAGTCTCAATATCTCCCACCAGGAAGCATTTCATCTTTTTCCTACATGATTTAATAGCTGTGATATGGCTTGGATAGCTTTTCTTACTATGTTGTATCTTTTTCCTTTAATAGGTTCGATATCACTCAATCCGCTTTGAAACAAAAAGATAGAAGCAAGTATGCTTTCTACCTCCTCTTTTGAGGGGATATGTGGATTCTTATTAATTTCCTGAAAATAGACTCGGATTGTTATATTCTCTATATATTCTCCTTCATATATTTCTTCATATTGTGTAATAAGATTAACGATATTAGCATACGAAGACACTGCAGCTAAAAATGGCTTAGCTGAGAGAATGAATCAGACTATTAAAGAAAGAATTCGTTGTATACTTGCTCATACTAAACTCTCTAAATCTGTTTGGGAAGAGGCCGAGAAGACTACCGTTGACATAATGAACCTTTCACCATCAGTTTCTTTAGAAGGAAATTTGTTATAGAGATAAGGTATCATACAACCGCCTGAAAGTATTTGGCTATTGAGCATTCGTCCATATTCCTAAGGACGAGCGAGCCAAACTTGATTCGAAAACAAAGGAGTGTGCTTACCTCGAATCACCAAGAGATGAATTTGGCTACTGACTTTGGGATACTTTAAGTAGAAGGAATATAAGAAGTTGTGATGTTGTATTCTTTGAGGACCAAACCATGGAAGATTTAAAAAAGAAAAAGCCTAAACATAGAGTTATTCGAGGTTTAATACTGGTCCATCCCCTATAGCTCATGATAATGCAGGGGAGGACACAACTGAAAATAATAATGAGACTAGCACAAATGACAATCCTGCCTCTTCCTCCAACAATGATCAAAAGGAAGGTCATTATGAGTCAACTAGATTCGATACTGAATCCACTGAGCAAAGATCTCAAGAAGAGTCTCAGTTGAGGCGATCCACTAGAAAAAGAAGAACATCCATTAGATATCCAAATGAATACATAACTCTTATGGATGAGGAAAAGCCTCAGAGTTACGAAGAACAACTGTTGATAGCCATAAGGTAGAATGGTGAAAGCCATGCAAGAAGAAATGAAATCCTTACATGAGAATTGTTGATTATATTTAGTTTTGATGATAACAAATCCAAGTGTAAAAATTTGTCCAAGTAATGTTGCTCCGAACACGATATCCAAACAGGCCTAACTCGTGTTTGTGATCTTTATTGTATTAACTGGTTTGCTACATGTGAGAACAAGTCTTCTAGACAGGTTTTACTTGGTGATTCCATATTAAGTCAAGAACACCATCTCGACATTTGATTGTAAAGCGTGTTCCTGAACTCTAGCAATGCAAAGAACAACCCCAGCAAACAAGGTGGCCTTGGTGTTCACAGCAGCTCTACAAATCTCGGACAAGATTACTGGTTCAAAACAAGAAGTCTTGGGTATATAGGTTTTATTTAATTAGACTCTTGTTAATATGCCAATATTGAAAACATCATTTTAAACACCTCTTGGATCGGTATTTGCGCTAAGTACTTCAGAACACCATTTGCGAACAACCCTGCAAACAGGGTGCCTAGGGTGTTTCTGAACTGCAGTGGCCATACCCGATTATTTTTTGAAAATTCATTTTGGTTGGCCAAGATCTCCAGAATACTTTCTTTGAATTTCAAAATTGCTATTTTTCTGGAGAGGATAGTTCTTGAAAATATTATGGAGATTTGCGAAAATAGGTTTGGGAGATTGGCCAAATCAAAAGATTCCTATGACTATATTTTCGGATTTGGTAAAAGCTGAAAATCTCTTTAAACCTCTTCACGGCTATGGGAAGATAAGGGTTATCTTTTAAGATAACAAAATCCATTATATTTTGGGATAAATTCATCATTAGCCGTTGGAGAATATATTTTGTTTGCAAATCATTTTCCACACTTAGCTGAGTCTTTGGTTTTTGACCGTTGGACCTTGTGTTTAAAAACCGCAGCTTTTCTCTCCCGTAGAGAAGCCAAGAAGCAGATAGAAAAAACTCAGACTGAAAAACAGAAGCAACACAGCTTTCTGAAAAATCTGGAAAAATCAGGAAACTCGGTTTTCACATTAAAATTCTTGATCTTCATTCTGAAAAGCAAAACCGTGACAAGCTGTGTTTGATTTGAGTTTTCAAACCATTGGCATAATAGGATCTTCATTGTGCCTTACATCTGCTTAGTGAGAAGCACCCCCTGTAAGGTGTTTGTAACCCTGATCTTGGATCAGAAAAGTGAGTGAGTGTGTCATAGTCGTGTGGACTTGGACGTGTCTAATCTTGCGAAGGTTGGACGTGGTGTAACCTGTCTTTGGAAAAAGGTTATGTGGTTGCAAGTTGTAACAAGGTGTGTTGCATTTGTAACGTGTGAAGCCCGTTAGTGAAAGTGGTTAAATCCTACACGAGGTAGGTCGTGGTTTTTCACACCTCAGTTTGGCTAGAGGTGTTTTCCACGTAAAAATTGTGTGTGCTTTATTTTCCGCATTTATCTTGGTGATTTTCGCATCTGTAATAATTGAGAACACCCCGTGCAAACAAGCTATCAGGGTGTTTGTCATTTGAGAACAACCTCTACTAGGGTGTTTGTTATTTACAACACGAAAATCAGACACTACAATTCACCCCCCCTCTTGTGGTTGTATACTCACAAACTCAACAAGTGGTATCAGAGCGGGTTCTCTTATAAAAGGTTAACACCTTGAGAGATTCTGAAGATGAGTACCCCACAAGGAATTCTTGAAGGGCAATCCATTACTCGTCCACCCTATTTCAACGGCCAACATTATAGTTTGTGGAAGAATAGGATGGAGAACTATATTCAGGCAGAAGATTATGAATTATTGATGCTCATCAAGAACGGGCCCCTTGTTCCCACCAAGGTGCTTGAAGATGGTAAGAAGGTTCCCAAGGAATCCATAGAGTTTGATGCCGAGGACTACAAGAAAATGGAGAAAAATGCCAAGGCCAAAAAGATTCTATATTTTGGCCTAGGACCCGATGAATACACTCGCATCTCTGAGTGTGAATCAGCCCAAGCTATCTGGAATGCTCTGCAAGTTGCTCATGAAGGTACGAGTCAAGTTAAACAATCTAGAATTGAGCTACTTATGCGACAATATGAGTTGTTTGATATGGTTGATCATGAAACTGTGATGGACATGTATACACGGTTCACCCACATCACGAACGAGTTAAAATCCCTGGGAAGATCTTTCACCACTGAAGAGTTGGTGAGGAAAATCCTCAGAATTTTACCTCGCCCGTGGGAGGCCAAAGTAACAGCCATCCAAGAGGCTAAAGACATGAACCAGATCACCCTCGACGAGTTGATTAGAAATCTCCAGACCTATGAACTCTGAAAGAACTCACAGCAAAGAGAGGAGCAAAAGAAGGATCGTGGGCTTGCCTTGAAAGCACATGAGGACACGGACTCTGACCTTGAAGATGAAGAAATGGCCCTAATGTCCAGAAAATTCAAGAAAGTCTTCAAAAAGGTCAAGGAAAACAACAAAAGAAAAGACTTCAGCAAGTCCAGAAACACCTCCAAAGAATAGCTCACAGGGTGTTTCAAGTGCGGTAAACCAGATCACTTAGTCAAAAATTGCTCTCTGCTTCGAGAAGATCAGACGCCCGAACACCCTCGAAAACAGGTTCGAAAACACCCTGTAAACAATCTGGGCAAGCGATTCTCAAAAGCTATGCTGGCTGCTTGGGGAGATTCCTCTGAGGATGAAGGAGAATCTGAAGCTGAAGAAGGGGTCGTAGCACTTATGGCACAAAGTGACTCAGATTCATATGATGAATCAACAATCAGCCTCTCAGATCTCAAGAGCAAGGTACATGGTCTTAACAAAGCTACTTTAGAAGAACTTCTATATAATCTGATAGACACTTGTGCTGATCTAAAAAGAGAAGTTCGTGACCTAGAACTTGAAAATGAAATTCTTAAAAATAAAAACCTCGGTTTACATGAGAATATTAACTTGCTCAAAGAAAACCTCTTTATAAAAGAAGGAGATTATTCTCGAATGGAGGAAAAACTCTTTGAGGTAGAGGGAATGGTTGAGTCCTTGCTCAGGGAGAACAAAGGTTTGCATGCTGATATAGAAAAACTGGAAAACGAGCTTACCACAACCAAGCGCTGGAACGAGTCCTCACAAGCCCTTGATTGGTTAAACACTCACCACAGTCGAAACAAAAAGGGACTTGTGTATAAGTCTAAACGAACAGTCTACCCAATTCACAGAAAGTATGTGGGATTACCTGAAAACATTGTTTGCTTTCATTGTGGCAAAACGGGTCATTATAGATACACTTGCCCTTTAAGAAAACATGCCAATGAAAAGAATGAAAGGTATGTGAAACAAATCTGGATTAGAAAAGATGAGCTTTACATGTCTAAAGAAATGGGACCCAAGTGAATCTGGGTTCCCAAAACTAACCCGTGATTTGTTTTGCAGGCTGAAGTTAGAGAGAACAACCTTACGAACAACCCCACTAACACCCTTGGAAACAGGCATTTGTGGTTTGTTGATAGTGGGTGTTCACGGCACATGACTGGTGAAAGATCAAACTTTCTCTCACTTACAGCTCTGAATGGTGGGAGTGTAGCATTTGGAAACGGCAAGTCTGGGACAATTGTCGGTATAGGTAATATTGGTAAAACTCTCTCCCACTTAATTGATAATGTGCACTTAGTTGATGGGTTAAAGCACAATTTGCTAAGTGTGTCCCAACTGTGTGACAAGAACAACCTAATACTGTTTTCAAAAACACGTTGCTTGGTTGTGAATGACGACACAAGAGATGTTGTGTTGAGGGGGAAGCGATGTCAAAATGTTTATAAAGTTTGTATTTCCACTCTTCCCCAAAATAATCTGACTTGTTTAAATGCATTAAATGATGATATAATGCTATGGCACAAGAGACTAAGTCATGCAAGCTTATCCTTGTTAAGCAAACTTGTTTCAAAAGACCTAGTTATTGGACTACCTTCCATCAAATTTAATGATGACAAGGTATGTGAAGCTTGTGCAAAAGGCAGACAAGTCAGATCTTCTTTTAAATCGAAAAAATGTGTAAGCACTACTCGACCTCTAGAATTATTACACATTGATTTGTGTGTTCCCATGAGGGTAACCAGTAGAGGTGGGAAAAAGTATGTGCTTGTTGTAGTGGATGATTACTCTCGATTTACTTGGACCTTGTTTTTGGCATCCAAGAATGAAACCTTTGAGAATTTTATTGCCTTTCTCAAAAAGGTTGAAAAGAGAGTAGGACCCTCTTTAATTAGCTTGAGATCTGATCATGGAACTGAGTTTGAAAATGCAAGTTTTATTAACTATTGTAATGAACATGGTGTTGATCATAACTTCTCAACCCCAAGAACAGCCCAACAAAATAGGGTGGTTGAGCGCAAAAATCGAACTCTGGAAGACATGACCAGAACAATGCTTATAGCTAGTGGTCTTCCTAGGTATTTCTGGGCAGAAGCATTGAACACCTCATGTTACATTATAAATAGATGCATGATCAGACCCATTTTTAGCAAAACTCCTTATGAACTTTTCAAGGGCAGAAAACCCAATATTACGCACCTAAGGACATTTGGTTGTAGGTGTTTTGTGCATAATAATGGGAAGGATGCCTTAAGAAAATTTGACCCTAGGAGTGATGAGGCAATATTCCTTGGCTATTCTTCTCACAGCAAGGCATACAAAGTCTTTAACAAAAGAACCTTGTGTGTGGAGGAAAGTGTGCATGTGCTTTTTAATGAATCTAACGTGTTGAGTGAGAATGATGCACAGGAAGATGAACTTGAATTAGGTCTTGTTCGAAAAGAAGTGTTGCTCCAAGATACACGAGGTAAGAACACCATGGAGAAAACAACTCCTGAAGGTGTTCCTCAGAACAGCAGGCAAGGTGAACACCAAACAGGGGAAAACACCACTGAACCCTGTTCGGAACTGTGTTCTTCAGGAATAGACTTACAAACATGTGCAGAAACAGGCTCGGGAGATGATCGTAAGCATTATGTTACGACTAGAGTAGAGCATGGGTCTGTGGATCCTCTTACTCCACGACCATGGAAGCACCATAGTTCGCACTCTCTTGATCAAATCTTGTCAGATATTAATACTGGAGTGCAAACTAGATCTAAACTAAAGAATTTTTGTGCTTTCTATGCTTTTCTTTCTAACATTGAGCCAAAAAGTGTGAATGAAGCTCTTGCAGAGTCAGATTGGATCACGGCTATGCAAGAAGAGCTTCATCAATTTGAGAGAAACAAAGTATGGCACCTTGTACCTAAACCTGCAGAGAGAGCAATCATTGGAACCAAGTGGGTGTTTCGAAACAAACTGGATGAGTCAGGAACAGTCACTAGGAACAAGGCACGGCTGGTTGTACAAGGATACAATCAAGAAGAAGGGATTGACTATGAAGAAACCTTTGCACCAGTTGCTAGAATTGAGGCTATTCGAATCTTAATAGCCCTTGCAGCTCATATGAAAATCAAGCTATATCAAATGGATGTTAAAAGTGCATTCCTAAACGGATACCTTAAAGAAGAGGTGCATGTCAAACAACCCCCTGGTTTTGAAAATGGTGATTTTCCAAATCATGTTTTTAAACTTGACAAGGCACTTTATGGTTTAAAACAAGCTCCAAGAGCTTGGTATGAACGGTTGTCGAGTTTTTTACTTGAAAATGATTTTAGAAGAGGCAAGGTAGACAATACCTTGTTTCTAAAATCTAAGGGGAAACATTTATTGATTGTCCAAATATATGTTGATGACATTATATTTGGTACAACTCATCATGATTTATGCAATGAATTTTCAAATATGATGAGGAGTGAGTTTGAGATGAGCATGATGGGTGAGCTTAATTTTTTCTTAGGTTTACAAATCAAGTAAACTCCAAACGGCACCATGATCCATCAGCAAAAGTATATCAAGGAGTTACTTAAGCGTTTTGGGATGGAGTCAGCCAAACCCATAGACACTCCTTATTTCTCCTTCAACCAAGTTGGTTATGGATGATGGGAGTCCCTTAGTTGAGGAGAAACTCTATAGGGGTATGATTGGGTCACTCTTATACCTAACCGCTAGTAGACCTGATATTGTTTTTAGTGTTGGTTTATGTGCCCGTTTTCAGTCTAACCCTAAGGAAAATCATCTTAAGGCTGTTAAACGGATACTAAGGTATTTGAAACATACACCCAATTTAGCTTTATGGTATCCTAAGGGTTGCAATTTTGATCTTGTTGGATATGCTGACGCTGACTATGCTGGATTCCTAGTTGATAGAAAGAGTACCTCAGGTATGGCTCATTTTCTTGGACCTTGTTTGGTATCTTGGGCTTCCAAGAAGAAACATTCAGTTGCCATGTCCACAACAGAAGCTGAATATGTTGCAGCAGCTTCATGTTGTACTCAACTGTTGTGGATAAGACAACAGCTTAAGGACTTTTGTGTTGACATTGGATGCATTCCTATTTTTTGTGATAACACAAGTGCAATTAACATTGCCAAAATCCATGTCAACATAAAAGAACAAAGCATATTGACATTCGACATCATTTCTTGAGAGATAATGTTGAAAAGGGTTTAATCTCTTTGAATTTTTGCTCAACGGAAAATCAAATTGCTGATATATTCACTAAGGCACTCGCTAGAGATCATTTTGAAAGAAATAGGCTGGAACTAGGGTTGGTGAGAACACCCTGAGATACCTGTTTCCAGAACATGAACTGGGTTTGGTAAGATCAACCTTTACACCATGTTCTCTCCCCCTGTTTGCAAATTTTATTAATAACGGATGTGATTGCATACACCCGAATTGCATGCATTTTTTTTTTTTTGTCTCTTATCTACTTAGTACAGCATAAGGGGATGTACTGGAGCCGTCTTAATGCCATTCAGGCGAATCAGATCAGACGGCAAAGAACAGGCATAATACAGAGAACAGGTACGCCCCTTGGTTGCTCGGTGTGTTTTCTTTCCTTCCCAAGGCACAAGATGTTAATGCTCCTACCCGTTGCAAATCAAAAAATCTTCTCAAAGATTCGGCTGCTCTCTCTCTCTCTCTCTCTCTCTCTCTCTTTATATGCCCTGCTCTCAGTACTATCGTTCATCTCGCCCTCAAGCAAAAATCGAACATCCTGTAAACACCTTAAACCCTAATCTCTCTCTTCTAGCAACAATGGCTTCCAACAACTCTTCTCAATCAAAAGCCCTCGTTCTTGCAGCCTCAATCCCTGCTCCCCTTCGCGCAATTCTTTACAAGCCTTTCAAGTTCCTGAATCGCTTCTCCCTAAAATCAGTGGGAATGGGGATGGATGATATTCCCTTTGAATGTGGAAGGGAATTGGTGTTCCTCGTAGTGGCAATTGCTTGTCCCATTTTAGTTGAGTCAGAGGGAACAAAGTCGGGGTCTCAAGAACAATTCTTGGAAACCCCTGAAGGATTTAATTTTGAGCCCTGTTCTTCTGGGTTGTTCTCTGACACCGCGACAGAAACAGGGGTTGCCTCTGTCGAAGGTGTGTTTGTGGAGGATCTGCATGTCGACTTCCAAGGGAAGTCGAATGAGTCGTCAGAGGAGAGTCTAGAGAAGAATTCTCTCCCTGAGGCTGAAATCTCCCCTCCAGTCTTTCAAACTGGAGAGAAAAGGAAGAGGGTGAAAATCGTGGCTAGGCGTAGCAGAACGCCAAGAACATGGCCACAACCAAGGTCTCAACCCTCTCAAACTCCCTCTTCTCCTCAATCCTCTAAGCCCTCTCGAAAATCTACAAGGCTAGCGTTTCAATCCTCTCATCGTCCCTCCAAACCCTCTGCTCCTATCATCGAGGAGATTTCTTCTTCTTCTGAAGGGTTCTCGAGTTCTGACTCTGAGAACACCACCTTCAAACGGGGACACCGGTGTTTTCCGAGTCCTCTGAAGAACAATCTCCTCCAAAACCAACCAATAAACCTGCTGTGAAGCCCTCTCCTGCCAAAACACCCCTCAAGCGAAAGCCCAGAACAGCCCCCCTCCCAGAAACTACCACCTCTGTTCCTGTCCTTAAACGCCCAAAGCAGTTCACTCCCTCTCCTATGTCTGACAAACATGCGCAGTTGCTGAAGCACAATGTCGTCAGGGGGAAGGTAGTGAATGTAAGCTTTTTCGAGGAACAGGGTTTGGGGGTGTTCTTGAACAAGCTTCGAGCCCAAGGCTGGCTTGAGTTGTTTGCAAACACCCAGCAAGGGTGTTCTGTGCCTGAGTTGGCTGAGTTCTATGCCAACTGCTCTGTCACAAATGGGGTGGTGGCAAGTGCTGTCAATGAGTGCCATTTCTCCTTTGATGCAGCCACCCTTGGTGACATTCTGGGCATCCATTCTCGTGGATTTGCTGTGTATGTGAGGGAAGACAAAACTGCCCTGAAAACAGCCAGGCTCTTAGAGGTGTCCAAACACCTTAGTCAAAAACAGGGCCTGAGAACACCCCTTTCGGTTAAGAAGGGTGAAATGACCTCCCTACACCAACTACTGTTTATGTTCACTATCAAGAACATAATACCGCGAGGTCAAGGGCGAAACTCAGCAGATGCCTTCGATCAATGTCTGGTGGACCTACTGGATCGGGAGGAACCAGTAAACCTCCCTGAAATCATGATTCGCCACATAGAGCGAATTGCGAACACCACCCGGGCACATGATCTTGGCTATGGGTTTCTGTTGACAAGGGTGCTTGAGCACTTTGGGATAGTGTTCACACGAAGAGTGGCGGCCCAAATCATTGATGAGATTGGGATTGACACTCTGCTAGGGTGTGACTATGAGGTTGGCGAAGGGTCAGTCTCTAAACAGGGTCGTCGACCACCTCGACCACCTATTTCTGGGCAACCTTCCGTCAAGGTTTGAGGCTGTGCTTGAGGACAATGCTCGCCTCAAGGATGAGCTCTCAGCTGTCAAGGCTGCTCTTGCTGAGGAACGAGCTCTCTCGGTCAAACGCCATGAAGATTTGCTTGCACTTCTCTCCACTCTTGCCCCTAGCATCCCTCCTCTGCAAACGAAACCCCCCCCTGCTCCCTGATTCTCTAGGCTGTTCTCTTGTTTCCTCTCATCTTAGTTTTTGGCATTGTAATGTTTTTAATGCAATATCCCTTTATTAATGCTACTTACATCTTATGCTCTATATTGCTTTTCTTGCATTACTCCTGTTGCTTATGCTTTTTAATGATGCCAAAAGGGGGAATAAGACCATATGGCCAGATATGACCTAGCACCTAGAGGATCCCAGATATGACCTAGCACCTAGAGGATCTTTATCAGCAGATCCCTATCAGCATTAAACGTTGTTAAGCGCGTTTAAATTTTGTCAATATGGTCACTTGGTTTGTCATCATCAAAAAGGGGAAATTTGTTGATTATATTTAGTTTTGATGATAACAAATCCAAGTGTAAAAATTTATCCAAGTAATGTTGCTCCGAACACGATCTCCAAACAGGCCTAACTGGTGTTTGTGATCTTTATTATATTAACTGGTTTGCTACATGTGAGAACAAGTCTTCTAGACAAGTTTTACTTGGTGATTCCATATTAAGTCAAGAACACCATCTCGACAGTTGATTGTAAAGCATGTTCCTGAACTCTAGCAATGCAAAGAACAACCCCAGCAAACAAGGTGGCCTTGGTGTTCACAGCAGCTCTACAAATCTCGGATAAAATGACTGGTTCAAAATAAGAAGTCTTGGGTATATAGGTTTTATTTAATTAGACTCTTGTTAATATGCCAATATTGAAAACATCATTTTAAACCCCTCTTGAATCGGTATTTGCGCTAAAGTACTTCAGAACACCAGTTGCGAACAACCCTGCAAACAGGTGCCTAGGGTGTTTCTGAACTGCAGTGGCCATACCCGATTATTTTTGAAAATTCATTTTGGTTAGCCAAGATCTCCAGAATACTTTCTTTGAATTTCAAAATTGCTATTTTTCTGGAGAGGATAGTTCTTGAAAATATTATGGAGATTTGCGAAACTAGGTTTGGGAGATTTGCCAAATTAAAAGATTCCTATGACTATATTTTCGGATTTAGTAAAAGCTGAAAATCTCTTTAAACCTCTTCACAGCTATGGGAAGATAAGGGTTATCTTTTAAGATAACAAAATCCCTTATATTTTGGGATAAATTCATCATTGGCCGTTGGAGAATATATTTTGTTTGCAAATCATTTTCCATACTTAGCTGAGTCTTTGGTTTTTGACCGTTGGACCTTGTGTTTAAAAACCGCAGCTTTTCTCTCCCATAGATAAGCCAAGAAGCAGATAGAAAAAACTCAGACTGAAAAAGAGAAGCAACACAGCTTTCTGAAAAATCTGGAAAAAATCAGGAAACTCGGTTTTCACATTAAAATTCTTGAGCTTCATTCTGAAAAGCAAAACCGTGACAAGCTGTGTTTGATTTTGAGTTTTCATACCATTGGCATAATAGGATCTTCATTGTACCTTACATCTGCCTAGTGAGAAGCACCCCCTGTAAGGTGTTTGTAACCCTGATCTTGAATCAGAAAAGTGAGTGAGTGTGTCCTATTCGTGTGGACTTGGACGTGTCTAATCTTGCGAAGGTTGGACGTGGTGTAACCTGTCTTTGGGAAGAAGGTTACGTGGTTGCAAGTTGTAACAAGTTGTGTTACATTTGTAACGTGTGAAGCCCGTTAGTGAAAGTGGTTAAATCCTACACAAGGTAGGTCGTGGTTTTTCACACCTCAGTTGGGCTAGAGGTGTTTTCCATGTAAAAATTGTGTGTGCTTTATTTTCCGCATTATCTTGGTGATTTTCGCATCTGCAATATTTGAGAACACCCCGTGCAAACAAGCTATCAGGGTGTTTGCCATTTGAGAACAACCTCTGTGAGGGTGTTTGTTATTTACAACGCGAAAATCAGACACCACAATTCACCCCCCTCTTGTGGTTGTATACTCACGAACTCAACAAGAATCATACATATGATCCAGTGGAATTGCCCGACGGAAGAAAGGCCTAGAGAAACAAATGGGTGTATAGACTCAAGAATAAGCGTCTGGCAGTGAAAGGTTTCAATCAGAAGCAAGAAATAAATTTTGAAGAGATATTCTCTCCTATTGTGAAAGTGTCTTCAATCGAGTTGTCCTTAGTCTAGCTACCAGTCTAGACTTGGAAATAGAACAACTCGATGTCAAGACATCATTTTTACATGGTGACCTAGAAGAGAAAATATTTATGGGGCAACTTGAAGGGTTTGAAATTGTAGGCAAAGAAAATTTAGCGTGTCGACTTCAGAAGAGTCTCTATGGTCTTAAACAAGCACCTAGGCAATGCTATAAGAAATTTAATTCTTTTATGACTAAGCATGATTTTGAGAAGACACTCACCGACGATTGTGTCTTTGTAAAGAAATATGATGGTGGATTTCGTCATATTGTTGCTATATGTTGATGATATGTTAGTCGTTGGATATGATCCCAAAAAAATTACTGCTTTAAAGAAGGCGTTGAGTAAATCTTTTCCATGAAGGATTTAGGATTAGCAAAGAAGTTCCTTGAGATGAAAATAACTTGAGATAGATCAAAGAATTTATTATGGTTATCCCAAGAGAGTTATTTGAAAAATTATTGGAAAGGCTCAACATACATAGGGCTAAACGCATTAGCACGCCACTTGCTGGACATTTCAAGCTAAGTATGAAGCAAAGTCTAATAAGTGAGAAATGTAAAGCAAAAATGAAGAATGATCCTTATTCATCTGCCGTCGGTAGCCTAATGTATGCTATGTTATGTACCAGGCCCAAGATTGCTTACACCATAGGTGTCGTAAGTCGTTTCTTAACTAATCTAGGAAAAGAACACTAGACAATAGTGAAATAGATATTGAGATATCTCAGTGGCACAACCAAGAAATGTTTATGCTTTGGTCAAGAAAAACCCGTGTTAGTAGGTTACACAGATGCTGACCTAGCCGGTGATATCTCGAAAATCAACTTCTGAGTATTTGATTACTTTTGCAGGGAGAGTAGTATCTTAGCAATATAAGCTCGAAAGACACGTTGCCCTGTTAACCACTGAGGCTAAATATATTGCAGCCACTGAAACCTATAAGGAAATCACATGAATGAGAAGTTCCCTACTCAAATTGGGCTATCAGCAAGACAGATATGTGTTGTAATGTGATAGCCAAAGTGCTATATATTTAGCCAAGAACTCTACTTTCCACTCCCATTCGAAACATATTGATGTTCGCTTTCACTGAATATGAGAAATGTTAGAAGATAAGATCATATAGTTTGGGAAAGTCCACACTAATGAAAATTGATTGGATATGATGACCAAGGTGCTATCAACCAAGAAATTTGAAAACTGTTGCAAAGGTGCTTATATGATGTCACCAAATTAAGTCAGGAAGGGGGGGTTTATTGGGATTCCTTCCTTAATTGGTAGGCATTCTCAAAACTAAAAATAATAAAAAGAAGAGAGAGAGAAATGAAGTAAAGCAAAAGAAACGGAAGTAAAGGAAGGTCACAAAGAATTGATGAGGGAGAAAATGTTTTAAATTTATTAGAGGAAGTATAATGTTGATAAAGTGTCTTTAAGAATGAATTATCCTTCGTAGAGCAGCTCTAAACTCCTATATATAGATGTAGTTCTTGCCTTTGCAAACACAAGAAAAACAAAACAACAAATACAAACAAGTGAGAAACACTTGAGAGGAAGCCATCGAGAATTGGTGAGGGTGTTCAATCAAAATTAGGTGAGAACTAGCTTCCATATACTAAGTAAGTGAGACATAGAGAGTAAACCCTCTAAATTGTCTAGAAGAGTTGCATTTGTAATCCTATTATAAAATAGTGGAAGTATTTTTGGACTGATAGTCCCATGTTTTTTACCTTCGTTTTGGAGGGTTTAGAAATTCGTGAGTCTCTATCTGCAATATTTACTTATTTTTTAATTGTCTATCTTAATTGCACTAAGAGGGAAAAGAGTTAGCTTTCGCATTAGTAATCCACCTTTTCCCAAAATTGCCAACTAATTCAACCAATGTAGTCTCTTGACATTGGTGTTAGACACTTGAGAATAACTTGATATACATTGATTTTTATGAATTTTGCATCCAAAAAGGGGGGGAAAAAAGGTTGTCTTCGGACATTATTTTTTATGGCCCCAAGCAAAAGTTAATGATTACACATACATGAAAAAATTCGACAAGCACTTATAAAATTGACAAGGGGGAGAAAAAGCACTCAATTGTAAAAGATCAAATGAAGTTAGAAGTTCAGCGTATTCGAAGCTTGCAGGCGTTTATACATGTATAATATAATTTAATAATTGCTCTAAAGAGCAATATTAATCAAAAGTTCAAAATGAATTCGAACGAGATGCATGCATGTTCACGATGTGCAAGATTTTAACAAAATTATGCAATTCCACATATATGGACAATGTTTTATAGTAACCCTTTTTCATTTTTGGGTTCATAAAAAGCTTCTTTGCATGACTTGGAAAAGATGGAGTTGAACATTGTGATTACCATAGAATTTATTTTAGTTTTTTAGAAGGGCCTCTATAATTTTCTCTTAGTCGTTTATGGGGAAATAACACTTTTGGTAAAAAATGTGGTTTCTAACCTATTATTACATGTTTGTCTATTTTTTTAAAGGCTAAAAATTCTAAAATCTATATATTGTGCACCTAAAGAAAACTCATACATAGATTAAAAAAAAAATTGGGAGGTTTGGTTACTCCTAACCTATTTCAAAACCAAACGATTTTAGTACAATCATAAATATTACGCTTTAAAATTAAGTTATATTTAGATTATCATAAATAATACAAAATTAAATGCATGGTTTATGTTTTTCCTCCATCAAAACTCTTGCTGATGGAACTGAAACACTAGTTCCTTCGCCATCAGCCGGCGCTAATGCCCCATCTACTATCGCTCGCCGACATCTCCTTGTGATCGGCGTTGGTTCGTCTTGCCATTACTGCCCCATTTGTTGAACCCAATGCCGGAGGTTCTTCATTTCCGCCTTCATCTCTCCGACACCTACCACCAACATGTCGACACTGTCAGTCGACCTGCCCCAGTCCAAATCTGTAACTCAGAGCTATTGTTCAATCTCTTCATTTTGATGAAGCGCTATCGCCGTTTGCCTCGCGTCGCCAACAGCTATCACCCGGCTGTTAGTCGGCCTCCTCCCACCAACCGCCCTCCTTGGCTCTGGCCATTGTGTTTCTTTTGTAGTTCTTGGCTCCAGTTCTTCGCCTCATCGCAGCAGTACCCTTTTCCTTTCTAGGCTCTGGCTGGTCGTCACCGGTCCATACCCGCCAGGAATACTAATGTGTGCCATATGGAGCATTCCAACAGAGTGAGGAGAAGGCGTGTTTCCATGCCGAAACATGAACCTATTGCTAAGGCATTAGCTAGCAATTCAAAAGTTTTTCCTCTCTTTGTTGATAATCTGCCTGAGGATTTGAGTATTATCGGCCTTAAGGATTTGTTTAGTAGTTTTGAAAATGTGTTGGATGCATATATTCCAAATAAATTAGGGAGAAAATTTGGTAAAAAGAATGGTTTCGTCAAATTTGTGGACATTACAGAGGATATGAAAGCTGTTAAACATGTGAATGGTAAAATTGCCGGTGACTGTAAGCTGCAAGTTACTTGGGCCAAATTCCCAAAAAGATTGCAACCTAAAGGGATTAAGAAGAGTAATTCTCCCCGAATGAAGACCGTGTAGAAGTGGATTCCCAAAGTCAAAAATGACCTCATTCAAGATAATTCAGCCCCTTATATTTTGAGCAGCCCCAATGGCAATAAATTAGAAGCCCAGAAATGTGCTAATGAGGCTGTGGAGGAAAATATTCATGAAGGACTCTCAGACAATAGTAAGACAATGACTTAACCTTTCGATAATGCTCACAGTTGCTGGATTTATGTTGGGAAGTTCACCTATCAAGTATCAAGTTGTGGTTCATCTATGGAAGATGGTGAAGATATTGATAGCACCTTGCGCCCATTTGATGGCCCTCTTGAATTGAAGCTCCAACTCCATGAGAAAAGTGAGAGATGTAAGCTTTCCAACAGGAGTAAGAAGAGTGGCAGTAAAAATTTAAAGTCAAATCATGAGTTGCCTACCCCTACTGAAATTGTAAAAGAAGCTTTGGATTTTGGGAAAAGACTTGGTATTTCTGTTGTTGGAGATGAGATTTCAACAATAGAAGAATTACAAGAAGCCTGAGAAAAGGGTTGGAAAACAAATGGCAGACTAGAGATTGATGTTCTTAAGCTGTCTCCGGCATCTATTTTAATTAATGCTTATGTTTGGAACTAGCGGCTTATCGAGCTTACTTGTTTATGGTTAGCAGTATGTAGGTTGTAGTAGCTGTTTTTCTCGTGAGCAGTGTATGTAACGGTCATGCTCAACTAAATAATCGGAAACAAAAAGCATATTATAAAATAAAAATAAAATGCAATTGCCATTATAATTGACACATAAAACACAAGTTATCAATGTTTTTTTTTTAATAATTTGAAGTATTACATGACTGACTTATACATCATATGGGGATAAAATTTAGTCACGACAAAGGTGCCAAACTCTATCTTATTCTATCTAGCAAACTAAGACTTGGTAATTCCTAATCAAATACCAAGTTAATTAGTTATTTTTTTTTTCAAAACTAGTTGAAAGGTTATAAATGATAATATTACTAACAAGTTGTATGACTTTTATGCACTTTTACAATAAGGTTCTTCAAAATAAGATGGAGGAGTTCTATCACATCCAAAAAAAATACACTGGAAACAGTACAATCATTCTAAAGTCTTCTTGTAAAGCTAACCATAGTCAATATAATCAATTAAAAGTTACATTCCTTATTTTTATAATTTACATCAATTCTAGAACCAGTTAAAATTAGAAATTGTTAAAAAATTTATGCATGCATTGCACAGGTACGAAACACTATGACAAACACAGATACTCTAGACATGACAAGGAAATTTGGCACATAGTGCTATGTAGAAATAGTTGTGGCACAGGTCCCATGCAATACTGTCAGCAAAAAAATTATGACAATACTACGTGCCACTAATTTCCCAATCAACTTTGTGCATGACAAAAAATATGCACACAACCATTTCTTTCACAATTGAGAATCACTGTCACAGCTATTATGTCACCAAAAAAAGTTGACGCTGATTGCTAACACAAAATAAACAGCAACAACAACATCAAATGTGGGTTCTGTTTTCGTAGGTTTTGGGGAGATTTAGATGTAGACAGTCTTACCTCCACAAACATGACTATCCATAGAGAGATTGATTCCAACAGATCTACATGAAAAGTTTAAAGAAAATAATTTTAAAAGTTGAAAATCATTTAATAAACAAATGTTACAAACCTAAGATCAGAATTACTAACACAACATAAGTTTAATATATTAAAATGTTAAGATGTACAAGCAATGGCCGCCACAAAATCAGTTGGATATATTAAGGTGCTAACATGTACAAGCCAATAGCCATCACCTAGGCTTGCGACGGTCATGCTCCTTTTTTTCTATTTATTTTTACAATTAGCAACTATATCAAACCAATAATGCAAATAAGCAAATGTCATGATTTACCCCCAAAACTCAAAAATATACACTTGACATTCATTTAGTTGTAATCACCTTTACAATCAATGTATATCCAACATCTTAGCATCATCCAAAATGCTAGTCAACAAAAAATGCCAAATGTATACATCAATCCAGAAGGTAGAAGGTTCGAACATCTTTATCAACCCACAATATGCTAAGCCATAAACTGGTATCCCCTCCCCCCCCAACCAAAAGGGAATTAACAAAAGCGCTACTTTTGTCCCAACTTTTGGAAGAACTTTCTTCAACAGTGAACATCAACCTTGTCATAAAGGCTTGGAATATGAGGTTATGGAAATTCACCGTCCTATTAACATTTGGATGATCCCCAAGAAATTGTCCCTAAAAATGCATAAATCCAAAATGAAATCGATGTAAGTGTAATTATTTAAGATATTTTACATTTATTAAGAAAAAACCATCATGATGATGATGATGATAAAATTAAAAATATACCAAAAAAGGACTGGTATATGTCAAACTGCAGCAAGGATGTTGCATCACTGATAAGGAAACTACAAATTATGTTCCCACTACACCTCTACACTATATTTTCTATATATTATTTAGTTTCCATATTGTATCACAATTCCAAATACCCATGGACAAGTCATGGCAAGTGGCGGCTAGGGCTAGGTAAAAGCCAAGCACATTTCATGTATTTAATAGCTTGCTTGTATCGAATGAAAAAGACAACACAGTGACCGAAAATATATGATGGTTACATTGTTCCAAATTTCCATCTTTATTTAAAATTTTGACATGGTATTAGAGCCATGAATAGCGGCAACAAGAAATATGTGATTGATAATCAATCATCGTATTTTTTTCATCCGTCCGATGGAACTGGGTGTGGTGGCAGACGAGAAGTCTAGTACGCCGCAGCTGTCCAGACAGACCCAGTGGCTTCAGGCACAGCCACGACTGAGGCAGTAGCCTTGGTGTCAATTCCAGGTCTCTCGGCTAAACAAGTGCAGAAACTGCTAAGTCTCATTGATACACCCAAGGGAGGTTACGAAAAGCTCTCCGGTACAATTCCATGGTTAATTGATAGTGGTGCCTCATGTCACATGACCAGCAATTTGAAATTTATGAAGGAAGCAAAGCAAATCTAACCCATTCTAATCGGCCTGCCAAACGATTCTATAACTGTGACTCACAAGCAAGGCTATATTGCCTTGGGAAGAATGTGAAATTGAATAAAGTTCTTTATGTTCTGAATTTAAATTGCAGTCTTGTATCAGTTGCAAATTTGATAAAAAACTTCAAGTGTACAGTGACCTTTTGTGACGATTTCTGTATTTTACAGGACCGCACTTCGAGGACTCTAATTAGAGTGGGTGAACAAAGAGATGGGGTTTATTATTACAAAGAAACGTCGATAGTCAAGTACCAAGTGAACGTCGTAATCTAAAGAGATTTGTGGCACAACCGAATGGGTCACCCTTTAAGTGAAGTATTGTTAACTCTTCTTAAATCATTAGGAATCTCCAATACACCTATATACAGTAAGCATGGTGTGTGTGATGCTTGTTTACGTGCAAAGCAAAGTAGAAGTAAATTTTTCGTTACGTATAGTGTCCCTTTTTCTTGTGGCGCGCATTATTTTCTAATGATTGTGGACGATGTAAGTAGAGGAATATCTGTGTACCTAATGAAAGATAAGAGCGAGGCTGGGCACTTGCTTAGAGGTTTTGCAGCTATGGTCCAAACTCAATTTGAAAAAGAAGTAAAAGTGGTCCGAATTCAAGTCTGGACCCATGTTGAAATTCTTCTTTGAAAATGGGATCGTTCATCAAACAAGTTGCGTTGATACTCCCCAATAAAATGGAAGAGTAGAAAGTAGACACCGTCACATTTTGAATGTGGCAAAAGCATTGAGATTGCAAGCAAACTTGCCCCTCGATTTTTGGGGAGAGTGTGTCCTTACAGCAACACATTTGATAAACAAAACTCCCAATAAAGTCTTGGATGGGAAGACACCTCATGAAGTTTTATTTGGTTATCCACCGTCCTATGACCACATTAAAGTATTTGGGAGTTTATGTTTTGCTAAAAATCAAACCAAGGATAAATTTGAATCCCGGAGTAGGCGGTGCCTATTTGTGGGTTACCCATTTCCCAAACAAGGTTGGAAGCTATATGATTTGGGCACTCAAGAATGTTTTGTGAGTCGAGACGTGGTCTTCTATGAGGGTATATATCCATTTCATAATTCCAAACCGGATCCATAAGCAGACTCGGAGCAAAGACAAATAAGGGTCAGCCACTGGATTGAAGACTTTACAACCGTAATCTCTCAGTCCACTGAGGAGCCTAGTCTAATTCGGACTGTAGACGCCCACGAGGACAGAGGGAGTGCATCTGTGGACAACAGTGCAGGCAGCAGGCCCAGTGGTGATGCTGGGCCAAATCTTGAGGGCGGTCAAAACAATAGTCCACCCGAAGAAGACCACCAGTGCTCCCTTGGATACTCGTTTGGGCTGGGCCGCGATACTCAGGCAGTGATCGAAGCTCAGCAGCAGCCAGTACCAGCCCAATTCGACTTGGGGCCCTTGAGCCAGCGTGAAAGCGAACCAGAAAATGACCCAGTCACTTAGACAACTTCATCTGCTACAGTGCTCGACCCAATAACCCTATCTCTCCAATTCATCCTCTTCAAAAGGACTCCTCAGGTATGTGGTATCCTTTAGCTAATTATGTCATATGTACTAAATTTTCCTCTTCTCACCAAAATTTCTTAGCAACCATCACTAAGATCATTGAGCCTAAACATTATCATGAGGCCGTACATCACCGTGAATGGCGGGATGCCATGGTCAAGGAAATAAGAGCTTTGGAGGCAAACCAAACTTGGGTGATCGCAGATCTACCTCTAAGAAAGAAACCAATCAGTTGCAAGTGGGTCTATTGTGTGAAATATAATTCCAATGGCACCATTCAACGTTATAAGGCTCGTCTAGTCATTCGTGGCAACCACCAAGTTGAAGGCTTTTACTATCATGAAACTTTTGCTCCTGTAGCCAAGATGACTAGTGTACGTTGCTTCTTAGCAGTCGCCGTTGCTAAAGGTTGGGCATTACATCAAATGGATGTCAATAATGCCTTTCTTCACGACGACTTGGAGAAAGAGTTATATATGAGAATGCCTCCTAGGTTCACATCTAGTGACAACACTAAGGTGTGTAAACTACAAAAATCTCTTTATGGTCTTCGACATCCACGACAATGTTCGCCAAACTCCCATCAAAATTATGCGAATACGGTTTTGTTCGGTCCTATGCAGATTACTCATTGTTTACCTATCGACAAGGCACTACATTCATGGCATTATTAGTCTACGTTGATGATATCGTAATAGCCGCTAATAATGCCGACGCATGCGATAGGTTTAAGGCCTACTTGAATGCATGTTTCAGCATGAAAGATCTTGGACCTTTAAGATACTTTTTTGGGGATTGAGGTGGCATGTGCACCATAAGGTATTTTTCTATGCCAACGTAAATACGCTTTGGAAATAATTGATGATTGTGGCTTGTTGGGTGCGAAACCAACAGAGTTCTCAATTGAAGAAAATCAAAAACTTGCCTTAGCCTCAGGAACACTATTGAATGATGCAACTAGATATCGATGTCTTATGGGGTGCCTTATTTATCTTACCATCATACGTCTAGACTTGACCTAGGCTGTTCATATTCTATCTTAATTCATGCATTGTCCCAAAGAAGAGCACATGAATGCAGCTAGATGTGTGTTGCATTATCTGAAAGGTACAACTCGATGTGGGATCCTTCTCTCTGCTGATAAAGACTTACAGTTGCATGGATTTTGTGATTCGGACTGGGGGGCATGTCCTCTCTCATGCAGGTCCCTCACTAGCTATTTTGTGACGCTTGTTAATTCTCCTATTTCCTGGAAAACCAAGAAACAGGCAACCGTTTCCCGATCTTCAACAGAAGCTGAGTACAGATCAATAGCAATGGCCACAAGTGAGTTAGTATAGATATGATCCTTTTTGGCTTCTTTGGGCATATTTCATACCACACCAAGAAAGCTCTCCTGTGATAATCACACGGCTCTTCACATCACCAAGAATCCAATTTTTCATGAACGTACCAAACACATCGAACTTGACTATCATTTCGTGCATGAAAAACTTGAAGCAGGCTTGTTGGCACTCTCATACATCTGACCACAACACCAACCAGCAGATCTCTTTACTAAAGCCCTTGAAAAGAAACAGTTTCAGTACCTACGAGACAAGTTAGGCCTGTTGGACCTCCACGCACCAACTTGAGGGGGAGTGATAAGCAAACTACAAATTATGTTCCCATTATACCTCTACACTATATTTTCTATATATTATTTAGTTTCTATGTTGTATCACAATTCCAAACACCCATGGATAAGTCACGGCAAGTGGCGGCTAGGGCTAGGTAAAAGCCAAGCATATTTCATATATTTAATACCTTGGTTGTATTGAATGAAAAAGACAAGACAATGATCGAAAATATATGATGTTTACATTGTTCCAAATTTCCATTTTCATTTAAAATTTTGACAATCACTGAATGTAAAATGGGCAAGGAGTGTAAGGATAAAAGTAGTACATAATTTCAAAAAACTTAGAAGTAACTACTTTTACCAGAAAATAATCTGAAAACAAGGAGCAAAAGTGTGCTTCACTTTCCATTTGTTATAAAGCAATAGCATGCATTATCATGCCTAGGTGGCATAATGTTGGAGTATGAAAGTTGGTGTTATCTCACTTTGATAAAAATGAAAGAATATAAAAGTGGGCGTTATCCCACATTGATAAAGGTAAAGGGCGAGCATGTATATAAACTTGTGAGTTACTCCACCCATTGCCAATGGATTTTAGGTTGGAACCTCATTTGAGCTTGTATACATGACTCTTTGTTTATAACCCAATTGACATAGTATCAGAGTAGGTTACTCGATCTTAAGTTGCCATCGTCCCTGTTTGATTAAAATTATGTGCATGTACTGGGCCTTATTAGTAGCTTACACATGAGGGGGTGTGTTGGAGTATGAAAGTGGGTGTTGTCCCACATTAATAAAAGTAAAGGGTCTCAGCATGTATATAAACTTGTGAGTTATTTTATCAATTGCCAATTAATTTTAGATTGGAACCTCATCTGAACTTATACACATGACTCTTTATTTGTAGCCCAACTGACACATAAAGATAGAAACCCAAAATATAAAAAGCCAACACCATACTAATAAAACACTTTTTGCCCTCCTAGATCGGCCTCAATCATACAATAGTAAAAGGAAAATCAAGAAATGCAACGTCATAAAGACTCTGCGAAAGATGTTATACAACATGTAAAATTACATACTTGAGTAGTAGTCAAACCTATCAGCTAAACCCACATACACAATAAAGCCTAAATCAAGGGAGTTCAGAGAATGAGTGTTAAAAATTGCTTTATAATGGAGTTAAATGCTCGACCAACATGTATAGGCAAAATAATCAAAATAATTATACTACTTCCTGTAATCAATACGATAGGAGGTATATATTGAACAATCTTATTGAGCAATCTTATTGAACAAATTAACAAATGTACACAAAATTAAAGCAAGTAACTTAGGGTAGTTCATCCAAACAAACGAAAAGAAGACCAAGAATGAGAATTATGGACAAGTTCCTCCATTTTTAACCCACACCAAATCAAACACGAAAATCCCAAGTCAAAAAAAGATTCAAAAGAAATTGAGAAAGGAAAGAGAAAGATGATCTTTACGCACGAAGAATCAAATACGAAAATCCTAAGTTTACAAAGATAAAGATACAAGGGAAAGAAAACAAATTTGATTTATCTGAAGCACACCCGTGATTGGCGTGGTAAAAGAAGTGGGTTCTTGGACGAACTCGCAAAAGTTTCACTAGAGATACCAAATGCAGTGTAAACAAAGATGAATCTAGGACTGCAAGTCTTTTATAGTGTTCTCCATGCCTTTAATTATATTGATTGTAGACTCTGATGCATGAACCTCATCTGAACTCGAGCTTCCTTTCCTCATTTTTCTTAAATCATCACTTAGTTTAGTTACCTTGATTATATGATCCCAAAACCAAACCAATTGGCCTCTGTGGGTTTCATCTTCCATAAATTCTTTCCAAACAACATTATGAATTTGAGATTCTGTGGGAGAATCAATAGATGCACATACACCCAATTCCACCTTCTTTTTGGCCACTATGTCATTGGCTTTGTCCTACAACATATTCAACATGAATGTTGTATTCAGTAGAACTATTGGCCTTAGGATGCCCATAATAAATCTAAAACCTTTCAAAACAACTTACATCATTACCATAATTTCCTTAGATTCTTCTTGAACATAGGTTTTAGTTTTTGTCTAACGAGCTCGACTATAGAATTCAACTTCTGTTGGCTTCCTTTTCATCTTTAATTGCTTCAATTAAGAACAAAAACTGTTTTGAACCCAAAAGCTATGTCAAGATATTCAACTAAGAACTTGAATTTGAAAACTTACGAATTCATCTTTTTTTCGTGCATAGCTTACTGAATCAGTAGTGCGGATATGTATTTTTGTACCTTGAGCTTTTTTTTCCTTTCTTTGATAACTCCTGCATTGATTATAGTGATTCAACTAAGAAGACTTTCTGCAGTTGTGTAACTTATCATTTTTGTTGTAGTTTGCAAAATGATGACGTCGTAACTATAATTAGGAGAATGGTTTGCTAAAAAATTGAAAAGCTTACCTTTTCTTACTGGAAAATATTTTGGCACTTATTGTAATACCTTGGCCTTCCTAGATGTTATGTTAGCCTTGAATTTCTACCATTGACGATTAGCAAAACTAGATGCCTGTTTACTAAGATCTAGTGCCTTAAAAAGTTGCTCTTGACTATAGTTTCTTTCTTCATCTTTGATGTAAGCACCATTTTTTCCCTAAAGTTTGTGAAGTTTGGTTCTGAAACTTTACGTTTTTCCTTGAACCTATACTTTGCACTCCATAACTTGCTACCAAATGTATTAAAAATACCTATGTCCATCTCCAAGGTAAAAGGCACGCTAAACTTGCCTTACAGCAACGCATGTTATAGATAATCAAATACTTCAGTAAGTAAATGAAGAAATTGATAGAAAGAAAATTGACAGAAGGTGAATCAAGGCCCTTGGCCGTGAGTTTGCTATGGACGAATATATGTTCTTATTTTTCCATGCTATCATGTTTGCTTAGCTATGTTTATATACATAAGAAACCCTAGTGCTTTTCTAACTTAGAAAGCAAGAAAACAAATTTGTCCTGAATACAACTACTAGGTGATTTGATAAAATAATATCTCTAAGATATACCTACCAAATTATGACTAAATAATATCTTAAAGAAGTAATTTCCTTATCACTCCCTCTTAAGTTGGAGCATGGAGGTTGATTATACCCAACTTGCCTTTCAAATATTGGAACTGTCGCTCGCCAAGAGCCTTGGTGAGAATATCGGCAGGTTGGTGCTGGGACTTTATGTGCCCAAAAGTGAGGAGGCTAGACACAAATTTTTCGAGGACAAAATGACAGTCAATCTCGATGTGCTTGGTCCTGTCGTGAAAAACAGGATTTTTGGCAATATGTAATGCAGCTTGGCTGTCACAGAAGAGCTTCATGGGCTGATGATGAAAAATCCCAAGGGCAGCAAGAAAAGTACGAACCCAAACGAGCTCACTGGTGGTAACTGCCATGGCATGATACTCAGCTTCAGTTGAAGAGTGAGATACTGTGGCTTGCTTTTTAGTCCTCCAAGATATAGGAGAACCTCCAAGAGCAACGAAGTAGCCGGTAAAGGACCGACGCGAGAGAGGGTAGGCACCCTAATTAGAATCACAGTAGCCATAGACCTGCAAATTATTGTTAGCATGAAGAAAAAGTCCATCACCCGCAGTACCTTTAAGATAGCGTAATACCCTCTGTGCAGCATCCATGTGTTCCTCGCGTGGTGACTGCATGAACTGAGATAGTACATGGACAACATAAGTTAACTCGGGCCTAGTGAGAGTGAGATAGATGAGACGCCTCACCAATCTTCTGTAACATATAGCATCATGAAGTTCCCGGTCAGTGGCTAAGGCTAATTTGTGATTTTGGTCGATGGGAAATTCGGCGGGCTTAGTTCCTAGAAGTCCACATTCTTCAATTATGTCAAGTGTGTATTTGCGCTGACAGAGAAACATGCCTTCTGACCCATGAGCTATTTCAGTGCCAAGAAAATATTTTAAAGGCCCTAAGTGCTTAATACTGAAACAGCCATGAAGATAGGCCTTGAATTTTTGAGAAGCAGCAGCATTATTGGAAGCGAGAACTATGACATCCACACAAACAAGGAATCCCATGAAAACATCTTGCTGTCGATAAATAAATAGTGAGTAGTCAGCATAGGTACGAACGACGCCATACTTACTGAGCTTACTGGATAACTTAGTAAACCACTACCGTGGGGCTTGGCGAAGACCATACAAAGACTTCTTCAAAGGACATACCTTGGTGGGATTGTTGGAGCAGAAACCTGGAGGCAAACGCATGTAGACTTCTTCATCTAAGTTGCCACGTAGGAACGTATTGTTAATGTCTAATTGTTGAAGTTCCCATCCTTTAGCTACGACCATAGATAAAATATCTGCACACTTGTCATTTTGGCAACTGGAGCAAACGTTTTATTATAGGCAAACCCTTTAACCTGGTGATCTCTATGAATAACTAATCTTGCCTTGTATCGCTGAATGCTCCCATTTGCATTATACTTGACGCGATAGACCCATTTGTAACTTATGGGTTTCTTGCCCACTGGGAGATCCTTAAGTGACCAAGTATCATTCTTTTCTAAAGCTTTAATCTCCTCAGCCATGGCCTGATGCCACTGTGGATCTTTCCTGGCTTCATGGAAATATGTAGGCTCAACAACCTTTGTTATAATAGCTAAAAATTGTTGATACAAAGGTGAAAATTTAGTAGATGTGACCTAATTTGCTAAAGAATATCGCATACCTGAGGATCCTTTTGAATGTGCGATAGCAAAGGAGGAGGAGTCTTTGAGGATGGGATCAGTGGGCCTTGCGTTGTAGCACAAGTAGTCATTATATTTTACAGGCTTCGTACTAGGCTGGCCCATTCATCGCAGGGATGTTTGAGGTCCAATGGGAGTCGACATGGACTGGGCCACATCTCCACCATTGGCGTGTAGTGCTGCAGGCCCCCCGGTGATAGAGCCGGGATCTGGGCCAGCCCCAGTGTTGGCGATAGGCTGCTCAAGCTGTGCGGAACTAGGCCAAGGGTGCGCTGAACTGGGCTAAGCTGCGTCTGTATGGTGGGGGACGGCTGGGCTATTTTCTGGTCCAGAGTTGGGCCCAAGTTGGCCACTTAAATTTTTAGGCCCGAAGCTCCCCCTATCACCAGAATTGGGCGCATCATTGGGCTATGGTGCTGCGCTAGCCTCAGTTTGAATCCTAAGTGGCTGATCCGAAGGTCGGGAGTGCACCAAGTCGGTGTCATCAAAGGCGAGCAGACTGGAAGGACTAGGTGTGGAAGAGTATGGTGCTGAGGTGGAGCTCATGGCACAGGGAAAAATATTTTCATGAAATATAACATCTAGGGACACAAAAAAAATCTTAGGTTTCTAGATGAAACACTTTCCAGCCCTTTTGTCCAAAATGATAACCCAAAAATACACACTTTCTTCCCCTCGGTATAAACTTGTCCTTGATTCTTTTATTTTGTGCAAAGCATAATGTCCCAAAGATTTTAATATGATCATAAGAGGGCTTCTTTTTACAGAGAACCTCAAATGGGGTTTTTCCCTACAAAACCTTACTTGGTGTTCAATTAATTAGATACATGACTGCTAGCACACACTCACCCCAGAACTTTATAGACAAATTGGCTTAGAAGAGGAGGGCTCTTGCTATATTTAGGACATGCCTATGCTTTCGCTCGACTCTACCATTTTGTTGTGCAGTTTCAACACAATTGCTTTGGCGTATAATGCCATGGTCATGGTAAAATTGTTGCATTGGTTTAGATGTGAATTCTGACCCATTATCGGTTCGCATAATTTTGACACTGGTTTCAAATTGGTTTTTGACCATGGCTATAAACTCCCTTAAAAAATAGCGTTTCTCCCCCTTATCAACCATTAGATAGGCCTAAGTAGCCCGACTCACATCATCCACAATAGTAAGGAAATAATGGGCTCCATTAGATGAAGATTCTCGATACGGTCCCCAAATATCACAATGAATAAGTTGAAAAATCCTTTCAGCTTTGCTAGAACTGAAAAGAAACAATTCCTGGTTTGCTTTGCACGTTAGCAAGTTTCACATACATCTTCTTTATTTTTATCAAAATTTATTCGTAAACTACTAGATAAATAGGATAGAACTTCATATGAAGGATGCCCTAGTCTCCTGTGCCATAAGTCAATGGAACTGACCGTCTTTACTTGCCTCTCTTCCACTGATCCCTCTGTGAAGAAGTAGACTCCTCCGCTTTGCTTACCCACACCAATCGGAGTCCTCAAAATACGGTCCTGCAAGACACCAAAATCATTATAAAATGTCACACTACAATTTAGTTCCTTATATAATTTGGCAATGGATACAAGGTTGCACTTAAAGGAAGGAGCATATAAAACTTTATCAAGTTTGTTCCGTTCACCCAACACCACGGACCCTTCTTGGCTCACAAGGGTGTGCATCCCGTTTGGCATTCCTATAGCAATCGAGTCAATTTTCTTGATTTCTTGAATTAGATTCAAGTCTCCTGTCATATGGCATAATGCTCCACTGTCAAACACCCAAGGTGTATTACCTGAAATTTTCTCAAAATCGAGTTTTGGGCTCTCGATGAGGCTGAGTAATTTTTGTAGTTGATCCTAGGTCAGGCCTGGAACGGACATTGCAGCTGTTCGGCCGTGACTTGCTACTGGGTCGTGACTCGCAGACGCTATTGAGCCGAATGAAGTCGCTGGGCCGAAAGACGCTGCTGGGCCGAAAGATGCTGCTGCCGAAATCTGTTGAACCGTGAGCTGCTAGCTATGATTATGTGAGCCCGGGTCTTCGTTCTGGGCCTGAACCGAATGAACGGTCTCACGCCCGCGCCCACGTCCACGTCCGCTACTTCTGCCTCCTCTGTTTGCTCGGCCACCACCTCGGCTTGTTCGCCCTCGGCCGTGGCTACCCTAGTTTGGTGGATAGCCGATGATCTTATACCAGTTAACCTCATCATGTCCATATTGACCACAGTGCCTGCAAGATGGTCTTTCGTTCATGTGTTCCCTCGCCACAAACGCCACCATATTTTCTGATCGATTATCTCTTCCCATCATAACCCTTCCATGATTTTCTTCTTGTGTCACCATATTGAATATGACATCGAGAGTGGGTAACGGGTCAAGCGCCAAAATTTGACTACGAATGGTTGAGAATGCCTCATCGTTTAATCCCATCAAAAACTGATGGGCCTTCTCGTCTTGCGCCATCTTCGTGATTCTACTTCCGATCTTACACTCGCACTTACCACATGTGTATTATGGGACTTTTGCATAATTCTCCAGTTCACTCCACATCCCCATTAGTTTTGAATAAAATTCCACGACCTCAAGACTACCTTGTTTACATGCTGCAAGGTCAGTCTTGAGGTGATGGATCTTAGCGGTGTTAGCTATAGTATAACGCTTATACAAATTTTCCCACATCTTGTAAGCCGTTTCAGCATAAGTTGTACTGGTATGTAGTTTTGGATCAATAACATTGATGATCCAAGAACAGATCATAGAGTTGACCATCTCCCATGTGTTCAACGCACTCAAATCTTCTCCTTTTTATGGTGTTGGCTTCGTTAAGGTTCCTTCTATGAACCCTAACTTATTTTTGGATTTTAAGGCTGTTCTCACAGCCTTCTGCCATAGTTCATAATTTTTCCCATTGAAGATCATTGAAGTAATTGTAACTCCATGACCTTCTGATGGGTGAAGATAGTATGGCGACTGATTCTCAATTAGAAATCCTTTTCCCCCACTCATCGCTCTGATACCATGAAGAAATTGATAAAAAGAAAATTGAGAGAAGGTGAATCAAGGCCCTTGGCCGTGAGTTTGCTATGGCTGAATATATGTTCTTATTTTTCCATGCTATCACGTTTGCTTGGCTATGTTTATATACATGAGAAACCCTAGTGCTTCTCTAACCTGGAAAGCGAGAAAACAAATTTGTCCTAAATACAACTACTAGGTGATCTGATAAAATAGTATCTCTAAGATACAAACTACCAAATTATGACTAAATAATATCTTAAGTAAGTAGTTTCCTTATCAGTAAAAGCATAAACGTATGAAAAGCAACATCTAGAACAAAACATTCTAATATGAATTAGTGAATGACCAAAGGAAATCCAGGGCTTATAAATGCAGTGGATGGTAGGAGAAATCGATTTTGAAAAGCACCCAAAAAGGTAGTTTATGATATGAAAGTGGATATCTCTGGTTACAAACTAGTTTGGCATAGCACATTCATCCTAAGCATGCTATACAAGTGTTAGTATTGCTATTGATGATGGGAGATTTAAAAGCAATGTAGGTAATTTTCATAGATACCAACTACATTAAAAAAATATAAGGTAATAATCTTGCTCCTAACTATCGATTTCTAGATACTTGTTAGATAGTAAAACCAATAGCTTACCCGAAGATCTGCTATAAGTATAACACCACAACACTCTTCGATCACTTCAAGAAAGTTTTCTAAATCAAGAGGAATAAGAGTAAATCGTGGTATAAGCAAAGTCATGAACCTGTGCAAAGACCTTCAGCAGCAGCTTTGATTGGTTATCACATCGATAAGAACTAAAACTCTTTAATTTTTCCATTAGCCACCATCATTCATTGACCTCTTTTGCATTTTAAGCACTTTCCCTTCCGCATTTATGTTAGTTAAAAAAAAATTTTGAGCAACAACAAGTTAGCAACGATAATAGATTGTGTAAGATGTAAGTATCACTAAATTTTTTTAACGAAGAGTAGAGGAATTACCAACTACCTCAACTTCAGTTAACAATTTTGATTTATGCGCATTAACTTCATCATCTGATGTCAATTCTAATAATTGGGAAGCTAATGAAGGTTAATAAGAGCTAGTTTATGGTAGCCTTGATTGAGATAATGGGGACAATGGTGGATTTTGATGGACCATAGGATGAAAAGTAAGTTGAACTACAGATTGCACATAAATTAGGTTTTGTAAGATAAACATCAATCATCGAAGCTGTGACTCGTTTTTCACTGAAGAACTTTGATGCAAGTACGTAGCGCACATGCAGGCATTAATAGGATGTCCACCATGCATGAGGCATTGCAAAATAAATAGATAATGAGATTTTGGATTGTAAACATGAATGTTGAGTAAGATTAGCTTAGTTGGATATTTTTCCCTATTACTTAATATGGCCTAATAAAATCATCAAGAAAGCGGGTAGCTATCTGCTATAAACTTGGTTAGATTGTTGGCTGCCTAACTTGTTTATAGGGATACTCCATTATCCCACTCAATAAAATCTTAACAGCTAATTAATCATATTTGTTCATTCGGTTACTTGATGGACGTATCGAATTAAATATTAAAAAAATATAAATTCGTCCTCTCCCTACCAATGAAGATACAGAAAATTGAGCCATCCTATAATCTCTATAACATTAAGTGAGGCCAAAAAAAAGGGTCAAGGGCGAGAAACTGGTTTATACAACCAAGTTCTTTCGGAATAAGTGGTTTGGAAATATGGCTTCTTCATCTTCTTCCGCATCAGGTATAATTTGTCGTCAGATTTATTGGTTTAAGATTATGAATTATGATTCATATTTATTAATCCTAAAGTATTAATGTTTTCTTACATGTGGTATCAGAGCAATGGTTATTGAACTTATAGTTTCTCCGACTATTATCGAGTTATTAATTCTAGACTGAGTTTTTCTCCCATTAAATGTCTGGCTCTCAATTTGATTAATCCCATCATACTGTTGATGATTATCATGAATAATATATCTATTATCTTTTGCAATTAAATATTTACTGTGTCGTTAACATTCATTAATTTGGGAGTATGGGCAAACGATTATTTTACAATAGTATTATAAGAAGTGAGTTGTGAGTCAGATCCCAAAATGTGGTTATGCCTCTTTTTTTTTTTAAGCAATTCAATGGTGTTATGTCTTTGAATCCTTTTTAAACTTTTCTTCTGCCAGTCCTAATGACCAAGCCATCACTGTTATTATTTCGTTTATTTAATCAAATAGCATGATTAGAAATTACATGCTTGAAGTGGTGAATGGTTATTAATTGATGATATTAAACTATGTTAGTACATTAGATTTCATTTGCTTGTGTTCTCATATTTCTGGAAGCAATCATGTCTTTATTATGTTATTTTTCTAATAGAATGATTGTTTAATTGTAATGCCAACATCATGAAATTAATGCTCACCAAAGTGGCCAAACTATGATACTTAATGCACATCATGATTCACATGTCATTTATCCTCATTTAATGTTAATGCAATGCCGCTTAAAAAAAGGAAGGGGGATAAATGATGGCCACTTATCGTTAAAATTTTAGAATTTACCCAAAGGTAAATTATTATTCAATGGTTAGTGGGCATAATGGAGGTATTATTACATTAATTAGATTTACTTGTATATCCAAAGATAGCTTGTGAATTTGGCTATATTATCTCATTATTAATGGCATTTGCGTGTAATTGTATGCTATAATATTTACCCAAAGGAGTATTATAGTATACTTCAATTATTCACCTGTCTGACTCCATCACATAATTATTGTATTAATGGGCATTCATGTATTAATTACAGTTGTTTTAGTTCATTCGCATGCTGCATCTGTTAGTATGTTCAATGGGCTCAACTTTACTGAATGGAGTGAACAAGTCACCTTCCACTTAGGTGTATTGGATCTTGACTTGATAGTTTTGGAAGATAAACCTGCTGATATTACGGATACTAGCAGTAATGAAGAAAAGTTGTACCATAAAACTTGGACTCGATCTAACACATTAAGCCTCATGTTTATGTGAATGACTATTTCGAATAACATTAAAACCACTATTGGACCAACAAAAAGTGCTAAGGAATATCTTAAGTTAGTGGAAGAAAGGTTCCGGTCTGCAGACAAGTCATTTGCTGGTACTCTTTTGTACGAACTCACAAACATGAAGCTTACTAAGATGGCAAGTATGCAAGAGTATATCATCGAGATGACTAATATTGCAGCAAGACTAAAAACATTGGGAATGGCTGTGGATGACTCTTTCTTAGTACAATTTATTTTGAACTCCTTGCCTCCTAGGTATGGACCATTCCAAATTAGCTATAATAGTCTTAAGAACAAATGGAATATTAGTGAATTGTCCAGTATGCTTACTTAAGAGGAAACAAGATTAAAGAAACAAGAAGGAAGTGGTCATTCTATTAGTCTTATAAGTTCAAGAGCTTTTAAGGTGAAGCCTTGCAAGTTTAAGAAAAGGCCGAAGCCCAATAAAGTTTCACAGGGTGACAGGAAGGTAAAAATGGCAATTAAGTGTCGCTTCTATAATAAAGAAGGACACCTTCAGAAGGATTGCCGGAAACGTAAGGCTTGGTTCGAAAAAAAGGTAATTACGCTTTAGTATCTTTTGAATCAAGCCTAATTGAAGTTCCTAATAATACTTGGTGGCTTGATGGTGCTACTACTCATGTATCTAATATGATGCAGGGATTCCTTACGATCCAAACCATAAACCCAAGAGAGAATTTTTCTATTCATGGGAAATCATATGAAGGCTCTAATTGAAGGCATATGGACTTATCGTTTGGTGTTAGATACTGGTTATCACCTAGACCTGTATCAAACTCTCTATGTACCTTTAGTTTCTAGGAACTTGATTTCACTTTCAAAACTTGATACTATTGGGTTTTCCTTTAAGATTAGAAATGGTTGTTTCAGTTTGTTTAAGAATGCTCATTTGATTGGTTCCAATATTCTTTGTGATGGTTTATATAAATTGAAACTAAATTATGGTTTTGTTGAATCCTTACGTACTGTTTATTAAAATGTTGGAATGAAACATAGTATGCAAAATGAAATTCTGCTTTTTTGTGGCATAAACATTTGGGTCATATATCCAAAGAAAGGTTGGAAAGATTAGTAAAAAATGAAATTCTTCCACAATTGGATTTTACTGACCTGGGTATATGTGTGGATTGCATTAAAGGAAAGCAAACCAAACACAATAAGAAAGGAGCCACAAGAAGTACACAGCTCCTTAAAATTATGCACACTCACATACATGGACCATTCAATGTTCCATCCCTTGGGGGAGAAAAATATTTTATCACCTTATCGATGATTTTTCTCGTTATGGATATAAAATCCTCAGGGAGTGGATGCTCTTAAGGTGTATGGCAATGAGGTTGAAAGGCAATTAGATACAAAGGTAAAAATTGTTAGGTCCAATAGAGTGGGGGATACTATGGAAAATAAAATGAAAATGGACAATGTCCTGGTCCCTTTGCAAAGTTCCTCGAGAAATGGGGCATATATGCACAATATACTATGCCAGGCACACCGCATCAAAATGGTGTGGCAGAAAGATGTAATCGGACATTATTGGACATGGTTAGGAGTATAATAAGAAACTTCTCACTACCTGAATCATTGTGGATGCATGCTGTGAAAACTGCTGGATATTTAATAAACGGGGTTCCTAGTAAGGCAGTTCTTAAAACTCGAACCTTTTGAGTTATGGACTGGTAGGAAACCCAGTTTAAGACACATACATGTTTGGGGATGTCCAGTAGAAGCTCGATTATTTAACCCACATGAAAAGAAATTGGATTCTCGTACAACTAGTGGTTACTTCATAGGTTACCCAGAGAAATCCAAATTAATGGATATAGGTTTTATTGTCCCAATCACAGTCCGAGAATTTCAGAAGCCAATAATGCTAAGTTTATTGAAAATGGTGAGGTTAGTAGTAATGAAAATGTAATGTGGAAATTAATGAGATAAGGGAAATGGTTCTCACATCTGTGAATGTTTTGTTGTCAACTCACACTCCAAATATTGTTCCTATTGTTAGACAAAATCCTAACAATAATGAACAATATTTGAGTGAAGATATGCCTTGTGAGGAAACTAACTCCCCATACCTACTAATCAAAATGAACCACAAGAATCAACTAATTTAAGAAGATCCCAAAAGGAAAGAAAGTCAACAATTTCTGATGATTATGTGGTTTATTTAGAAGAATTAGATCTCGATGTAGGAATAAAAAATGACTCGGCTTCATTTTCACAAGCCATGGAATGCTCTGAGCCTAATAAATGGATCGATGCTATGAAAGAGAACTTAAATCCATGGAACAAAACAAGGTCTGGGATCTTGTCGAATTATCAAATCGATATAAATGAGTTGGATGTAAGTGGGTTTTTAAGACTAAGTATGACTCAAATGGCAATATTGAAAGATATAAAGCTAGACTTGTCGCCAAGAGTTATACACGAAAGGATGGCATTGATGATAAGGAAACCTTTTCTCCGATCTCCAAGAAGGACTCATTAAGGATAATTATGGCCGTAGTACACTACAAAAAAGCGTCCAGTCTGCGATGAAACATCAGCGACGAAATTAGTATTTCGTCTCAAAATAAACATTGCGATGAATTTTAACAGTCAAGCAACGAAAGAAATAGGCATCTGGAGCTGCTACAATATCTGAGACAAAAGTTTTAATTTGTCTTTGTCAGAGATGAAAATCCATGATGATCAGTGGTTTTCATTGCTAATAGAGTTGAATCCCATTCTTCCTTATGAAATCGTTGTTAACTGGCAACAAAAATCTCCCTCGGTGATCTTTCATTTTGCGCATAGGCTATATTCTTCCCCCCTTCTCTCTTTCGTAAAAACCTAGCTCTATTGTTGGCCGAGGTTTGCAGGGCTTCGCTGTGAAATTGATGGGGTAAGCGTCTGAATCTATGGTGCTCCTCTATCTGATTAGTTCTCTATTAGTCTCTCTCTTTCTCTCTCTCTCTCTCTTTCTCCCTCTCTGTGTGTCTAATAGAGACCCTTATATGTTGTTGTAGTCGATTTGCAGCAGCTGTTGAGATATTGGTCGCCACCAAAATCCTCAAGTAGTCTTTCTTCCTTTCTTCCTCTGTCTTTAGCGAAATAAGTAAAGTAAGGGCATGAAGCTTGATATCTATCTCAGTTTTTTGTTGTTGGGTTGCTTATGTAATCATCTATGGAGAAATCATACCTTCAATTCTGTGTGGCTAATTCTAGGGTTCTTGGATAATGGGTGTGAATTTTGCTTTTCTAGGTTTTTCAATTTATGGGTTTTGAGCCATTTTAGGTTTTTGTTTTCAGATGAGATTTGTGTTCTCGGGTGTTGCCATCTATGGTTTGTTTTTCAATCTGAAGCACTTCTAAGTGAGAGTCATGAATGAGGAATTCATTGGTTTCTATTCAGTTTGGCTGGTGGAGCTTGGTCTTCCATTGACGTTTCTATCTTGTGGCTATTTTGTGGTATTTAGTTCTGATAATTCCCTATTTTCGGCCAACTATCTTCAAATTGTAGTGCTTACAAGATACTAAGTAAAGATAAACATGAAAACCCGAAGAAAAGGAATTCAAATGATTTTGCCAAAATGGTTACAAATTACAAGGAAATAAGGCCCAAAAGTCCTCTAGCATGAGCATAAGCCATAGTTGCTTTGTAGATTTTTAAGCATCGTATAGGGTATGTGTACAACAGTAGCACTTTTAGTAATATTTCAGCGTCATTTTGTTTCCCAAAAATTAGAGCAAAATAGAAGTAGAAACAAAATCAAGAGCGATGAAAATAGTTTTGATGTCTAATGTCAAGTTCTATTTTGACATAGCCACCTTAGTGTATGTTAGACGAGTCTTTGAAGTGGTATTTGATATTTTAGGTTGAGTTCAAAATATGGTAGGTTGAGTTTATGTATTCTTTTTTTCTTTATTTATTATATTTAGTCAAGTCATGTGTTGTATTTCAAAGTGGCTTCTTTCATTTATGATGATCAAATTTCTAATGTGAATGTGCGTTAAATTTGTATTAACCTATTTTTCAACTATTTACTGAATATAATTTTCTTACAATTGGCTAAATAAATACCTATCTATTGCTAGTAAACTGTTGTCAACTATTCAAATGGATGTCAATCAACTTATTGTTTCTCTTTATTTATCCCTCACCAGAGTTTAATGTTTTATATGTTTACTGTATAACTTTTTTGAAATGGTTTGCTAGGACAAAATTTCATTTAAAATAAGCTAGTCATAAAAAGATATAAAATGCATTCATATATAGGTTGATTGACCTATATGTATCATTAGTTCTTCTATAACTTAGAATCCCCGTTCAAAATGTCGTACATTTCAAGCATATAGTGGCAAGTTACTTATTATCTGTAACTTGTTGATATGCGAAGTTGACATGTATAAGATTTTGAATTGTCCAAGTTGGACAATTTAGGAATTGTTGAGTCTATGATTGTATGGTTATGATAGTTCTTACATACGCACTTGAAAGGTTCCATGGTATTTCCTCATTTATTGTTCTCTGGGTGCGATTTTCTTGGTGAGGCCATGAATATTGACTTTATCTAGAAAAGTGATACTTAGAGAACTATGAGGAAATGTTGTCGAATTTTTCTTCGGATATGCAAGAATGTAACCTACACAATCATATACTTTGGATTCCTGAACGGGGTTAGGGCTACTTACCCTTTAAAAGGATCTTAGGTCATATCATCTTGATTAGGACATGTGAATCATATACTCATTACATTTAGTTATTGAATTAAAGTACGGATACTTAAGTTGTTAGAATTAGATAAAACAATACACAGATGGAACCAAATCGAGTTTGGATGTACCAAAGGCTATTTTATACTTGATTGATGACTATTGTAGCACTTGTTCTTTCCCTTTCATTTGGTGTCTAGATTGTTATTATCTTCTAAATATTTCTAAATTATGTCAATTACTTACTTCAATTGCAACTGTCCAATATTTAGATGCCTCCTACTCGTATACATGAGCGAGGTGAAGGGAGCTAGGAAAAGGACTTGGCTGTGACTAAACTTGAAAACAGTCAGTTGCTAATGATAGTGCCCCTTACTCTAGAGGGGTTATGGCATGAACTTAATTACTTAATTATCCTACATGTATGTTGACTTCATATGTTAAAGTCATATGATACTTATATAGTTTCAAATGACAAAGGTTTGATGATGTTGATGTGGTCCAAAGTACTTCCAATGATATAAGGAGCCATTACTTGGAGCCATGCACATATTAGAGAAATGCACCTAATGAGCACGAAGAATTTGGGTGAAGAGCTTTTAAGGTAATGGGTTTCTTTTATTTCAAGTTATAAATCATTTATATTTTGTATATGTTAGCATAACATTAATGCATTTAAGGCAACATAAGTTCATCACACTCATTGGACATCTATTTTATCTGTGCCGAGAAAACCATTAGATATATTCAGAGCGGTGGTGCTAGTCTAGCTACTGCTTATATACTTTTGCCTATTTTTTCTATTGTTTGCACTGTTTCTGAACATAACCAGTAAAATCTGATTAGGTATTTTTGTTACTTTGCCTATTTTATCTTAGACTGAAAGCATGCATTGTTTTCTGTAATGGTCAAAGTGAGACACTCAGAGTTGTTTTGGGATTGGATGCTTGCCGTTAAGTCTAAGTAACATAGGTTATAGTATGCACGTATGTTAGTTGGATGTAATATGCAACTATGATTAAGTGCTGACATTGAAGGTTGGACTCGACTGACTTAGAGGAAGTTCAATAATCAGTTTAGAAAACTATGAGCTCAACTATTACCACACTGACCTACCTTATGTCCGTTTACAACTGTATAAAACAGTAAAAGGTGTCACTGTGATCATGTGTAATTAGAAAGAGAGCTAACCACCCTCGCCCCAACTTGCAACTACCAATTAACCTAATTCCCAGGAAGTAGATTTGGACTCTTAAAAGTCAGAACTCAAAACCCAAGTAAACCAACCCAGAAGAAAACAAAGATTGTTTCGTATGCTTATATGCCCAAGTGTCAGCACTTAATCATAGCTACTGCATATATGCTTTTGCCTATTTTATCTATGTACTTCCCAATGTGCATGTTTGAAAGGGAAATTTGTATATGTAGTTTCTTGTTTTGGTGTGTGGGTTATGTCTATTTTACAGTCTAACTACACTTGGGCTGAGCATCTGAATAATAGGGTATATAAGGAGTGGAAGTCAACGGCATCTAAGCGCCTTAGAGACATGGTTTGGAAGGCAATGGATGAAGAGATAACTGAATGGATGCCAACTAAATTGAAAAAATGAGTGCAAAATAATTAGGGTCGATCTCCACTTCTTAATGGGCAAGGCGACTGGTAGTATCATTTAATTTTTTGTTTATACAAAATAATTTTCTAGGAATAACGCATGTCTTCTATGAAGGTAATTAACCTTTTTTTAATATTTTTCCCCATATTCTTTTCATTAGACAAAAAAAAAAATCAAGGGAAAAGACCAACTGCATCTCAAATCTTCAAGCAACTACATACTAGGAAAGAAGGAACCCATAAAGTTTTTTGTGACAATCGTTATAAGGCTGTGTGGGTCAGAGTTTTTCCTAAGGTCTTAAACTTCTGTACTGTAGGTATTTTGTGAAACTGGGACTGGATCATGCTGTCTGTTTGGGAATGTGGATCATATTGTGCCTGTTTCTATTGGGCAGCTAGCTGTTGTTAGCATTTCAATGTCTTAGAATTGCATTCTTTCCACAAACCCAAAGAATATACATTGTTTCAAAATTTTAACTTTTAACTAGAGTATAGGTTTGAAAGGTTACCATCTCAAGCAGATCTTGTCTAGTGTAAGCTTTGTCAAAAATGAAGATCAAGTCATCCACAACTGGAACAAAAGCTTCCTCATACTTGCAAGTTAGGAGCATTGCAATTACACCCACCAATTGAAGCTTCTTTCTTACCGCTTGACATGTAGTTGGAAATCTGTCTATCATATTTATAGTGAGAAACAAGGTTTCATCCCTTAGTTCAAATTTGTAGTGCACTTGCTGAGTTATTCCAGTAACAGCTGGATCGGCAACCATGTATTATATTAAACTTTTGCACTATGGGTATTTTATTCTTGATGTACTGCGGGCGTGTGGCCCACAGAGTTGTAGTTTTTAGCATGTAGCCATTGACTAATGAATATACATTGTGCGACTGTTGAATGTAGGAACCTCATTGCAAGGCTTTAAGCCTGAATTTAGCTCAATTTTAGGTGGAATTCTGTCCGTTTCGTCCCAAAATTTAGGAAAGATTTATGAAATCGTTAACACTCCTAGCCCTAGGGGTTAGGGGCATAATTAATTCATTGTAGTCTTTTATGTTGATTTATCCCTCACTTTTTTTCGCCTATCCAATTACAGGATGAGTTTGAGCATCTAAAGGCTATTGCTGTTCAATCAGGAATTGAAGTAGATGATGAGGAGCTTTTTCTGCAAGCTGTTGGAGGCAAGAACAAGAAAGGAACTGTTTACAAACTTAGGACGGAGTCAGAAGCTTACTACCCAAGGTTCGCCCATCGCTCTGCCTCATCATCATCATACACACCCTCAATTGTTTCTCAAATGGAGGCTCGCTTGAAAAAAATCAAAGGAGGAACTTCAAGCTACGGGGAAGAACTTAGAGCCACTAGGGAGGAACAAAAACAACAAAGAGAGTTGATCGCTAGCCTACTTTCTTGTGTTAATTTGCCTGTGTCCAAGATCTCGTTGTTGGACTAGAAAGAAACACCAGTGGCAACCTCTTCAGGTTCTTGTACTTATATATATATATATATATATATATATATATATATATATTATATATATATATATATATATATATAATATATATATATATATATATATATATATGTATACTTATATATATATATGTATATATACACATACATTCATACGTACATATGTATATATATATATACACACACACACACGCACACACACATACATATATATATGTGTGTGTGTGTGTGTGTGTGTGTGCGTGTGTGTGTATATATGTATGTATGTATGTATATACGTGTGTGTGTGTGTGTGTGTGTGTGTGTGTGTGTGTGTGTGTGTGTGTGTGTGTGTGTAGTGGCATTGTACCTTTACCTTTGCTCCTTGATGATGCCCTAGCTACTGTTGGTTCAGAGATAATACTACCTTTGCCTTTGCTCCTTGGTGGGGTTCTTGTTGCGATTGGTTCAAGTTACATCGTACCCTTAACTTTCCTTCTAGGTGAGTTCTTCGTCAACGTTACAGTTTCTAAGCACATGTGTACACTCTCATGTATATGATTAGGACTTTACCGAACCACTTCAAGCAAATGACCTTATTTTAGGGATTTACATGAGGAACCAACATTAGAGTCGGCTAATGAAGGGCCCATGTACATGGAAGATATATGAGAAAGGCTTAGCTTCTCATGACAGTTCATCTTCATAAATGTATCATCAGTAGAAGCAATAATACTATCCCACACTGAGTCATCTAAATCCCCTTTCCTATTTACGTTACCCCACATTGTCAGCTTCATCGTGCATTCTACTAACTCTTTTTCATACAAAGCTTCTTCAGTGCTATTTATAACCTCATTAACAGGTTTACTAACCTCAACATTTAAGTCCATCACGTTGTTCCACAATCTCATTAATTTTTATAGGATTTCTCTTGGATACAATGTAGAACTCAATGTAATTCCTTTTTCCAAGCCATCTCTCACCCTAAGTGAGCAAATCCTTATCACCATTGATATTCAACTCCTATGTTTGTGCTTTTAGAGGATAAGAAGTAATGCCAAAATACCTAGGAGACCCCTTGATTTTAGGCTTCGCAAGAAATGAGCCCTCGCCAACTTAATTATCTGGTGCTCATTGAAATCTTTACTCCCTATATTTTCCATCCACCTCTTAAACTAAATTACCCCATTGCATTGAGGTTCCATCTATTCCCCAAAACCCAAAAATTTCAACCAAAAACAAAACAATAACAAAAACAGGGGTATTAATCACTGATTTTGAAGCCCTATACTTTACAAAAGATTCCTTTCAACAACAATCACAACTACCCAACCCAATATACTACAAGTTAAGCATGCAAATGAAGCAAAAAAAAAAAAGAAACAAATTCATCGCCACATGCATCAAGACAGATGACCGTATTATTATCCCAATCCCTATATTTTACAGGTACTACACAAAGATAACGAAAAGTTATGATTTTTGACACCCATTTTTCAGAAGATTAAACAAAATTGGGAATGATTATCTTTTGATTTTTGCTTCACTGGTCAATCCACCAATTTTCAACCTTGCTTGATGAGATACCTCCAACCACTCAACACCTCCTGCACAACCCAATTTTCAAACTTGTTTGACGAGATTTCTTCCACCAACTAGCAATTTCACAATTTTGCCAACTAACTCATGATTTTGGAGAAGATTAACCCACCACCATATCACCATAGCTACTAATGAAGAAGTGAGATATGGAAAACCCTATCTGAGGATAATCACTTTAAGGGCGCCAACTTTCCTTCCCTTGTATGTCTTTTCGCTATTAATACGAGGACAAAATTAGACTACCTCTATTTACTATGATGGCATAACTATTTTGGGAGAATTTTACAATTAATAATTTGGTCAAGTTAGATAAAAATATATTCTAATAAATGGTTGGTCATAAAAAGATTTCGAAATGGGCAAAGGCGCATATGTGAATTTTTCCAAATCAAAACCCCCCATTTTTCTTTTGGCCAATTAAACAGTTCTCAGTTCTATTTGTACCGGCCTATGTTGCGATCCTCTTCTGGCTCTCTCTCTCTTGTTCTCCTTGCTACTGTCTCTGTCGTCCAGTTGCTGCGACTTTGCATCGACCTGTATTATCCGTTTCTCTTGAATTTGATTCTCTTTGGGGTTTTTTTTTTTTTTTTTTGGGTTAAATTCAATTGGGCACTTTGCCATAACAGATTGACGCCAGCCCTAGTTTCCATCTTGATTTTGCAGCAGTGAGAATTTCGAAAATAGCATATTCGACAGGTAATGTATCAACTCCAAGCTCTCAATTTTTGGTGATATTTTGGTTTTTAATTAGCTTTGGGGTTTTGATCTTTGTTTTTCATGTCGTGTAAAATGGAAATTTTGTTCCTTTTTAATGGTGTTTTCTGAAAATTGACCTTTCTAATTTCTTTTTGACTCTCTCATAATTCCCATTTGTTGTTGAACGATTATGATCCCATATGGGCTTCGATTGGTTCAAGGAATGACCTTTCAAGAATTTTGGTTCATCTTTTTCATTGAAATATGTGATTGAATTCGAAATGAAAAGGATGGAAGAATATTATCAAGTTGCTATACTGTTAGTCATTTGTGAAACTCTTTTAGTTGAGGTTTTTTTTTGGGGGGGTTACTGAAGTTGCTTTTGTTGCATCTTTGGGGCATCTTTACATGTTTCTGGTAGGAGCTTGACTATTGGAAAATGCCCTCCTGTTTTCTTTCAGCCCCTGATTCTCTATTTTATTCATCGCCCTTACGTTATATATTAACACTATATATACTGTTCATAGGTTGGAATTAGATCTGGGCAATGTCCATTGGACCTAAGCGTTAAAAAGGATAGAGATCCGTTTAAGTCCTTAACTGGACCGGGCCCTAAAAGGGCTGCCAACAAAAGCAATATAGTGGGTTTGGACCGGGTCGGGAAGCGGGCCTAAGTCGTTGCCTCTTACTCACTAACACTCTCTCTATCCTACCCCTAATCTAGCCCTCTCACTCTGTCTTTCTCTGTCTCTCTTTCTATACAATCGAAATCTGCGTCGCAAAAACGGATTCTAGTCTTTGATTGGGACTCGCATGGCGAAATCAAAGTCGAATTTTTATAGTCTGCTCGCTCTTATTCTCTTCTCGCAGTGATTCTAGTCTTCCATCTGGTCTTGTTCACGGTGAAGCGCTCAATTGAAGAGTTGTTCTTCTATCTTCGATTTTTTGAGGTAAATAATGGGATTTTTGAGGGATTTCTTCATGAATTTAGATGTGGGTTGGGAAGAAAAGTTCATTCTTTGATTTTTAGATGTGGGCTTGAGTCGATTGTTTTGGTTCAGATATGGTAGAATGTTGAGACCTTAGTCTGGTCGAAAAGTTAATCTGAACTCCAGAATATCTTTTGTTAGTGCCTTATTCTTTATTTTAGATCAAGTTATACTGAAAGGAAGCTTAGTTTCTGGGTAGAATGTTGAATGTTGAATGCCATGTCCATCTGGTAGAGTTTTGTTTCTGGGTAACTTGGTTTTTGTATGAAACTTAAATCCTGCAATTGAGCCTGAAATTGCCAAGTTTTGATTCTGGGTTCTCTTCTTATCTCTCCTTTCTGGGTTTAATTTTACTCGTCTGTTGATCGATTTGATTTCCTGGGATGAAGTCATTTGTATTTCGGAGCTATTATTCTTCTATTTTACTATTGATTTCGTAGTACTTGTGATTACTGCAAGTTAGGGTTCAATTCAAGTGGCCTTATTGCTGTTCCCTGAGCTTGCAATTTGTTTTCAGTTACTCCATTGTCACTTTGGCCTAAATAATACTGATGTTTTCGCCAAAGAAGCCCTTTTTCAGCTCCAAATAAATGGCTTCTCCTGCCCAGAGTTTTCCGAGTCAAGCTATTGAGGTGTTTATAGTATAATTTTTAATTTGAAAAATGGACTGTAGAACTTAGTAAAAACATGTTCTAGTGAGTGGTGAATTAGTTTATCGCTTGGTGGAATTGGTTTCGGAAATTACCATCTTTATTTTGGAATGGTTAGGTGGTGTACTTTGAATTCGAACTTGTTGTAATTTGGATTAACTTGGTTGTGTATTTTCTAACTTTAAATTTGAACTAGTTTTGTTTGATTGGAAAATTACGGAGACATTAGTTTAAAATTAACTCACCAAAAACACGCTTTAGGTGGTAATGAGCGGGTCGGGGTCATTTGGCCCATGACCCAGCCCGCCGCATTAACAAATATGCTGGGCCCGGCCTGGCCCATTTAGTTAATAGGTTGGCCCGGTCCAGCTTAGCCCGATCCGTTGCCCACCCCCAGTAGGAATGTTATGAATGTTGGCTATTAAAGCCGTGAGATGGATAGCAGGATCAATCCTCAATCAAAAATTCTTTAAGAGACTAGAATTTGATAGAACATTGGATATCAGTTATCAAGGCTTCGAGTAGGGGTGAGACAACTTTGTGGAAGGGGTTAGCATTAGGGCATGTGTGTTTTTGCTATCACATATGTCATATGGGTCTCACCTGCCATATACTGATATTGGTTAGTGTAATATGAGAATCTCCTGGGTAATGTTTGGTTGGATATGAATAAACTTGTAATGCAAGTAAGTTTGTAATAGTATTTCTATTATCTTTTTTTATTGTAAGAGAGTATTGCAAATGACAACTACTTTGTAATTATGATTACTACAAACGGTGTAATCATGATTGCATTACAAAGTTGATTGTACTACATTACATTCATCCAAAAATCTTGCTGTAATTAGCTCAATGGAAATCGGGGGAAAAAAAACTCTATATATTTGCAAGAACAGGTGACTTTAACCCCCCCCCCCCAAAAAAAAAAACCCCAAAAGAAAACCCAAGTGAGGGTGCCTAATTAATTGATTTGTTGGAAACCCCCCATCCCCCTTTTTTAGGATCTGCGCTGTCTCTTGAGCATTAGTAAAGGAAGTTTTGGTATGGGTCGGAGTTTCTTGTTTTTTCTCCCTCTTCGTTTGCCCAGTGGACTGATCAACCACAGAATTATGATTCAGTATGTGGGGGCCTGTGTTTCATCGGCCTGTCTTTGTTTGTCTTGGGAGGAGTTGTTTACAATTCATGTATCAATATCTCAATTTTGATTCCTGGATAGTACCATTTCTTTCCTGCGGCTACAATAAACAACAAAGGATTTATCAGCCTCTAAGACATAAGCTGGAGTATTGGGACTTATACAGTATTAATCTGTTTTGCTGGACAACCTTCTACCCCGGGGACGCGCAGGGCCAGGGGGGGGGTGCCAGCATACACTGGGGAATGGAGTGACAAATGTGCATCAAGGAGTAGGCTTATTGCTCCCAAACTTTCAAGTTGCTTTTCCCTGGCTTTTAAGAAATGTCTTTCCCGATGAGATGACATTTGCTGGGTAATGTTGAATATATGCTATGAGGTATGATCAGTTTGCTTTTACGACCCATATTGCAGGCCAAGCATAGTGAGAAAATCGGTGCTGATCATGGTGAATGCAACAAAAGGACTCTTCATTTCCTGGTATAATGGATCATCTCTGGTTATTTCCACATCTGCTGAATCTTTGTCAGTGTTTTATCATCTTCTTCCCTTGTAAGATTAGGTCCCCTCCCCCCCCCCCCCCCAAAAAAAAACCAAGACTAGGGTCTTTTTGTTCTCTCTCTCTCTCTCTCTCTCTCTCTCTCTCTCTCTCTCAGACACACACACTTTGTGCCCCTCTCCCTTTCTGCATGTCTCTTCTTACGTGTGAATCTCAATTTAGAGAGCAGATTAGGTATAGTGCAAAACCAACTGATGTTGCTGTTGAGATGATCCACAGTTCTGCCTTCTCTATTCTGATATTTGTTGATTGTGATTTCTGAATCTGACTCTTATACACCAATCACCCAGACCGGAACTAAACCTGACTCAAATTTGATACAAGGTAACCCCATTTTGATGCAAACCAGAATTGAGATGATCTATACCAAACTGATTTGAAACTCGCCTAAATAATGGTGATTGCTTTTCCTTCTCAAGATGTTGAACAAAACTGGTTTTTTTTTTTTGGGGTTAATTTTTTGGTCTTGGATTCTGCATTTCATTGGAGTCGAGCTACTGTTAGCTCAATAAAGGGTAGAGTTCTCCCATCACAAATTTTCTTTATTCACAAGACTCAAAATCGAGACCTTGCTTAAGGGGAACAAATGTCGAACCACTTGAACCAACCTGTGTTGGTATTGAACAAAACTGTTAATAGGCTCCAATAACACAAAAAGACCCTGCCTGGGCCAGCAACCCAAATTCACCAATCCGTTTGACTTAATCTGGCCCAACTCCAATGACCCATATGCCTTGTTCGCATTATGTGCTCAGACTCAGCTGCTTGCATTTAGACCTTGTTGGTTTTATCATGATGTTTAGCATTTTCCTCAAGTATCCTTCCATATTTGCTCTCTAGGAGGATCTTATTTTTATGTTATCCTGTTGCAGTGATATACCCATGGCACAATTTATCATCAATTTAAACAATTCGCTACCGGCAAACCAAAAATTCATAATACGCGTCTTGGACAGTACACACCTGTTTGTGCAGCCTCATGTGGCAGAGATGATAAGAAGTGCCATCTCAGAGTTCCGAGACCAGAATACTTACGAGAAGCCTCCCTAATTACACTGTTTGTGATATTGATCACATTAGTGACCAGAGTCGTGCAAATTTAGAGCAGGCTGGTTTTGGCTCAGCTCTCAAGTATAAAAGAGATTTTATAGTGTTTGCTTTACTGGTCTTATGTCCTTGGGGATCAACTGTGTACTTAATTTAAAATAGCTCTAGTCTTTGAGAATTAGGCGTGCTGTGCTCCCAAGGTCTGAGTATTCGTCCCCCTTTGACCATCTCATAATATAGTATTACTGATACTCTGAGGATATTTTGCGTCCAACATAATATGGAAGTCAGTTCTACGCTCAGAAATTATTGTAAATGCTTTGGTTCATTTACTCCTTGCATTGAAGCGTGGGTCTTTTTAAGTCGCTTCCCTTTCTTGTATTGATTGAAATTCAAAATGTTGGGGAAATTCTCACCTCAACTGTCTGATTTTCATCGAAAGCTGTTCATTGGAAGTTGTAGTACGAGGAGACCCGGATGAGATATCTTTTAAATTTCACACAGAGAAATATTGAATTCACCCATGAAGCGGAGTGTGAATAGATGTAAACAAGCTATTGATTCACATTAACTAGGAAAAAGCAAATTATGGCTAAAGCGATAAGATACATATGTTCATTTAAGATACATAAGATGTGAGAGGAGAAGCCATCATTGATCAGATACAGATACTAAAGGTCGAGAAGTTTAAATATCTAGGCTCGACTACTCACCAGAAAGGGGGCATTGACGAAGATGTTAATCATCGCATAAAAGTGGGCTGACAAAAATGAAAGTATGATTCAGGTGTGCTGTATGATAAGAAAATATCTGTAGGATTAAAAGCTAAAGTTTATCATATGGTAGTTAGACCTGCTGTGTTATATAGATCAGAGTGTTGGCCTATAAAAAAGACACAGGTTCAAAGGTTAATGGTAGCAGAGATGAGGATAATTAGATGGATGTGTGTTATACAAGAATGGATAGTAATGAGGTAATCAGAGACTTAGTGAAAGTGGCTCCCATCGAAGAAAAGATGAGAGAAACAAGACTCAGATGATTTGGCTATATGCAAAGAAGGAGTGTTGACGCTCCCGTGCGGAAATGTGAGATAATTAATATCCCCGAAAGAAAAAGAGGGCGGGGACGACCAAAGAAGAGTTTAGACGAGGTGATTACAGAGGACTTGAAACTTGTAGTGTTAACGGAGGACATTGTTCAGGATAGGAGATTATGGCGAGATAGAATTAAGATCTTAAGTTGCAGAGAGTTAGCCTTATAGTTGTCACCAGGTCGCGGTAGAGTAAGTTTGGTTGTAGTTTTTTCGTATGTCATGTTTGCATGTAGGCAGTACACACATCTGAGAAGAGACATTGTTTGCCTATATCTATTTGTTAAGGTATAGTACCTTCCTCTACTTTATTGCACTTATATTTACATAGTTACTGCCACCTGATTTTTTTTTTAATATTTCTTAATTCATCCCCTGCGCCTTATCCTTAGTTTTTCTCCATAAAATGTTTTCACAAAATCCTCCTTCTATAAAATGTTTTCGCAAAATCTTATTTTGTGGGTCTCTTAGAATCATCCTCTCTACGAGCAGGAATGCTGGTGGAGATAAGGTTGCCTACATCTGGATCTTCCCAGACCCTGCGAAGATGAGACTCACACTGAAAGATATTGTTGTTGTATTTAAAATCCAAGCTAATGCTTATATTAAAAGGTAGGTTACTCCCTAGGAGTTAGGAGTATGATAGCGGTAAGATTTTACAGGAAATGTCCTATCGTACGAGAGGTATACCCCCACTTAGGTAGCTAAATGTAGCGGAAAAGGGGGGGGGGGGCGATGGTATGCCCCACCTAAGGTGGCCAGCTGTCTAAATCAAATTCATATGAGAAACATATGCCTTCTAAATTTCACCAAATGCTTATTTTATGCTTATGATCGTTGAATATACTTAGCGAATGGTAATATACTTGGCTAAATGTTACAGGAAATGTCCTATTGCATGAGAGACGTACACCCACCTAGGTAGCTAAATGTAGTGCAGAAGAAAGGGGGGGGGGGATGGTATGCCCCACCTAAGGGGGCTGGCTCTCTAAATCAAATTCATATAAGAAACATATGCCTTCTAAATCTCAGCAAATGCTCATTGTATGCTTATGATCATTGAATACACTTAACAAATGGTAATAATTATGTTGTAAAAAGATATACCTTAGTAGAGACATTATAGAAAATGCCTCGTCACGTGAGAAAGCATCTGTGATCACCTACTAAAAGGTAAGTATTAATGTAAACAAAATCACCGGAGATGCCGTCTAGATGTCAACCGCATAATCATATGCCTTAGGAACATTCGAAATGACCCACAAATAATAATTTGTGTATTGTAAAAAGAGACTAATGGAGTCATAACAAGTATTTAAAGAGAATCACAATGATGAAAGCATAAATTTATGTGGAGATCAACTTGTAAGAATTTGCACTCAAAGCCGATCGTATAGCTTGTATATCTTTGTACCATAGATGAATCTATAAGGCTTCCTGCCGTACTTGTGATCTGATCATAAAACTCTTTGCTAATTTTTGGTGGGTTTGGACTTGGATGTGAGTAAATATAATTTATGCACGTTTGAATTGCGAAATGTGTAGAGGTAGTAGCTTGGTACTTTAATGTATTCTCTCTCTTTTTTTTGGGGGGGGGGGGTTTCTTGGATAGGGTAAGAGACTACACTATTTCTTGTAAGGTTCCTCGGAAAATAATCCTAATAACGATGGATCTTCGCTGGAACACCGTATTGTTGATGAATTCACAATATTAATAGGCGACAAGCATAATAATATATAGAGTGAATTTTAGGCTTGTAACAAAGCAAATAGAGCTTTGTTAGTCCCACATCGAAGGGGAAGGAGAGTCTGCAGCCCCGAAAACTCTATGAAAGAATGCCCACACCAGGCGATAAATCTTATCTAACAAATTCGTAACTCAGAAGACGAAAGACTACTGATGGGCATCACGAAGGTAATTGCTCGCCCAATTGACGCTAGGGCTAATTAAGCTTTGCTTAATTCTCTTATTGATCGATCTTGGGTTATATTCCGGTTATTTTTGGAGAAGTTGATTTGAGCACCCAGATATTGACTTAGAAAATCATGAAAATATATGGTTGAGTTTGTAAATTCTCTCAATATTGGTTTGTGTATATAATGCCGAATTGTAAATTATTGGATGCAAATATGATAAGATCATAAAATACAAATTACTGGATGAAAATACGATAAGATTATAAAATGAAAAACATAATTCCCAAGAAAGACATCCTCTAATATGGAGTTTTTGTTCTTTGATCGCCAATTGCTCAACATATTTTTTGTGCAAGAAAATCTTATGAATTATCTCCATAAATCTTATGAATTATCTCCATAAGATTCACATTTCCGACTCAATTGATTATTTTTTTTTATGTGATGGTCACACCCAAAATGATCTCATAATTTCATCTTTAGTCCCATCTAACATTCAACAACAAGACACAAATTTGTCTACTTTGAATTCTATTCGTTCATAAATCAATCTTCTGTTCACAATTAATATTATGAGTACATACATTGACACTGTCACAGAAATGGTGAGATTGATACATTTTTTGTACAAGATAATTTTATGAATTGTTTCTATAATATTCTCTTTTCCAATCTAATTGATTGCTTTTTTATATGTGATGGTCCCTTCTAACATTTAACAAAACGAAACCGATTTGTCTACTCCGAATTTGAGCACATGGAATGCAACGTTTTGCCCTTAAAGCACTAGGCTCGTGTTTATAATCAAATATCTTGAGTAGTTACGTTGACGTTGTTGCATAAATGGTGGGATTGATGCAGGAGATATGTGGAATATGCAAGGAGAGCATGAAGGCAGGAGGAAGACGAGCAATGCTGACAGCCGAATGCTCTCACCGTTTCCACTTCCATTGCATTGCCTCCTCAAGCATCCACCGTGGCAACCTCAGCTGCCCCACTTGCCAGTCTACGTGGACTAACTTCCCCTTCCAAGCCCCTCCTCATTCCACTCCCGCCATCTTCGCGGACGACGAGCCCCTGCCTGCCCTCGACCCCACCCCTCCACTTCAGCAACTGGACGGCATAACCCTCAAAGCCATGCCGGAAGTGCCTGCCCTGAGCCGGTCTGAGAACTCCGACTCCTTCCCTGTCCTGGTCTCCATACGAGCTCCTTCCCTCTCAGAGGCCTCCGATAAGCCAGGCCTCCGGGCCCCCCTTGACCTTGTGGCCGTACTTGACGTCAGTGACAGCATGACTGGCCACAAGATCGAGCTCCTCAAGCAAGCAGTTGGGTTTGTAGTTGACAATCTGGGCCCCAGTGACCGTTTCTCCATTGTCACCTTCTCAACTGCTTCTTGCCGGGTCACCCCGCTCTGCAGGATGACGAACTCTGACAAACAAAAGAAAGAAATGATGACAAAACAGAAAAAGGCTTTGGAATATTGAGAACTTGTTTTGTAGTTTATTCCTCTCTACCCCTGTTTCCCTGCAACAGTACGATATATATATGTTCATGCAAGCCTACAACGCTATGACCTACGTTTCCTTCTTGGAGTACACCTATAAGACCAATGTCTCCTTATTGGAATACAACTATGAAAGCACAATTGTGAATATAACAAACTACTTGTTAACACTCCCCCTCAAGTTGGAGCATGTAAATCGATAATGCCCAACTTGGACTTTAAAAACTGAAATTGATCCCGGCCGAGAGCTTTAGTGAGAAGGTCAGCTGGCTGTTGCTTAGTGGAGATCTTGGATAATGCAAGTAGCCCAGCCTCTAACTTTTCGCGAACAAAATGACAATCAAGCTCAATGTGCTTAGTTCGTTCGTGAAAGACCGGATTATTAGCGATATGAAGAGCTGCTTGGTTATCACAAAACAAGTGCATAGGTCGATCAAGGAAAATTCCCAAGGCTGCAAGAAACGATCTTAACCATATGAGTTCACTGGTAGCATCTGCTAGGGAGCGATATTCTGCCTCCGCGGAAGATCGTAATACAGTTGTTTGCTTTTTGGTTCTCCATGAAATAGGAGACCCTCCAAGCATCACAAAATATCCAGTAAGAGATTTGCGTGAAAGTGGACAGGCACCCCAATCTGAATCACAAAAACCTACAAGTTGCATGTTACATTCCCGATGCAACAGAAGTCCTTATCCAGCAGAACCTTTTATGTAACGAACTACTCGCCGCACTGCCTCCATATGCGCTTCTTTAGGTGCTTGCATGAACTGAGATAGTATATGGACTGCATACGTGAGATCAAGACGTGTGATGGTAAGGTAGATGAGACGCCCCCCTAAGCGTCGGTAACGGGTAGGATTGCCTAACTCTTTTCCGTCAGCTAGTGCCAGTTTATGATTTTGCTCCATAGGGAACCCCACAGGCTTTGCACCCAATAGGCCACATTCATCAACAATTTCCAAAGCATACTTCCGCTGACTCAAAAACAAGCCTCGAGGGCCGCTCGCCACTTCAATCCCAAGAAAATATTTCAATGGGCCGAGATCCTTAATGCAAAAACAATTATTCAGATGGCATTTGAATGCCTTGCATGCCTCGGAGTTGTTTGTTGTAAGGACAATATCATCGACGTAGACTAGGAGTCCCATAAACACATCTCCCTCACGATAAGTAAATAAGGAATAGTCTGTATAAGATTTAACAAATCCATATTCACAAAGCTTGGATGAAAGCTTGGCAAACCATTGCCTTGGGGCCTGACGTAGCCCATACAGAGACTTTTTCAACTTGCAAACCTTTTTAGGAGTCGAGGCCATATAATCAGGTGGTATTTTCATATAAACTTCTTCATTTAAATCTCCATGAAGGAAGGCATTGTTGACATCCAACTGATGTAATTCCCAGCCTTTTGCAATGGCAACGGAAAGAAAACATCGAACACTAGTCATTCTGGCTACTGGAGCAAACGTCTCAGTGAAATCAACACCTTCTTCCTGGTGATCTCCCCGTATGACCAAGCGTGCTTTATATCGGTGGATGCTTCCGTCGGAATTATACTTCACACGATAGACCTATTTACACCCAATGCGCTTCTTAGCCGGGGGCAAGTCAACGATTTCCCAAGTGCCATTGTTTTCAAGTGCTTCTATTTCCCCAATCATGGCTTGTCTCCACTGGCTTTGCTTGACAACTTCATGATAAAAACGAGGCTCATCCACTTTCATAATAGCTGCTAAGACCTGTTGATGTGAAAGAGAAAAATTTGTACAAGTGACATAATTGTGCAAAGGATAACACGTACCTGAGGGTTCCTGTTGGCATGAGTGAGCTGTGAGGACGGGGTTTTTGATATGGGCACTATAGCAAACATAATCGTCTAACTTGGCTGGTGGTCGTCGTGTCCGTTGAGAATGATTTGGAACGTGCTGAGCTGTCTCGGGAGCTTGGGTATGCTACTGGGTGGCGCTGTCTTCAGGCTCTGTCTCAGGGGTGAGCAGGGTAGCTTCTGCTAGCCCAAACGGAATGGTGGACTGTGGCTCACAACTCCCCCTGTCTGTCGAGGCTAAGTCTGGGCCTGTTGGTGTCAGCCCAGCAGATCCAGTCCCCCAGCCGTCTACATCTACTGAGCTGTTCACTGGGCTTGCATCCGCAGCTGACCCATTTTCTTCATCAATCCATACATTATCTACTGTTGGAGTTAAAAAAGTATCTTGTGATGTGTTTGAGTTGGGGCTAGCAAAGGGGAAAATGTCTTCACTAAACCGTACATCCCTACTCTCAAAGAATTTGTTTTCTTCTAAGTCATACACCTTCCACCCCTTTTTGCCAAAAGGATACCCAACAAAAACACACTTTCGACTTCTAGATGCAAATTTGTCACTCACTTTGTTTTGAGCAAAACACATACGTCCAAAAACCCTAATGTGATCGTACTTTGGTGCCTCATTAAATATCAACTCATACGGAGTTTTGCCCTTCAATAACCTACTTGGAGTTCTATTAATCAAATAAGCTGCCGTCAATACACATTCCCCCCAAAAACATAAAGGTAGATTTGCTTGGAAACGGAGTGCACGAGCCACATTCAAAAGGTGTCTGTGTTTTCTTTCTACTCGGCCATTTTGTTGAGGGGTTTCAACACAACTAGTTTGATGAATCATGCCACATTGTGCGTAAAACCCCCTTATCGATCTGGACTTAAACTCAGACCCATTATCAGTCCTTATGGTTTTAACAACTTTGTCAAATTGGGTCTTTATCATAGCAACAAAAACTTTTATATATTTTTCGGCCTCACTTGTCTCCTTCATCAAGTACACCCACACACCTCTACTAAAATCGTCAACAATAGTAAGAAAGTAATGTGCCCCACAAGAAGAGGGAATTTTATATGGTCCCCAAATATCACAGTGAATCAACTCAAACAAATTTCCAACTTTATCATGACTTAACGGAAACTTAATTCTAGTCTGTTTTGCTCGTAGGCAAATTTCGCATAGTCCTTTGATTTCATGACTATTACCAGAGTAATTTAGAGATTGACGAAGCGAAGACATAACTTCCTTGGAAGGATGACCCATTCGATAGTGCCAGAGTTGCCCCGTTTTGACGACACATGCATGATCTGTCTTGTCGAGTGCCCTTTTGTAGAAAGAGACCCCTTCTCGTTGCTCACCCATACCAATCGGAATCCTCATAGTGCGGTCCTGCAAGATACAAGAGTTCTCATCAAATGTCACTGTACAGTTTAGATCCTTACAAATACGAGAAACCGATATGAGATTACAACTCAAAGAGGGCACTAGTAACGTTTGTCTTAATTCCAAATCCTTCTCTAGCAAGATAGTTCCTTGCTTTGTGGCTACTGATTTTGCTCCGTTTGGAAGGGCCACGATGACCGGTGAGATGGCTTCTACATTCTCTAGCAACTTTATTTCCCCGGTCATGTGCGCGGACGCTCCGCTATCAATCAACCAGGGGGGCGTGGGAACATAATTACCTGATAGTTTCTCACCGTCTTTGGGCACCTCGATGAGACTCAGAAGCCGCTGGATTTGATCTGAGGTCAGTCCCAGAATGGGTGACGTTGTACCTGGTTGCTCACGACTCATGAATGCAGCAGTGCTGGCTGCAGCACCTTCTGTTGTAGGGGCATCAACAGTCACGGCTACAGCGGTTGTCCCTTGTCGTCCTGCTCCGCGACCACCTCGTCCATAACCACCCACATGGCTTCCTCTTCCTCCTCGAGCTCCGCGTCCTCCACGACCTCTGCCTCGATTGCTCCAGCCAGGCGGAAACCCAACGAGTTCAAAACAGTTCACCTCTTCATGCCAAATCTTCCCACAGTGAGTGCAAATCGGCTTTTCGTTCACGGTTCCGCCTCTTCCTCCTTGCCTGGAGTTAACAGAAAACGCAGCCATGTCCGCCTTATGCTCTCGTCCCATCACGATCTGTTTGTGCTGCTCTTCTTGTCGCACAATGTTAAAAATTCTCTCCAAAGTGGGTAAAGGTTCCATGGCAAGAATTTGCCAACGAATAGGAGAATACTTTTCATCACTCAACCCCATCAAGAATTGATGGGTCCTTTCCTCGTTCATGAGCTTGGCGACTTGACCTGCAATATCACATGTACACTTTCCGCAAGAACACTTCGGCAGTTTGACATAGTTAGCTAACTCGTTCCACATATTTCGTAGTTTGGCATAAAACTCGGCCACGTCAAGCCTTCCTTGCTTACAGGACGCAATATCATCTTTTAGCTGATAAATTTTAGGTGTATTGGGTGTGGAATACCTTTTCTCCAGATCATCCCACAACTCCTTTGCTGTGTCCGTGTAGGGTAGGGTTGAGTGTAGTTTGGGATTGATGGAGTTGAGAAGCCATGAACATAGCATGGAATTCACTCTATCCCATGCGTTCAACTCGTCTCCTTCCGTAGTTGGCTTAGTTATTCGTCCATCGACAAATTTCAGCTTGTTCTTGGCATTCAAAGCGGTTCGGACCGCTTTTCTCCATAACTCAAAATTGTTTCCATTGAAGAGAACCGAGGTGATCGATGCTCCCGGACCTTCGGATGGGTGTAGATAATATGGTGAGTCAACAGAGATTAAAAACGGGGCTGTCTTGGTTTTAGATTTCGTATCATCATCACTCATTGTTTCAATATTAGGATCAAACCTGAAAGCTCTGATACCATGACAAACAAAAGAAAGAAGTGATGACAAAATAGAAAAAGGCTTTGGAATATTGAGAACTTGTTTTGTAGTTTATTCCTCTCTACCCCTGTTTCCCTGCAACAGTACGATATATATATGTTCATGCATGCCTACAACGCTATGACCTACGTTTCCTTCTTGGAGTACACCTATAAGACCAATGTCTCCTTATTGGAATACAACTATGAAAGCACAATTGTGAATATAACAAACTACTTGTTAACAGACTCCGGTCGGGAAGAGACTATGCAGGCGGTCAGCTCATTGAAGGCAGTCGGAGTCACCAACATCATAGCGGGGCTAAAGACGGCGGTCCAGGTGTTGGAGGGAAGAAGGCAGAAGAATCCGGTGGCTTGCATCATGCTATTGTCAGATGGACACGACACTGAGAGTCCGAACTGCATCCAATCGCTTCACAGCCTGCCGCCTTGCATAAGGCGGAACTTGTCGGAGGACAACCCGACTTCGGTTTCCAAACCCGAGTCCAAATCTGAACCCGAACCCGTTCCGGTACATACGTTCGGGTTTGGGTTCGACCATGATGCCACAGCGCTCCACGCTGTGGCAGAGGGGTCGGGTGGGACGTTCAACTTCATTCAGTCAATTGAGGTCATCCAGGATGCCTTTGCCCAGTGCATTGGCGGCCTCCTCAGCGTCGTGGCTCAAGTGGTTGTGATTCGGTTCCGAACTGGCTCCTCTGGGGTCCACATTCAGTCCATTCCCTCAGGACGGTATCGAAACATGATGATCACGGAGGAAGGCGAACGACAACAGGGGGTGATCTTTGTTGAGGATGTCTATGCAGAGGAGGAGAAACAATTTCTAGTATATGTTTCAGTTCCAAAAGAAAACCAAAACCCAACAACACTATTAGTGGATGTGGAGTGTTCAAATAAAAAGCCGATTTCAAATGAGACTATGGTGTGTGAAACACAGAAGGTTGAGATTCGGAGGCCTCAAACCGAGGTCTTGACAGAAGCAGACAGGAAGGTGTTCGTAGAGGTGGACCGGGAGAGGAACCGAATGTCGGTCACAGATGGTATAGCCCGAGCTCAAGCCATGGCCGAGAGGGGGGATTTAGACCAGGCGAGGACATTGCTAAGGGAAGTGAGGGCACAACTCTCGGCTTCTGCCTCTGCTAAAGCAGGGGACGCGCTCTGTAATTGGCTTGAGGGAGAGTTGAGAGACATGCAGGAGATGATGGTGAGTAGGGCAGATTATGAATTCGGAGGGCGAGCTTACATGCTGTCTGGAATGAGCTCACACTTGCTTCAAAGAGCTTCTATGCAGGCTCCCCACTCGCGAAGAAGCAATCGTTTTGATGCTGGCGTTCATAATTCTTCTTGTAGGTCAGGTTTTGGTGCTTCTTCGTATGGCCCTTCTATGTATTCCCCCGATGGCCCTTGGTTTAGCCCCAATGCTTTCTCATACATGGGCCCTAATTATTCTCCAACTAGGCCTAATTATATTTATTTGTCACACAGTCTTACTTACACACCGACCTGCCCTAGTAATTGTCCGGGGTTCCCTGGTTCTTCTCCAACGCGCCGTGTAAATTATTCACTGAGTAGCCCCCATTATGATTCTCCCACCACCCCTGCTAACTATTCACCAACTAGCCCTGGTTATTCTCCAACCAGCCCCGTCTATTCTCCAAAGAGCCCTGCTTACTCACCGAGCAGTCCTAATTATTCTCCGACTAGCCCTGGTTACTCTCCAAAAAGCCCTGGTTATTCTCCAGAGAGCCCTGCATACTCGCCAAGCAGCCCTGGTTATTCCCCAACTAGCCCTAGTTACTGTCCAAAAGGCCACGGTTTTCCTGTAGAGACCCCTCCTTACACACCTAGTTCCCCTGGTTAGTCACCACCCGATGCTGCTGATGCTCCTGCAACTGCGATTTCTGAGGCTACTGCCGCTCAGGCTCCGGCTCCGAAATGGGTGGGCTATCAGACATCATTTATGAGGCAAATGGTGGCCAAATCGCAGAAACTGAGGCAATCTGCTAAACAAAATGATGCACAGGCTACTGCTGATGCTGGAAATTAAGGGACACTACAAGCAGGCCAGGAGGTTGCATGGGTTTCTAAGACTCATTGCAATTGTTGGCGTTATGCAAGTTCTGATCTACATTTGCTGTGATATGGGTATTTATGGACTTGATCAGTTTTAGGCTTTTTGAGGTTTAATTTTCCCAATTAATAATTGCTTAACATTTTAAATGCTTTTCTTTTAAATTTGAAGTTTTGTTCTTATTGTTATCAAAGAACTTTATCATTTGGATAAAGCGGAATGATTTTTTCTCAAGATGGCTGTGCATGAATGAGCTAGTTCTGGTCATTTAAATTCAAAGCAGTGATTTGGGACAACAAATGCCAAGAGAATGTATCTTGTTACGCAGCTGAATTTGCAGGATGCTGTCATTTCATATCCAACCTGAGGACTGAAGCTGAGGAGAGCTGCAACATCAGAAAAAACTTGTATGAGATTGGTTTTCATGACACTTCTTTCTCACTTTTTGTGTTGTTTCTTTCTACTGGACTTTTGATGAGCTACCTATATCTTGAACTTTGAATTTCTGATACTAGGATCTGCAGCGCGGGACAAAAAAGTGGAATGCGGACCCACGCTGCCATGTGTCATGCAGTGAGTGGATGGGGCAAAAAATGAAATGTGTGGAGACACGGCAGTGCGTGCTCCCTCGCGTGTGAATGTTAACATTTTAAAATTTTTTTTTGTTTTTTCTTTTTTTGAGTTAATTTATAATTTTTATATGATTTAAAAAATAAGTTGTGTGTTATAATGTGAGTCCATGACAAATATTTTTATTAGATGGTTAAAATTGGAGTTCCATTGGTTGGAGAAGTGATGGAATGCAAGTTCCAAAATTGTGGAATTTTTGCTGACGTAACAGGTCAGAGTTCCAAAAATTGGAACTCTGGTTGGAAATGCTCTAACTAATCATCCATCTTTCCAGTTGTTCTCTTTTGTCATCAAACGAACAGCCGACAAAGAATAAGTAACTTTTTTCCCCCCTAAGAGTAATGGAAAGAAGTCTTTTATTTGAGAGCTCACAAGCAGATCGAAATGATGAGTTAATATCTTTCAAAGTTGAACTCATATTTATAACGAATTGAGATATTAAGATAAAGGTTTGTTGTAATTTTTCAAATCTTATATATGATATTGTTATTATGTTTTCCTAACTGGTGTCAAACGATACTTTACTCAATGCTTTCTATTAAATTAACACAATTTGGAACATTAGTATCATGTTATTCTATTACTTTGTCCGCATTGCTTTATCCACCAATTACAAACTAAAATGCTTTTGTAAGATTGGTTAACGCGCACTATTAACCCGAGCGCTAGAATCGAAAGCAAGGACTTAGGGCATAAGCATAAGACCTGTTGTCACGCCAAGGTCCAAACAATTTATATCTAAAATCTAAGTCAAATGAGGTCAATCCATACTCGAATAGACATCTAAAATAAGTTAAGCGAATCTTAGTAAAGTATGCTTGAATGGAATCAACTTTGATTTAGTTTATGTAATTGGTTTTTTATAAGTTTCGTTCATTCGACTTATTCAGTCGAACGCCAATCAACCAGAATTAAAAATGATTTAATCCACGTATGAACATATTTAAAATATCATTACCCCATGAAAGGGATGATATGAAATTACTCACCCAAACTTAAAATTAGAATGATCCGTTTAATTTGCGTACTAGCCTCGTTGAAAAGGTGAGGAAGTGAAATAAATCGACAGAAGGATTCGATTGGAGAATTCTCAACGAAAGGCTGTACTTCTAGATAAATTGTATAATGTGGTGGCAAGTAACCTCCGGTTTTGAACCGACTTTGTCTGAGTGCCCAGCTGGATGGTAGTAGCCGACATCTATGGCGTGATCAGACTGGATGAGAGAGAAAGAGAGAAAGATGGGCGGACCAAAGGAACAGGAGAAGGAGAAGAAGGATAGTGTGGTTTCCCCAACCAGTTCCCAGCAAACTGGTAAATCTGTCCATAACCCTTAGCCTCCCTCCTTCAGTCCCCCCATTTTTCTGTTTTCTTTCGTTTCTTTTATTTATTATTTTTTTTTCAGTTCCACATAATCAACCTGTGATTGTTGCCTCTGAATTCGATTCCACGTTTCTTGAAATGAAGAACCCTAATTTTTCAGCTGTCTAAATTTATTGCAATCAAATAGGATATGGTAGCTGGCTGACTCCAGATACCAGTAACTCTTTGGAAGGTAGTAACTTCAATTACATTTGTAGAAATTAGTGTAGACGAGGAAATTTGGGATATGACTCTAATAACATTATGTGCTTTAATCTGTGGTGTATGACATTAATGTAATACATTAATATCGAAATCCAAAACTATAGGCTTGCTTAGCTTGATTGCTAAAGATCTTTTAATGTTAATTGGACAAACAACAGTAATCATATCAAGTAGAAGATGTAGATGAGGAAGATGTGCGAGAAATTTTGAAGCTGTGGTTTATTCATTGCATTCGGAGCACTGTGCTTGCTAGTTTCATAGCCTTAACAATTTTCTAGGAGATAAACATTGTATTCATTTTCATTCACTCTAGTGTTTAAATTTAGGTTTGAAATTTGATACCTAGCTCATTGGTCTAACAGATAAATTTGATTTTTACATGGTCCCAGCACATTCCTCCCTTTATGTGTGATGATGATGGTTAGGTGGCACACTTAGTACTTCATTCTTGTTTTGGGAATTTCAGTTTCTGATGATGATGAGAGAGATTACTCCACAAAACCGGAATTCTATGATTCTGACCTTGATGACAAGGATGAGTTATGGGTGGCCAACAAACGGAAAGGCCGACACACTGATGCAGTTCTCAGCTGCCCAGCTTGCTTCACCACTCTTTGCTTGGAGTGCCAAAGGTTTGCCATTACGCCTTTGAAACATTGGATTCGAATCCTACATATGTAACTCTTCATTATTTATTTATTTATATAATTTTGGATAAGGAGTTCAACTCTTCATTGTTAGCAAATTCATACAGATATTCCCCCCTTCCCTTCCACCACATGAATAACTCAAGTAGAGAGTGAGTCTAGTTTGCAATTGATTCCAAAAAGTTAAGGATGCTGGCATGAAAGTGGCAGGGGAGGCACATCATATGAGTTTGAAGGGCTCATTCCCCATAAAGAGGCTCGTTGAATAAAAATGCAATGGTGGATGAGTGGACGTATAGAGCAAAAGTGAATGCCCAACCCAAAAAAGAAGAGGAAAGGGAACCAAAGAGCCATAGCTCCTGTAGCAGTTGATGTGTTGAAGCCTCTGGAGATGTCTGCAGTTCCTGAAGGCTTCAATTTGCAATGTGGAATCAAACAGTCGATTTTGCACCAGAGAGGGAATGTGATGATGGATGCTAGTGGAATAGGACCAGGGAAGGTGTGTTGATTAGGGACATTGATCAAGTCAGCCCTGTATCCAATTCCATATGTCTTCTGTAGGCTTTCTAGGGTTAGAAAAGCCGTACTTCTATTTCATTTTTGGAAAAATGGCAGGATTTTATCTGGGAACTTGTGTCCTTGGACCCACAGAAAATCTGTAACATTGAATCTATGATCTTCCTTGTTGCCAAAGAGTAGTGGAGCTATAGCAACCAGCTTTCTCAGACACCATCTTATAAAGGAATTTTGAATGATCATATACGGTACTTTGGGAATATTGGACAATAGTATTCCCAACTTTAAGGTTGGACATGGTGCGCACCGTATTATGGGTCTATTAGGGGGTGTTTGGTTGAAGGTCTAGGAATGGAACTCGATATCTAAGGATGTCAAGCAACCATCGCCGGCGATCTAAATTTCGATCTTTCGCTTCCTTGTTCCTGTGATTTTTGATCTTCTTCTACAACCGCCCCCCCCCCCCAAAAAAAAGAAACTTCTTTGCCTTTCTTCATATCCGACTTTTGCTCTATTTTCTGATTATCTTCTTCTTTACTACTCCCAAAATTTTAATTATCTCTTTCTTCTTCTTCTCCTCCTCCTCCTCCTCCTCCTCCTCCTCCTCATCCATTTTTGATGCTCAGTAGTGCTTCCATTTCAAAGTGTAGCCATGAAATCAAAGTCTTTGATTTTGAATTGGTGGTGATTCTGTAGAAGAGGACAATGACCTGAAGAAGAAATTGGTGGTTGTTGGATTGGAACAGAGTTGCAGACATGGAGGGAGAAAGGAGCAGACCAGACCAAGCAAGCCTGTTGGTTTTGGTTCTTTGAGGAGAGAGAAACTAAAGAGATGAGTGAGAAAATGTGAGGCGATGGATCTTTAATCAGAGCCATCTATTTTGGATCTAATGGCCTATATTAAAAAGTGATTCCATTCCAACCTAAACCAAAGAACAAAAATGATATTGATCCAATTCCTTAGTAGAACTGAACATATGATTACAAATAATTAAGCTTCATTCCATTCCTCTAAAGTTTGAAGTTTCATTTCATTCCATTCCACTAATGGTGAACCAAACATGTCATTACTGGTTATATCAATATCGATTTTTGAAGGTATTTTTAGTTGGTGACGTGAGTGCATATTTAACATATGCAATTACATATACTTAATAATTTTTGCATTTTAAATATATCCAATTGCATATTGTGTGAAAAGTGTTGCATTACATCAATAAAAACACATTCAAACTCGACCTTGGTATATAGATGGTAAATAGGCCAATAGTATGGTGCCTGAATGTCCAAGTTTAAAGTTGAAAAATATTATTGTTCCATACCCCTAAGACACAGTATATTATCGTGACACAATACCTTTTATAAAAAAATTAAAAACAAAAAGGTGATATGCCAGTGAAGGTGTTGATGGATCACCAGTGACTAATTATGTGGAAGCCACAGGATTCAGAGCATACTAAATGCTGTCGTGGCTAGTACCAATTGATGGTCCAACCTGTGATGTGGATTGTGGAATTTGGGTTAGGTCTGTAGCTGAAGAGTTGAGATTACAGAGATAAAAGTGGCAATCAAGGCTACTGGATGGCGTTGAAATCTTGTAATTTTATTTCGTAGAATTGTAGCGATAGAATAACTTCAAACCTGCTTCACCAACCCAGTTGCTTGTCAGTGATCTTGAATCCAGTGAATTCAACAACTGTGTTGCGTTTTGCCCACTCGTGTTGTTGTAGTTTTCTTGATTTGCCAAATAGTCTACAGATAACAGTAGGTAGCCCTGCATCATTAAAACATGGCACATTGAAGAAGTTACAAACTCGATGAACCTTTTCATGGCCATTTCATTAGAAGTTTTTCTCTGCCAACCACGCATGACATCAGAATTACTTTCAGCTAAACATGGACATGTTCTGATGGCCTTTCATGTCTGCGAAACGTGTTAATTTATGATTAAGTGAAAACTGCAGATTTTGAGGCTGACGTTGTTCCTAGATTTGATTGCGAGCCTCATGCTTGTGGTCATAGGAGTAGGCTGGTTCTGAATAGCTCAAGAGTGGTTTCTTCCGTACCTTGTTATCAAAATCTTTTTAAATGTCTTCACAGATGGAGCCTGGGTAGCTTTAGGACATGTAAAAGACTATTTATGCGTGACTTTTTTCATCATTGCGATATCATCCGTATATGTTTATTCATATATGATGTCGATCTGCTTCACCAATAGTCCATTCAAGATGCTCTAACAATGTCTCCGCCTCCTGATTCTTCCTTGCTCCAACTTAACATTAGTAAAAGACCGATCAAACGATCTTGCTGTTTACTGAGAACAATGTTTCTGGTTTGCTATCAGGCACGAGATATATCTGACCCAATACAGGGCCATGTTTGTTGTAAACTGTGAAATTAAAGATAAGAAAGTTTTTCCACGAGGAAACCAGAAGCGCAGAAGGAACAAGGAGAGAATTGCTGGGCAAGCAGCTGAAGAAAGTTCACAGAGTGGTGAAGCAGTGAGGCAAGTCTGTTGCTCAGTTTGTTCCACTGAGGTTGGCGTTATTGACGAGGATGAAATCTACCATTTCTATGATGTCCTTCCTAGCGAGTCCTGACCTAATGCTTTGATCGTTCGATTTCATGGAAGATTCAAGCCATAGTTTGTGGATGTTTCCGCTGCCTGACTAGTCAAACCCTCATTAACTTTTTAGCTCATATCTAAACATGACGTGCTTGTCTTGTTTCCTTTGTATATAAAATAGAGTTCCATCTTCACAGTGCATTGATCCCAAAGAATGCCCTGTTTAGTGAAAAGCCAATTTCGTTGAATGTAAGATGAAGGCGGCAACATATCCGCCGAGGAGGAATTGAAGTTTAGGTTAATTTTCAAGGCTATACCTGAAGATGCTGCAAAATGTGATCTGGGCCGCCTGGCTGTATTTTCCAAAGAAATGCGAAGAGGGTCATGCAGGTATATCACATTTTGGTTGCTATTTCCAACTTCCATCACTAATTTTTGATATATGGTTGGTTGTTTGGTTGGTTGGTTGGTTGGGCTTGTAAACTTAACGTTGTATAAGAAGGTCCCTAATGGCTATGACCTATTATTAATACTTTGATCATGTTGTCCAGTTCAATTTTTTACATCTTCCGTATATTTTATGTTTTTAAAAGAATAAGAAAGAAACAAATTGGGGAGAGAGAAATCACGATTCAATTTTTACATTCCTGGTACTTGGTTCATTTAGGACGGCTCTATCTGAAAACTTATTTCAAAAAGTGACTTATATCAGGGATGGACTTCTATTAGAGCATGTGCAACGGTGGGCGGGATTTTTGGCTCACCGGTGGGGCCTACCACGGCCACATCAATCCTCTCTCCAACTTTTTGTCTCACAAGCCTCACCTTCTTCAATGGTTGGCTCATTACTTTGGCTCACCAAATAAAATAATACCCGTGGACCCACACACCAACATACAATAACCTTTTTAAAATCCCAAAAAAAAGATTAAATCAATAAAAATTTAAAAAAAAACAAAAAAACAAGGAAAAAGGGGAGGGGGGCCGGCCCGCGGCAGGCAGCCGCTCACCGAGCCGCCCGGCTCCCCTTGGCTGGTGGCAGGCGGGTCACTTGCTGGCTCGCCCGTCCGTTTTCTTAGCCTGCGAGGGGGCCATTGCACATGCTCTTACATACTATGTCTAGAAGTATTGATTAAGTAAATTGGGGATTACGTTAAAAAAGAAAGACGGGGGAGGCGAAGAAGTCATGTAGTAGTCTACTAGCCTACTTTTTAAATTGTAAGGGTTGTCTGTCTCTTTTAAATGATCCATAAATTCAAAATTTTCTTATTATTTACTATAAATTATTTTATTTGAATTCATCCTCATTCAAGTTGATAAAATTAGTACAAAGTGTCTTTTCTAATTGTCCAAAAAGCTAATAAAGAGTTTAAATTTCAGTAACTCACATTAATCTATGCTTACAATAAGCTAAGACCCATAACCAAATTACTTGAGCATAGATGACATGGATTAATATGTTTGGATTTTCTTTAATCCTTGCGTAATCTTGGGTCAAATTAATCAGGTGTAGGTAGGGCTATCAAAAGTTAACCCAACACGATTGCCGACCCAAAACGAACACGAAATTAAGTGGGTTTGGGCAAAGATTTTTAACCCATTAAATTAAATAGGTCGACACGTTTAACCCGTTTAGTTAATTGGGTTAGGTTCGGGTTGAGAATTTTGATACGAAAAAATACCTATTGAACCCGTTTAATTAAATGGATTAAATAAGTTGGTCAGTTTATCCAATTACCATGTACTTTTTGGGGGAAATTGTGAAAACATGGGGATTAATAAAGTTGATATATATTTTGTGATTGTGATTCTTGTGAATCATAGACAATGGTTACATTATGATGCTATATTAAAATCAAAAAATTGATTTATAATACTCGGTAATTATATTTTACTCAAAATATAAAGCGGGTAAACAGTTAACCGGATAACCTGAACCTAACCCGTTTATATTAAACGGGTTAATAGGTAAATTTTAGGTCAACCCATTTAAAAAATAAACGGGTTAGGTTTAGGTCGAGGATTTCTCAATCCGTTTAAATTCGACACGAATATAAATTTAATCCGACCTGACCTGTTTGACAGCCCTAAGTATAGGAAATTTGTTTGCCAACGGAGACCTATGGCTTGGTCAGCTTGTCTATTTACACCCCGGCCCTCTATAACTCCGCGCTGGTCTGACACAGTGGCGAATGTAATGATTCAACTACAGTACATAGGGGTGTAAAAGTCTGACCCGACACGATAACCCGACCTGAATCTGACCTGAATTTACTGAAAGAAATACGAACCCGACCCGAACCGAACCGATTTCGGCACGAAGTCGACACGATTTGACCATTTAGTGTGAAAACTTGTTATTTTTCAGTTTTGAGCAAATCTAAGCTATTTTCAAGGCTGATGCGAAATTGACCTGTTTATTAAATGGGTTGACCCGACCGGACCCGTTTTACAGCTCTAACAGTACATCCACTAATCAACAAAATGCAATCCTATTTTCACCAGAACTTTTAAAAAATTAAAAAAAAAAAAGAGGACATTCAAAAGAGATTCATAATAGACTCAAAATTCCAAATACGTAGAAGGAACAATGTCAGTCACTATATTTAGATCCGTCAATAAGCTTATTACGATACTATTACTAGAGGACCTAGTTAACGATAGACGATGTTAGAGCACTAGTAGCTGGGAAACACGCATTCTATCTGGTGGTTCCCGCCGCTACATGGCCACTGTCTATTCGTTTCATTTGCAATTACCTTGCATGTAGGAACTGGCAAGCATCCTGCCTTTTGCTCCTTCTTTTCTGTCCTTTTGTGATTTTTTTATTTCTTTTTCTTAAAAATACTATTTGGATTATTAAAAAAAAGATCGTATATTATAAGGTGGGTCTATTTTATTAAGTGATCTAAATTAAAGTTTTACGAGTTGGAGAAGTGAAGAGTGAGGAGTTCTAAAAACTTGAAACTTTTACTAATATAACATAGTAGAATTTCAAAATATGAAATATGGTTTGAAAATGCTGTTAAACCACGCCTGTTTCTGGGGAGGGGGAAGGGGAAGGGAAAGGCTGAGGATTTTTCAGGCAAAGCAGAGCATAGACGTGGACCAGGTGCAATTATTAATATTATTAGCAAGAGTAATATTTTAACAATAATAATAATGACACTTGGCCACGTAAAACCGGCACACTCGTGTGTGCGTAAGTGAAGCAGCCTAGGAGAAGTGAAAAAGCGCCACTCTTTCTGGTCATAGAAAAGGGCCCATTTGGACTTTCCCATTTTAGTTAAAATGGTCTGGTCCAGCGTTGAGGGCCCATTTCACTCTAATCCAAAACACCAAAACGTTCCAACAAAAATCAGATATTATATATAAATAATCATTGCTAATAAAGAATTACATTGCTAAATATTATAATAATATCGCAGGAATCTGCGAGACTTTTGGATAATCTACAAAATATTATTATTAATTACGCAACATGATTACCTAACATAATAATGAGATTTGCAATCGTGTTATTTTAATCCCATTGCTTCGATGTCCTTATCCATCTTTAAAATATAATAATTAAAGGGGCCAGAGCGGACAGAAACATCACATCGTTTGTCATGATTTTCTTTCAATCATCCGTTTACTTAAAATAATTTATTGTTTGTGATCGTCAAATAAAAATTGGCATTGTCTGTTGTTATCTTTGTGGTGGTTAAACAAAGAAGCAAAAAATTTTTATAAAATTGAGAAGAGTTGTAATGACACCCAGCACTGAAAGGACACAGGAACCCACCTGAGAAGTGCGCTATTGGAATATCCACGTGTGGTTATTTGGGCGCGGTTAGGGATGGTAAGAATTGTATTAAGCAGCATAGAGTTGGGAGCACTTATTAAGCTGGTTGTTATCTTTGACATGTATAATATTGGGTCTACTATTTTAGGCTCATGTATATTGATGTTATTCTGTTTTTCATATTCATAGCAGCATGTATAGGTAAGCAACAGCTGTAGGAAAGTATGAGATTTGGTTTTGATCTTTCACATCATGTATATATGCTGTAGCGCATGACCGGAAGGGGTAGAGAATTCTCTCCCAGACATTGAATTCTTCATTGAAATTGTTATGGTATCAGAGCCATGGCAGATGACAAAGACATAGTGAAAACCGAATTCATGAAGAAAACACCATCACCATACGTTTGAACTCAAATGATAATCCCTGCAAAATTATCACTCAAGTTCAATTGAAAGGTGATAATTATGAATAATGGACGAGGGCCACATGGACCTCATTGAGAGCCAGACGGAAGTGTGGATTTATTGAAGGAAAGATCACCAAACCAGACGATACTTCTCCTGATACAGAGGAGTGGTGGACGGTGCAATCCATACTTGTTTCATGGATTTTGAACACCATTGAACTAGGCTTGCGTTCAACCGTATCGTATACGGAAAGTGCAGCTAGCTTGTGGCAGGACATCGAGGATCATTTTTCTGTTGCAAACGGACCACGAGTTCAAGAACTGAAGGCAAAATTGGCAGACTGTAAGCAGAAGGGGCTATCTATCGTCGCTTATTACCGCAAATTGAAACTCTTGTGGGATGAATTGATGGACTACGATCAGATACCTGTTTGCTGCTATGGCGGATGCAAGTGTGAAATAGGACCGAAGATTACCAAGAAACGAGAGGAAGAACGAGTCCATCAATTCCTCATGGGACTTGATGGAGATTTGTACAAAACAATTCGGTCGAACTTGCTGGCAATCGAACCCCTGCCTTCGCTGGATAAGGTCTATTCAACTCTAGTTTAGGAAGAAAGAGTCAAAACCATGGCTCGGGCCAAAGACGACCACGGCGAATTCATGGCCCTTGCAGCCCAGGCCAGCAATAAATCAAAGAGGCGAGGCGAGAATTGGGACAAGACAGTGACCTGCACACACTGTAAGCGATCTGGGCATGAGGCATCTGATTGCTTCCGGCTTGTAGGCAACCCTGAATGGTGGAGTGATAGACCCCGTGACGCAAGGCTGGCTGGGCGAGGCAGAGGTGGCATAGCTGGAGGACGAGGAAGGGCTGGAGCGCATCGAGCGAATGCTGCCCAGATAACGCCAGGCACAAGCACTGGTGTGAACAACGAAAATCAGAAACTGCCAGATCTCAGTTCTGAACAGTGGACATCACTTCTTAACTTAATAAATACACATAAGGCTAACTCTTCTGAGACATTGTCCGATAAGACCGTAAACACTTCTTGGATTTTTGATACCGGAGCTTCAAATCATATGACGGGAAGCTTGGAAAATTTGAATGATTTGAAAGAAATTTCAGCTTGCCCCGTAGGTTTGCCTAATGGTAGTCATGTGTTAGCCACTAATGAACGATCGATTAAACTTGATGAAAATGTGGTTTTATCCAATGTTCTTTATGTACGCGATTTACCCTGTAATTTAATTTCTGTGTCACAAGTTATCGATGAAACTGATTGTGTTACGGTTTTCTCTAAACATGTGTGTGCATTACAGGGCTGCACTTCAAAGACGCTGATTGGTGTGGGTGAGTGTAAAGATGGACTCTACTACTTTCGACAGAGGCCAGGCATAATGGCTCACAAAGTAACTGGGGTGGACTCTCTTGATTTGTCTCATGCGAGATTGGGTCATCCTTCCTTCAAGGTCATAAAGTTAGTTCCTGCAATAGATGTTAGGAAAAATAGCGAGATTTTGAATAAGCATTGTGACACTTGCCATCGAGCAAAACAGACTAGAGATAGTTTTCCTTTAAGTGACAATAAAGCGTCTGGTTTATTTGAATTAATTCATTGTGATTTGTGGGGTCCTTATAGAATTGCTTCGTCTTGTGGGGCTTACTAGTTCTTGACAATTGTGGATGATTTTTCCCATGCAACTTGGGTTACATTATTAGTTGATAAGAAGGAGGTGTCCTAAACGTTGAAGAATTTCTTTGCTATGATTGATAGGCAATTTCAAAAATATGTCAAAATTGTCAGAAGTGATAATGGTACGGAATTTATTTGCATGAAAAATTATTTCTTGGAACATGGGATAGTTTTTCATCCTTCTTGTGCGATTTCAAGGTAACATTCCAATTGATTTTTGGAGGGAATGTATTTCGACTACAGGATATTTGATAGATAGGACCCCTTTTATGGTGTTAGATGGCAAGACACCATATGAAGTTCTCTATGGGCATCCGCCTTCGTATGAGCATCTAAGGGTGTTTGGCTCATTGTGCTACGCCTATAATCAACACACACTAGGTGATAAATTTCATAGTAAAAGTCGAAAGTGCATATTTGTGGGGTACCCCTATGGCAAAAAGGGATGGAGACTGTATGACTTGGAGACTCAACAATTCTTCATATCACGCGATGTTGTGTTTTATGAAAATCAGTTTCCCTTTGCCTTGCCCATAACCAAGGCTAGTTTCATGGAAAGAGTGTCTAATGATGAGGACAATGCATGCTGGCTGGATGAAATTGAGGCAACAGGGGGTATCAGAGAAACAATGGGCCACAGTCCTGCGACGGGCCAAAAACCTCAACCAGTGCCCTTGTAGAATGGACTAGCAAAGCCCATCATCAAGAAGGCCGGCTAAGGGTGTCTGGGGAGCCTGGAGATGAAGAGGCTAGGCAGAACCTGATAGCAGATGTTGGCGAAGAGGGCGCTAGGCCGCCTGACGAAGGAATAGATGGACCCACTATGGATACATAGGCTACAGGGTATTCATCTCAAATTCTAGCCCATACCGAACAACAGCCCATCGACAATGTGGGTCAAGGTGATTCACTGGGTCGAAGGCATCAGAAGAAGGAACATCTCGTTCGTTTACATGACTATGTTACCCACACCACCCGACATCTGATCGTTCCACCACACTAAAGTGTCTTGCAGGTACGCCTTATCCTATAGCACACTATGTAAGCTGTAACCAATTTTCTGTGCGACACAGAAATTTTCTTGCAGCCATTACTTCAAGACATGAGCCCACAACATTTTCAGAAGCAGTTAAGGATGAAATGTGGTGGGATGCAATGTAATAAGAGATTCAGGTGCTTGAGAACAATGGCACTTGGGACATTTCTGATTTACCACCCAGTAAAAAGGCATTCGAATGTAAGTGGGTTTCTAAAATTAAATACAACTGTGATGGAACAGTTGAGCGTTACAAAGCTCGGTTGGTGATTTTTGGCAATCATCAAGTAGAAGGTATTGACTTTACAGAAACATTTGCACATGTGGCAAACATGGTCACTATTAGGGTGTTTCTAGCAGTAGCAGTTGCTAAGCATTGGGAATTGCATCAGATGGACGTTCACAACACATTTCTGCATGGTGATCTACAAGAAGAAGTCTTTATGAAAATGCCACCAGGTTTTGAAGTCTCCAGTTTGAAGAAAGTCTCTCACCTTCAAAAATCTCTATATGGGCTAAAACAAGCACCGCGATGTTGGTTTGCCAAATTGACCAATGCGTTGAAGGGATATGGTTTCCATCAGCCTTATTCGGATTATTTGTTGTTCACTTTCCGCAACAATGACATTTGTCTCAATGTCCTAGTTTACATAGGTGATCTAATTATTTCCGACAATGACCACGAGGCTATTGTGAAGTTCAAGTCTTATCTTAGTGAGTGCTTTCACATGAAGGATTTGGGAGTCCTGAAATATTTCTTGGGTGTCAAGGTCGCTAGAAATCCTAAAGGCATATTTTTGTGTCAGCGTGAATATGCTTTTGATATACTCTCTGAAGTAGGGTTGCTAGGGGCCAAACCCGCCGGAGTTCCTTTGGAACAACAGCATAGATTGGCATTGGCTGATGGGCGACTTCTTAATGACCCAGAGCGGTACCGCCGACTTGTGGGACGTCTAATCTATCTTTGCTTCACTCGTCCTAAGCTATCTTATTGTGATCATGTTCTCTCCTAATTCATGCAACAACCCAAAGAAGCTCATTGGGATGCGGCATTGCGGGTGGTATGATATTTGAAAGGGAATCCAAGACAAGACATCCTCCTTTGAAGTGATTGTGATCTATAACTTTATGGGCGGTGTGACTCGGACTAGGCAGGTTGCCCTTTGACTCGTCGCTCACTCACTGGTTTGTTTGTCTCTTTGGGTGATTCTCATATATCTTGGAAGACCAAGAAGCAACATACGGTGTCGCGTTCTTCAGCAGAGGCAGAGTACCGATCTATGGCTATGGCTACTTGCGAACTGAAATGGCTTAAGGAGATTTTGTTGTGTTTTGGAGTAAAGCACCTTTAGCCTATGCAGCTATGTTATGACAGTTAGGCAGCATTGCATATCGCTCGGAACCCTGTTTTTCATGAATGGACTAAGCATATCGAAGTTGATTGTCACTTCGTTCGAGATGAGCAAGTAAAAAGTGTTATCCGTACGGTTTTTGTTCCTACTCATGAACAATTGGAAGGCATCTTTACTAAGGCATTGGGCAAATCACAATTTGAGTATCTCCTTCGCTAGTTGGGCATTCGAGATCTTCATGCACCAACTTGAGGGGGGGTAATGAGCTGGGTGCTATCTTTGACATGTGTAATATTAGGTCTGCTATTTTAGGCTCATGTATATTGATGTTATTCTGTTTTCCATATTCATAGCAGCATGTATAGGTAAGCAGCAGCTGTAGGAAAGTAGGAGATTTGGTTTTGATTTTTCACATCATGTATATATGTTGTAGCGCATGACTAGAAGGGGCAGAGAATTCTCTCCCAGACATTGAATTCTTCATTGAAATTGTTAGCAATAAAGAGCTTTTCGAAGTAGTGGGTAACTATAAATATGTGCACAAAGATGCAGTTAGAAGCAGTAAAATACTGTAGTAAGGGATTAGGAGCAGTAGTTAGCGATTGATTACACCTGACAAATGGGTCATTCGTATTGGGTATGGGTCGGATTTTAATTCGATTTGGATCATTTTCGGGTCAACCATGTTCGGATCGGGTTCGAGTTCGGGTTTGGGTCACTTTCGGGTTAACAATGTTCGGGTCGGGTACAGGTTCGGTTCTGGTGAAATTTGGGTCGGGTTTGCTTCGGGTTGTCTACAGTAACCCGATTTGGATCGGATATGGATTGAGTTTAATTCGGAGCGGGTAGGATTCGGTTTAATGTTTGGGTTAATATCGGATCGGGTATAAATTAAGTCGCATTAATTGCTTTGCTTTGCTTTGCTTTGCTTAAGTACCTCGTCTCTCGCTGCCTAAAGCCCTAGCCTTCCCTCAGTCAGTCTCGTACTCATCGGCTGCCGCCTAATCCTCCCCCAATCTCCTTCTCGTCGGTTGCCGCCTAACCCTCCCTCAGTCGGTAGCCGCCTAATTAAAATACATCAACAATATTATATTTTACCTTCGGGTTAAATACTTTAATGACATTATGCACTATGGTTAATAGTTAGATTACAACTTGCTTGTTTATTAAAACTTGCGCTAAAATTTTATAGGAGCTTTTGTTCTAGGTTTTAGCAATGAAATCTAGGGAATTAGGAATAGTTTTGGGTTGATAGGTTATGAATATACTTCGGTTTGGGTTATATTCGTGTTGGGTATATTTGAGTTCGGGTTTTATTTGGGTAAAATTGAGTCAGGTAAGAATCGGATCGGTTCTAAATCGGGTATGGTTCGGTTTGTGTTCGGGTTGTCGATGTTCGGTTTACTTCGGGTGGGATCACTATGGATCAGGTTTGAATTGGGTCAGGTCATTTCGGGTCATGCTAGAATTCGAGTTTCACTCGGTTATAGATCGGGTTACTTCGAGTGTTCGGATCCATATTAGTTCATCCCATTTTGGGTGTCGGTTAGGATATAAGTCCGGATTGTTCAGTTTGTATTTCGGGTCTCGGGTCAATTTTGTCAGGTCTACGATTGACTAATACTCTTATGTGTTAAAATGAATAGGTGAAATATTTTCATAGAAAAATTTAGGTAAAATCCTTTGAAATAGGATTGTTTTGTTGTTAAATTCTTAACCTTTGAAAAGTAACCAATGTCAAGATTACGCCACTAATAAGAGCACAGTAGCTTCATAAAACTAGTGCAATTGATGATGTAGCTCCCACCTTTCCGAAATGATCTTCGCTACCCTAAACCCAGTACTGTATGTAGGTAGCTTATTCTTAGTTTTACTCTTGTCATTCTACACAATTCTTAATTATGGAAATTATTTGAGGGGAACTAGCGGTTCGGGTTTGGGATGCTGGATCATCTGCCACATGTTAGCGTCATTGGACAAATCTTGCCAGGGGGTGTAGCAGAGTGAGCATCTTACACATATCAGGGGAAAAAGTCGTGGTCATCCTTTTTTTGGCTCATACATGCCGAGTCCCCCCGTGTGGGTCAGTAGGCCCTATCAGTAGTCTCACACAGAGGTGTGAGTGGGCAGTAGGAATGAGCGTGGCTTGGCTTCAGAGCGACTTGAGTCATATCCGCATTCGTACCCTTTCTTAAAAATCATATTCATACCTATATTCATATATATTGGATTTCGGATAGTTATACTTACATTCATACTTGTCGGGTTTTTCGAGTTTGTGGGTTTTTATTTGAGTACATATATAAAATGTAAAGCGTTATCCATGTCCAATCCATATTTGCATACATGCTTTATTTGGTTAGCAATTTCAAGCAATGCTAATAAAATTCTCGTCTGATTAAACTCACAAAAGTTAAAATTGTAAAAAAAAATGTTAATTTTTCATTTCAAACATAAGTAGACATTATAAAATCAAAGTTTCATGTCTCACATTTTTATTTGGTTTTAGCATTTTTTTTAAAACTCGCAAATTGGGTACATAATTGTGTTCGGGTTTTAAGAATTCATATTCATACCCATACCATTTTCAAACGTACCCATACACAAACCTATATCCATCTGAAATCCCTTTTCACCACTCATTCAAATGTTAAATGAGGCGCATTTTAATCGATTCTTCGGGTTCAAGTGATATTGCCATCACTAGTGGTCAAGGTGGGGGGGGGGGGGGGGGGGGGGGAGGGGTGAACCAATTGAAATACCCATGGTCCCTTGTCAAATTCTCACAAGGAGAATTAATGATCCCAAGATTTGATCTCAGGACCTCCCTATCAAGAAGATGAGTAAGTAGTTATTGGGCTTAGGGATGGCAATGGGTCGGGTTTGGATCACGTTCACATAGATCCAGACCAATTTAATCTTTTTGACCTAGATCGAAATCCGCCTCAGACCCATTGGGCCTAGAAAGATAGGATCCAGACCTAAACCTTGTGAGTTTAGAGGGTCCACAGATTCTAAACGGATCCTAACTATTTTCACATTAAAAATTATTCTTTCTACATCCCAACATAAATTACCACATTCTCACATGAGTTACCACATTGAAAAGACAAATAATTGAATTTAAAAGATATAGCATTTAATAAAAAACATTCTAGCGACATATTTCATAGTTAAGTGTTCTTACTTACATCTTAAACACTAAAAATAATATTTTAATACAAACCACAAAGACAAAGTTCATTAAAATTTAAATAAACATAACAAAATAGTTTTCTTCTATGACAAGTAGAAAGAAAAGTGACTTTAAGATTTACTAATTTGGAGTTATCTTATTTATAGGGCTTGGGTCAGGTCTAGGTTTGAAGTTTTTCGAACTCAGACCTAGACCCGACCTACATCCCTCGGACTCAGATCCGCTTAAAATTCGTTGGGTCTCATTTGATTTGACTCAAATTCTCTAATTTGAGTCGAGTATGATGGGTTTAAACTGGGTGTAGGATCTATTATCATCCCTCCAATCTTGATCCACTGTCACCCCTATATTGGGCTACTGCCTGTTTGACATGTTGGTTTTTTATTTGCTGTTATGAATTTGTTACTGTTTTTATGAATGATGATTTATGTAGAGTTTTTTAATGAAAGAATTGCTTAAAAATGTTGTATTCTTAATCTTAAAAGGAAAAAAAGACTATACTGAGATTATGCTTCCAATAAAGACAGAATTTTTTAATTTGTTGTTAATTATATTATACTTGAGATAGCTGAGTTGGATAATTATTAGACCGTGTTAACAAGAATGGTGCCAATTCATCTCTAACACAATCGAAATGTTGTGATACTAGTGTAAGTACCCAATGTAGTTCCTAAAATTCAAAGGATACGCTTGAGGTTGTCTGTCCTAACCGGTACCAAGAAGCACCAAAAGGATGGCATGTGCAATAAAGACATTTGATCAATGTACAGATAATGCTACATCACTTTTCAGACATGTTTCGGTTTATTGTGGGTACATATTGTAAGACCGTTCAACTTTTGGATTGGCCTACATATAAAGTACGGAGGCAGTCTCACAATTGCATCAAAATCAATTTGATACCCTTTATAATTAATATGATTTGAATTCTCTCACTAACTGATCGACCCCCCCCCCCCCCCCCCCCCCCAAATTTTAGTAATTTGACAGATAACCTTTCACAAGGAAATCATCGTTGATAAATCGACTTCTTTTCAAATAGCCCACTAACATTCTCTTCAAGGAACTCCACTGGATGGGGGAGGGTACCATATTCATTCAACTCTTACACAACTGGATCTCCTAATTCCTTTGATGGACGTGTTCTGCAACAACGTTTTGGGTAACGTTTGACGTTTTGACTAAGTCAATACACTCGTTAGGTAATTTTTAGTGTTCAGTAACATAGTATTTTGACTAGCATTTCAAGTAGTATTTAGCGTTTTAAGTAGCGTTTTTGAAAAGTTAATAGTATTAACGTTTTGCATTCAAAAGTAGCGTTTCATATTTTTTTGCCAAAAATTATCTTTTAGAAATTTTATCTTTGAAAATTATCTATATCCTTTTATGTCAATTTACATTAATCAGCTGACCCAACAGCTAAATTTACCGAACACATTTATTTCAACTGCTCATCGAAGCAGCTATCTGCTAACAGCTAAATCAAAAACGCTATCCACTACCTAAATAACTATCCGCCACCCAAATAGTTATCCGCTATTTGAACCACTAATTTTACCAAATAGGGCCGATGGCAATAAATAGAAAGATAGACTCACCTGCATTGGTGACTTCTATACCTCCAAAATGATGCTCCCTCTCCTACAAGAGTTGTTTTTCTTAGAACTAAGAGCCAACATTTTGTAAGATATAGATGAGACTGTTGTCATTAAGAAGTACTACTATTTTGGGATGGGTACAGTAATTTATATTAGTATTATAGGTAAGTGTATTTTCCCTCTCCTGTGTACATTTATAAAGGTTTGTGTTTACTTTTAGGCTCTGTTTGGTTCTTGAAAAGTTAGGTAGAAAGAAAAAAATATGAAAAAATTACTTTTTTTTCTACATTTGATTTGAAGAAAATCACAAAGAAAAAAAGTAACAAGAAAAATTTGATGAAAAAATGAGTAATTATAACCCAGTTAGTATGTGGTCCACCCGGTTGTACAATTGCATTTGTACAACCAAGCCCACAAATTGTCCAACTGGCACGCCACGTCCATAAAGCAAAGAGACTGCCGAAATATAATATATATATATATATATATATATATATATATATATATATATATATATATATATATATATATATATAAAGAAAAAGCGCTCATAACTGCAACTTCAAATCACGTTGTGACCCAAAAACTTCTACTCACTTTCTCTCTGCGAAACCGCTCAAATTTGTGCTTGATTTGGTGAAATTATGCTCCGTTTGCTCACCAATTCTAGTAAGAAATCTTCGGAAAATCACCACTGAAGTTTGAACCAAACAATTCGATGTAAGTTTTAGCAGCATACAAAATTTATTTGCATGTTTGAAGCAAAACAATTAATTCGCTTGGCATTCTAGGTTTTAACAAAATCGTGCATTCATAATCTCATTTTTCAAATGTTTGCAGATGGAAACTCACCATTCATTAGGAGCGAAGAAGAGATCTGCTAGTGATGCATCAAACACTGCTCAGAAAAGGTATGTTGAAAACCTTAAACCTTAAAAACCTTAAACCTAATGTTAGTGAGCCAACGTACATCACCAGTGAGTAGTATGTGCTTGTTCCTAATTCTGTCAGCAAATTCACAATAAATACGTTTACATTGATGTTGACTAATACATGCAAAATACTTTTACCTTAACTCTTCTGATTTTGCTGTATAGTGAGTTGTACTTTATATTGTGGTGAGCCATATCTTTACTTTAGTGAGCTGAGAATTATGTGCTTGTTCCTATCAACATATGCATGCTATAGTGAGTTGTGTCTTATAATATAGTCAGCTATGGCTTGAATGTAGTGAGCCATGACAAAAATCTAGTGAGCTGTAAATTATATTCTAGTGGCTATCAACATATGCATGTTCCAGTGAGTTGTGCCCTATATTATAGTGAGCTATGGCTTGAATTTAGTGAGCCATGACAGAAATGTAGAGAGCTGTGAATTGAATGCTATTTCCTGTCAACATATGCATGCTATAGTGAGTTGTGTCTTATAATGTAGTGAGCTATGGCTTGAATGTAGTGAGCCATGACAAAAGTCTAGTGAGCTATAAATTATATGCTAGTGGCTGTCAACATATGGATGCTCCAGTGAGTTGTACCCTATATTTTAGTGAGCTATGGCTTGAATATAGTGAGCCATGACAAAAATGTAGGGAGCTATGAATTATATGCTAGTTCCTATCAACATAGGCATGCTATAGTGAGTTGTGTCTTATAATATAGTGAGCTGTACTTTACATCCTAGTGTGCTATACCTTAAATTTAGAAAGTGATACCCTACATTCAAGTATGCAGTCTAGAACTCTAATCTCTTTCCATATACTATTTCACATATATAGTGAGTTGTATCTTATATTATAATGAGACATGATATATTTGTAGTGAGCTGTACTTTTTATTCTAGTGTGTTATCACATTTCCTATAATACTAACATTATATGTAATACTATTTGATAGATCAAAGACAAAAGGGTCAACCATAAGCCCTTAAGAGATGATTATGCAGGCTGTCAGAGACATCTCTTCTGAATAAGTGAACTTTAGGTAATTACCACTTCAAATATATGCAAAAACACACACAATATCATCCACTGCACTAACATTGTCTTTTCCTTTTTTATTAAAGCCCAAAGGATCAAAATAAAACAAATGAAACAAATCAAGGAATGCAAGAGCATATTACTCATAATTCAGGCCAAGGTATGTTTACATTATGTAAGTTTATATGTAATCATCTGAATTTCCTATGTAGTGAATAAGGAAAATTGTATTCAAAGCACCCCTATATTATATTCTAGGTTAATACCTGTCAAATAGTGAGCCATAACATATGGTTTGGTGAGCTATTACAAATGTCTAGTGAGCAATATCTACTATTATATTGTGGTATTCCACCATGTACAGTTAAACATTTCAATGCAATTTGCTGTAACAGTTCCTACATGTAGCAAGTTTATAATCTCATATTTTAAACAGCTAGTGGAACTATAGATCTATAATTATATTTAGTTAGTTGACCTCCATTTTCAGTGAGCAAACAACTATGTTTAGTGAGCTGACCTGCAATTGTAGTGAGCAGACAACTATGTTTAGTGAGCTGACCTACAATTTTAGTGAGTTGATAACTATGTTTAGTGAGCTGACCTATAATTCTGATGAGCGGACAGTTTATTTTAGCGAGCTAAAATATATATATTGAGACCTAGATTAGATTAAATATTACACATTTGTTTAGTTATACATCTTGTTCACTTGTACAAAGTACCATGTACAGCTGCAGAAAAAGCAACCAAAGAAGCTTAACCAAAGCATCAAGAAAACCAGTCCACAGCAAAGGACAAAACATCTGAAGAGAAAACCAGCTCAATAAATACTACTGCAACTAAAAGAAGGGTGAAACAAGAAGTTAGGAAGAACAGAAATATTTACACCAGTCCAACTAGTTTAGAAGATGAATAACTCCAAGCTGCCACAGCAAGGGAGAAACAAAAGGTGGTGCTGAAAAAACCACAAACTGTGTATGCTGTGCAAGAATCACAACCTACTCAATAGGTCCAGGGAGGATAAGAGCAACAAAAAATAGCAAAGCCACCTCAACAACGTACTCCAACAGCAGGGCAAAAATAAAAAGTGGTGCTGTAAAAAAGGAAAAAGGAGTCAAAGAACACTGATACACATTAGAAAATTGGCAACACAGAACAACAAAAGAGGGAGAGACCAATACACAGCAGAAACTCCCCCAATGTTCCCAAAAATACTGCCCAAGAAAGCTCAAAAAAAAAAAAAAATCATCGACATTCATCAACAGCCTTCAGAGGAAACAGATGACGCTATGAAGGACACCACTTACAAAATGCCTTCCTCTCGGCATGATGATGAATCTGAATCTGATGATAAAGTGTTGTGAAGAGAATGAAGAAGATAAAACAAGCAGCAAACTCTAGACCAAAGAAAATGCAAGTGAGGTCAAAAAAGTGTGTTAAGGCATAGCCTGAGAAGAAGAAGGAAGATGTCCAAAAGAGTCCTAAACCTCCTATAAAGAGTGGACAGCTCTCAGTTTTCAAACATAAAAAAGAACATAAATCCCTGAAAAAGGACATAAGTGCTACCGTCTGTGTTGAAGACCCCAAGTCTCTACAATATGTGCCAAAGCCTGCAGAGGGAGACACAAAACCCAAAAAGATCTTTCAAACAGCGATAATTGATAATTTCAATGAGGCACAAAGAAAAGCAATGCGAGATATGGGGTTTAGAGGATTCCTCCACTTACAGGTCACTGAATTGCTGGGGGATTTATGCAAATGACTTGTAGATAGATTTGACCCATACTGAGTCGCCTTGTACATATCAGTTGACAAAAGGATTGAGATTACACCATGGATGTGCATCTCACATTGGCACACCCCATTGGTGGAAGCAAGGTTGAGAAGTTTTATGAAAAAAAGCCAAAAGATGCCAAATACAATGAAGTCCTTGATGCATGGGAAAATGGCTGGAATCTGCAAGATGGGACCCCTAAGCTGAGCCAAATGCCACAATACATAATCAGCTAGACTAATGCAGGGGAAAGCTTCAAGAGAAACTTTGTGTTGTACATGGTATCATGCTTTTTCAACGGTTCAAAGAATGTACATTGTGCATCTTATTTTGCCAAGAATGTTGCTGATGTTGAAGATATAGCAGCAATTGATTGGTGTTAGTACACCATTGATAGATTATGTGAATCTGTCAAAAAGAGGGCTTCAAACTTTGATGGCTCTATTGTCTTCTTGATGGTAAGTTCTTTATACTTTATCAGAATACCATGTTTTCAGTGAGCACAAAGTCAAATTCAGTGAGCTGAACATATATACTTAGTGAGCAGAATAACATTTTCAATGAGCTTAACATATATCATGGTGAGCAGACCATTTACTTTATTAAGCGAAACATACATTGTAGTGAGTAGAAGGTGTATTTTAGTGAGCACAAGAAAGTTTTTGGTGAGCTATGGAGAACTTGATCATGTGTAACAATTGTCTATCACATTGATCTATAATGACCATTTTCGTGAGCACACATCATGTACCCTACATACATATAAGAATCATTGTTACACAACATTACTTCATGTTAGTGACCTACAATATATTTTAGTGAGTAGAACAAAATATTTAGTGAGCATAGCACTATTTTTAGTGAGTAGACCATATAACCTAGTGAACAGAACATGTCTTTTAGTGAGCAACAGTTTAGCTTTAGTGAGCTATAAATGACTTGTTTATAGATGACAATTATCTGTTATATTGATCTCTATTAACAAATTTAGTGAACCAAATAAGAATTATTCTTAGACAACATTACTTTATGTTAGTGAGCTAGTATACATTTTTGGTGAGCGGGGACTAAATTTTAGTGAGCATGGATTCATTTTTGGTGAGCTATACAGGACTAATTACAATGAACATTTCTCTTGCAGATGCTATATCTTGACAAGGTTCTCCTGACAAGAAGGACTATTCAGAGGCAATTCCCGACAATCAAAGGCTGGACAACAGAAAGACTGAGCGAAAGAGTCAAAGAAGAGAGAAAGGCTAATCAAAAGAAGGGCCAAAAGGCTTTGGAAAGGGAAGAGTGGAGCCTCTAATACAAATAATTAAGGAAGTGCATACTAAACCACAGCTGCAAAAGGAACCTCAGCCACAAATGGAAGAACATCTAAAGATGTTTTCACAAAATGATGAACCATCAGAGTTAGAAGTATCATTTATTTCATTTATAAAATTAAGCATAATGAAAGAATTTAAACAAACATCTATCTAACATCTTACAATACTTGAATGGTGTCCAGATTGCAGAAAGATATGGAAGAAGTGGCTAAAGTAACAAAGGCTTTAGAAAGTGCATTCAAGAGGTACAGAACATTCATGGACTACTTGTCAAAAAGATACCAAAACAATGAAGCACCCAAGAAAATAAGAGATAAGGCAATAAGCATGTTCTCTTCATACTGTGAGGCTCAAATCTCAAAATCCCCACCAATGGCATAAAGAGAAAAGGGGGATGAAAGTGCTGAGATACCATCATTTAGTCAAGATGATGAATGGTGGAACAGAGCTGTTGTACTTGAGGCGATAATTGAATTGGAGAATGCTTTTGTAAGGCAACAAAAGGCCAGCAGCACTAACAGCAAAAGTTCTGCATCAAGGCGAGGGGGCAATGACATGCCCAGTTTTAAATTGATTGATGATAGCCAAAGCCCACTCCTACAACACCAGCATCACCAGCTTCACTTCACACACCACCTTCCCTCCCCCCTTCAAATGTAGTTTAGACACCACCACCCTCCCCCCTGCAGAGACACATCAGACACCACCACCTTGCCCCCTACACAGACAATTCAGACACCACCATCCTTCCCCCCACACAGACACTACAGACACCACTACCCTTCCCACCACAACACCCATCACAAACTCTTAAGATACAACTACCACATGAATCATCTCAAACACCACCACCACCACCAATTTTAGAAACACAATCAGAGCAGCCAGAAAGGCAGAAAATAATTGAAGAAGAGCAAAATTCTCCAGACAGAGAAGGTGGAAAAAAGAAAGCAGAAAAAAAGCTAGTAAGGATTTTCAGTGAGCAGGCTCTTACTTTCAATGAGCAGAACATACTTTTTAGTGAGTTATGTGCAAATTGTTGATAAAATGAAAATTTTATGTTATAGTGAACTTGTAAGCACACATCACTTTTAGATGGCTCTAAGAACAAGCAAAGAGGTCCTTGTTGGTATTCAACATTTTTTTTTTAAGTCAACTGGTGTGCAATGTCAGTGAGCAAAAGTTATATTTTAGTGAGCATAAAGTATAACTTGATGAACAGAACACATATGTTAGTGAGCAGGACACCTGTGTGACTGAAAAGAACATATATGTTAGTGAGCACAACATATACTTTAGTCATTGGTGAGCAACAATCTCTATTCAGTGAGCACAATAAGCATTTTAGTAAGCGTAATATCTATTTTAGTGAGCACGTACACATGTTATGTATGACATCAATCGAGTAGAAAGAAAGGGCCATTGATAGAGCCTTTCTACTCTCCCTTTGTGCAGAGAATAACAAAGATTATAAGGGATTTATCAGCCCAGGAAAGGATCATTGCTAAATTTGTATTCCATCCATCACATAACCTTGATTCAAAGTAAGCACATAACTGTCAGACATAAAACACTTATAAACACTTAAATTATAACGAATATATACTTATTTTTTTTCCTTTTCTTACTATATCAGTGAAGAAATGTTTGATATCGAAACACATGTTGCACATCAGTATCACATGTTAACCATGCGTCTACGAGAACATATTGATGCACATGTGATCAATCTCTAGGCTGCTATCCTCGACATCTTGGAGAGAAAAAGAAGTGAAGGATCTCCAAGAAGATTTTTTGTACCAGTTGATGCAATGGTAAATATGTAATTATTTTTTATTTTTACAAATACAAATAATCAAACACCTAATGATACTGCTGCAAAAATGCAATCAACCTTAGACCCCTCGATAAATACAGCAAAATCAGAGGAGGGAAGGTACATTAATTTTGAAACAATTCTTCAGAAAGAATTCCAGAAATGTGACAAATGGATATCCGAAAAACTATTGCAACTAGTAAGCGTTAATCTAATATATTTTAATTGTATATTAAAATACCACATTATATAATATTAATCATTCTCCAATTTTAAGTTGTTCTTCTTGGTATGTCACAAGAAGCACTTCTTCATCTTCTACTTTGATTTAAAGGAGGAAAGGCTTGATATCAATGACAACATGTACATAACTGCTCCATACAAAACAACATATGGAGAAATACATCTGTTAGTGGTATGTTCAAATGCTCACTGATTCATTTACTTTACAATACATCAATACACATATCTGGTGAGCTTACAAATTTGGTAAGCTAACACATATTATTGGTGAGCTAACACATAATATTTGTAACGCCCCGAAACTTTTATTGCTTGTTTTGAATTATGTGCGATATGTAAATTATGTGTATATTGTATGCATTTTATTTTAGGCACATGTATGTGTTTGATGTTATTATTATTATGTTTTTGAGAGTAATTAGAAAATGTTACTTATTTAGTAGTATTTGCCAAAAAAATAAATTGGAAAGAGGAGTCAAAAAGGATGGCTTGACCCCCAAAAAAATGAAAAAGAAAGGGGAAGGGGGGTTTCATTTCATGTGATATTTATCAAAAAAGGGGAAGGGTCTGTTTTCTCTCACCCAAACGACACACACACAGCTAGAGAGGGAAAGAGGCAGAGAGGAGAGAAGAAGAAGAAGAAAAGAGGAAGAAGAAGAAGAAGAAGGAGAAGAAGATTAGGGTTGTTGATTTTGAAATCAATTCAAGGTGAGTTATTTTTACCTTCTCTACCCTTAAAATTAATTAGGGAAAGAGTAATTTAGAGGATTGTGCTTGAATTTGGAAAATCAATTGAGAATTGAAGATATGAATTTGTTTAAAGTTTAGTAGATTAGAACCCTAAATTCATTTGTTAGAAACCCACAACCAAAATTTTCATGGTGATTTGTGATTTTAGGGTTATGTGAATGTTGTAAATTGATGGTTATGTCATAAATTCATCCAAATACATGCTAAACTAAGAATTTTTGGATTGATTACTTATATTGGATGAACAAGAAAGTAGAAAAATAGAGGTTGAATTTTCGAATTTTGCACACAGCCTGCCACTGTTTGATTTTTTGTGAATTATTGGATGCACTACAAATCCTGAACTTTTTAGTGTAAGTTTGTAACTATGTTTTGCAATGCCATGTAAATTTTTGTGAAGTTTTTGATATGTAATTTGTAAATTATGAATTTTTGTTTGAAACTTCCCTATTATTTAGTGCGAAAATTCAGATGTTGTTTGAATTACTGTGAGCTATTGAGTTGGAGAAAATTGTTCAAATTTTACTGTAGAATATACACATTATTTGGCAATTTTTTGTGAAGTTTCATATATTGTGGATGTATACTTTGTGAGTGATGAATTTTTGATTGAATTGCCCTATTGTGGTGCATGATTTTGGTTATTGTTTTAATTTTTAGGAGTTATTTGCTTGTTGAAAAATTATGAAAATTTTACCGTAAGTGATCCATGATACTTGAGTATTTTCTGTGAATTTGTTTGAATTTTGAATGTGTACTTTATGATTTATGGATTTTTGATTGAATTTTTCCCGTTTAGTGTATATTTTCGGGTACTGTTTCAATATTTGTGAAGGATTCGCTTTAGGGAAAATTATGAAAATATTATGATTAATTTCCCATGCTAGGTTGTATTTGTGTGTAAATTTTTGTGAATATTGAATGTGTATTCTTTGAGTTATGAATTTTTGAGTGGAATGTTATGTTTGATATGGTTATAGTTATTCGTATGCATAAATTAAACTTTTATCATGTTTGTGATGATTTCACACATTAAAATAGTAAGGTGTTTGTTATGGATTGGTGAAAACTTGTGAAAATTATTTTGGGTGGAATTAAGGCTTATTTTGATTATGTTTTTGTTAATATTGTGAAATTGAGCTTCTTTGAAAATAAAAATGTTATTTATGGATTATACGATTTCAGTAAGTTATGTTTTTGGAGAAAAGGTTCATGTCTTGATTAAGACTATTATAGAGCATTCTAGAGCTATTGCCATAGAAGTAGTTGCCTTTGTGTTAGGAGCTGTGTGGGTCGTTGGTTGGTACCTTGAGTGGGCATTGCCCAGACCGCTAATTGACTCCTCAGTTTGTGTGATTTGGAAGCTATGGCGGGTCTCTGGTATTTTAGGATGTGAATGTGACTCCACAGTTTGTAATTTGAGGGCATCTATGTACTTTAGAGCATTGGGTGCCTGGTTGATACCATATGAATGAGTTGCAGCTGGTCCACCATCAGTTGGAACCATATGAATGAGTTGTACCTAGGCCGCCAGAATGTGTTTGTCACTCTTATGTTGCGATGGTTCTTTGTGTGAGTCATGAGTTGATTTTTCCTAAACTAAAAATGCTTGCATTCAGCCAAAAATATGTGATATGTTATGAAATTGGTTTTGACTTGGATTTGAACTGGGCTTTGGATTTAAAGAATCATTCAGGATATTTATGAAATTTTGATTGATTTGAATATGTTTAAAGAAATATATTCTGTGTTTAAAGCATGTATGTGGACTTTGGAATGGAATATGCTTTATGTATGCGTTAAGTATGGTTACGAGTAGGCCATTAGTGTGATTTAGTAGGATTTGCTTTTTTTTGGATTTTAATGATGATTAGGAGGCCAAAGGACATGGTTGGTATGGGACAATCATAGTTAGTTTAGTGAATAGATTAACAGCAGAGTTTGTTCAGGAACTTAAGTGAAAACAAGAGTCCTTGAAACATACCTGGTATGGAACAGGTATGACTAAGTTAATGTAATTGCCTACCTCATAACAAATATGTGTGTGTGTTTTTGAAGCTTGGGAACATGTTGGATATGAAATATATGAGTTTATTTTGATTTCTAGAGTATAAGTATGTTCTCTTATCACCTTCTATATGCTATATGATATGTTCTATCAATATGCCATAAAATACGTGTACTATGTGATTATGTATTAACCATTTAATGTGTAAAGTGTAACAACAGGGAAGGTAAGGGTTATTCACTGGGCTCGGGGAGCTCATGACCTCACCATTTTTTAGGTTTTTGAAGCAAAAAGGGACCACAGGAGCATTAAGAGAGCTAGCTAGCTGTAAAATAATTTTCGAAGAACTTACGTGAAAATGCAGACCCCATTATTTGTTTATGTTATGAGCTATGCTTATTAAATGTAAGTATGGATGTATTTTTGGGATTACATATTTGTAAGAACATTACGGATACGGTTTAAGTATGTTTGTAATGCATGTTTTAGAATCACCCTGTCCAAAGTTTAGTTTGATTTCATTACGACCCTCCGCTACGCTCGCCTATTTACAGGTTAATTAAGGTTGAGAAGTTTAGATTGCCTTATGAATATTCCTTGTTGGACGTCTACAGCGGTGGCACCCTCGCACCCTTCGGGCGGGGTGTTACACTATTGGTGAGCTACCACATGTATTTGGTGAGCCAGCAGATATATGTAGTGAGCTAGGACACATATGTAGTGTGCTGAGCTAGCACATATTCTTGGTGAGCTAACACACATATTTGGTGAGCTATTACCCAATTCCAGTGAGCTGAACAAAGTTATTTATTGTACATAAGCAAGAGCTTTTGGTAGTTTTCTTCAAGAGAGTATTGACCACCCCAAACATGAAATCGTGAAGAAGACAAAACTAATGTGAATGAGAATGCCATAGAGGACAACAGATAATGTCATAGACTATGGAGTTTTTTGCATGAGGCACATGGAGTCTTACTTTGGCCAAGCAGATAAATGGGATTATGGTTTCAAGAAAAATGAAGTAAGTTTACCAAAAATATTTTCTCTACAAAAATATATTCAAATAAATACAATACCTATTAATGGTTCGTTTTCTTTTTTTTGTTTTATTTGTAGGACAAAAATCTGCTTGATGTGATATAAGCACGGTACTGCTATGAAATCATCAACAATGAAGAAAATATATACATGAATAGAGTGAAGAGGCTCACAAAGGAGTTCCATGATAAACAACAAGAAGAACTGAATACAAAGTCAATCCAACCTCAAGTGCCAACAGCATGATTAATCAACCTTGCTTTAAATTAGACTAATTTTAGGAACTTATGTACCCAACAGTCTAATTTTAAGTTAGACTAATTTTAAGTTAGACTATTAATGTGCTTACCTTTAATCATGGTGAAGTACTAGTAAACGGCATTTACTATTGGATATTTTATATCGATTACTATGCTTAATTCCAGTGAGCTAGAAGACAAAATCAGTGAGCACACAGCCAAATCCAATGAGCTATATCTTTTACTATGCTTAATTCTATAAACGAATGCAAAATCAAACTAGAATGATATTTTTTTTAATGTTAAGTCAAATATTAAAGTGTTCAACATGTCATTGTTATAGAATGCTATACTTTTATAATGTTAAGTCATCAAACATATGATAATAGTTTTGTAGAAAATAGTGAGCTAACAAATGAAACTAGTGAGATATGAATCTTCAGCAGTGAGCAACATATTATGAGTGTCAAAAGTATTCACCCTATTATAAACTTTAAAATTATTCAACATTATTTACTTAAACTTCAAATAAAAAAACAATTCTCAATCACAAAAACATAAAAACATCATAATGAATAAGAACACAAGTTCGAGGCCTATTACTCAAGATACAAATTTACATTTGAATATTTGTTCAAAACAAAGTATTGAATGGTCCAGATGAAACAAATTCATTAATAGTAGAAGCCAATGCCCTCTCTCACCATAGCAAAATTTCATGCTTGATTCCCACGTAATCTGTCTCAAAAAATAAAAAAGCATATACATATCTTTAGTGAACCAAAGTGTAAATGTGGTGAGCATATACACTATGTTAGTGAGCCAATAGATATTTTAAGTGAGCACACAGGCTATCTTAGTGACTGTATTACCCTTGAATGCTAGCAGCTTCAGAAGTAGGATTCAACTGATTGTTAGAAATCGTATCCCCATTTGGTTGGCTAAACCTTTCATCAAAAATCAAGCTAAAAACCTATACATTTCATTAAAATCCACCGCTGGATTAGATGCAACTAGCGTATTAGATGAACCTGCAATAATAACCTAAACAATCACAGCAAAAACGTATTTTTAGTGAGCATATATATATATATATATATATATATATATATATATATATATATATATATATATATATATAGAGATATATATATATATATATATATATATATATATATATATATATATATATATATATATATATATATATATTTAGTGAGCCAAAGTATAAATGTAGTGAGTGCAACATGTAAGACTAACAGTGTGCAAACTGAAAAATGTAGTGAGCCAATACAAACTTCTAGTGAGTGGACACCCTATATTAGTGACCGTATTAAAACTTTTTGTGAGCTAAAAACACAAAATAATTCTACTGGTCTTAGCAGCAAACTCAACAAACTCCAAAAAGATATTACCATAAGAAATATAACTTATTCAATGAAATTGTCAATAGAATTTTACCTAATGTTGAGATACATCTCCTCCATTCCTTGAAGAAAACCTTGCCTGCCTTGATCTAACAATATTTGATATCTTCTCTAACGTACTATTCCTCCTTATATTTTTTTTATCTTTCTTCCTCGAACCTTTAGGGTTACCAATGATTTTATTACCAGCACTAGATTGTTGATCATTTTTAGTATTAGAAACATAAACTGAACCCATAACAACACCAACATCAACCTTTAACTTGGCAAAAGCTTTTTCACATAGCTTTCTTGCTTGACTATTTGATTCACTTGCAAGAAGCAAAGCCTCAAACTGTCTATGCATCTAAACCCTCCATATGGAACCAGGAACACCAACTGCATTACCACTTACAGCTTATTCTACAACCCGTGGGGGTCTTGCTAGCCTAGTCCATCGTTCCAAAATATATTGATCAAGGACTTTAGGCACACGATGAACATTGAAAATCCGCAAGCAGAGGCAGTAAAGAATACTACTCTCACTGTACTTTTTACAATCACAAATAATATTTTGGTCTGGTAAATTAAACCTAACCACAAACCCAAACTTCTTCAAAAGGCAATTCTCATATACAACATATGTATACTCTGTACCATTGGGGGTTTCATTTGAGCTAAGAAGATCTTGATAGCACCCTTCTCGTTTAATGTGTTCATTCTCAAACACTTTGTACAAGTTGTTCGTATAGATCTTCCAAGCATGCTGCAAAATACTAATAAGTGGCAAGTACATCTCAGGAAATCCATCCTTATTTTTCACATTCTCATCCTTCTTCTTAATCCTCCACTCAGTAACAATGTTACAGAATATATTGTAAAAATCCAACAAACGACAACTAGCATTAACTCTCTTTGACAAAGAAGCATTTGTCGACTCACTTCTTTGTGATGATAAAATGCCACCAGAGAAAACGTCCTTGCAAAAAGTTGGACATTATTTTTCTTTTAACCGATACAATCTAACCAACCAAGCATTTTCAGCACATTTATGCTCTTCAACCAGCCTAACACACAAAAACAGTTATCATAAAAATAATAAGCTAGTGAGCAGAAAAATGTAACCTTTGTGAGTAGAAAGTATAATCTAGTGAGCAGATATAAATAACCTTGGTGAGCAGACACTAGAAATTAGTGAGCAAAAAGCAATAACTTGGTAAGCACATTAATAAACAGAAAACAGAGAGAGGGCTCACCTCTGCCAACAAAAATTAAACTCTGCTTCTGTAACATATCTTAGCAAAACATGATCAAACTTATCAACAAATCCACCCAATACCCTAAGATGATCAATATTCTTTTTTGAATTCTCCAAGATGTGCCAAGTGCACAACCTATGCTTTGCCAAGGGGAAGACCTTTTCAATAGTATTTGCCATAGAAAATGCTTGGTCCGTCATCATAGTTTTCCATTACACATTATCCATAGCTTCCAAAAATGTTTCAAATAACCACAGAAAGCCCTCAATCTTCTCATTCTCAAAAACCCACATCCCACCATAACATTCTTCGCATGATGATTCATACAAACAAAAGGTGTGCATATCATCTCATAACGATTGGTCCTATATGTCGTGTCAAATACAAGGAGATCACCAAACAACAAGTAATCACATTTTATTTGTGAATCTCTCCAGAAGAAGCTCATCAAGCAATCATCCTCATCCAACTTAAACTTATAAAAAAAATCTTGCTCGTTAACACACTTAAATTCTAAAACACACAGCAAATCATTGGCTTCGCTCTCATCTATAGTCCTTTTGACTTCATTTGCAACACTATTGTACACATCCCTTTCGCTAAAACCAAATAATGGTGAACCCCTAGTATAACGCCCCCAACTCCTGATTCCTGATTACTCTAACTTAATCAGTCATTTACTCATGACTTGCAGCGGAAGTCTTTTGATTGGAGGCATTACCGCTATTCCATGACGGAACAAGGCCACCTAAAATCAACTGTAACACTGTTAGTGCTTAGCTGGCTAACGTTCAGTAAGATTGTAACTCTTGCTCATTTCTTGCTACTTGTTGGCTTGCCAACACTGATCCCCTACCTAAAACAAAAACACAGAAACGTTCAAAATATGAGCCGAAACTCAGCACGTACATCCCTAGGCAGTAAAATAGACTTGGAGTTTAAATAGTTGGGCGCCCACATTTCAGAACATTTTGTTTGCAAACAGGAGAGAGAGAAAGTATAAATAAAATTGATTTGTCAGTTATTATCTGGGAGTGGACCCCTGTTGATGTCTGCAGCAATCTTGAGATAGGTGCACACCTCCCAGGCCGATGGGAAAGCCTGAGTTGCAGCTTGCTCATGTAAATTAAACGGCATAAGCCCTGATGATTGATAATTGATGGGGCCACTTGCTTATGTGACAAAACATTGCATAAAATGATTCATTGTATGAATATTATATTGATTTTGCATGGTTTGAGAAACATGTGAGTTTTCGAAGAGCACAGGCAATGTACGTACCTGATCTTTGAGAATCTCTCTGTGTTTTAGTAAAAATCATTTGCTGGCAGCTTGAAGCGACAGAGGTGGCCATGCTTCTACTTCAAGTATTAAATTTTACGATTAGTGTGAGTTAGAAAAATTTTATTAAATTTTCTTATTTAAGACATTATTTGAAGTCCTTTAGCTCTCCCCTTTTAACTCTTTGCATATTTATTCTTGCTTATTCACTTGATTTCATCGCATCCTGTTGCTGTCATTTTCTCTTAAATTGATAAAATTCATTTTACTTGGTTTACGATGGCATAATGTTACAATTCGTCTCATTTTAATCATCATCGACATCATGGTTATGGACCACCCTTACCTTTATTAAAACTTATCAGCATCATTATTTTTTTTTTTTTGTGGCTATACTTATTAGTAGCGTTATGATTCATGGGGTCATTGTTGTTGCTATACTTATTATTATTATTATTATTATTATTATTATTACTACTACTACTACTACTACTACTACTACTACTACTACTACTACTACAACAACATTTTTATTCAATTATTATTATTACTAGTTTATAAATTCAGATATTTATTAGCACTTGAATGAATTATTTAGGAGTATTACGAAGTCCATTTCGAGGCGACATCGTCGTTTCAACCTGCAACGCACAAATATATAAGCATATACGTAAAATGCTAAATTGAAATGTAGACGCCCAACTATTTAAACTCCAAGTCTATTTTACTGCCTAGGGATGTACGTGCTGAGTTTCAGCTCATATTCCGAATGTTTTTGTGTTTTTGTTTTAGGCAGGGGATCAGTGCTGGCAAACCAGCAGGTAGCAAGAAATGAGCAATAGTTACAATCTTACTAAACGCTAGCCAGCCAAGCACTCACAGTGTTACAGTTGATTTTAGGTAGCCTTATTCCGTTGTGGAACGGCAGTAATGCCTCAAATCAAAAAACTTCCGCTGCAAGTCATGTGTAAATGACTTATTAAGTTACAGTAATCAGGAGTCAGGAGTTAGGGACGTTACACCCGGCCTCATTTCTTAGAAGCCGATAAGCATGGGAAACTTTCATACCATTTCTTCTCATCTTTTGGAAAAAGTCCACATAAGCTTTCTCGACCTTTTTATGCGACCTCAACTTATGCACCTCATCTTCCAAAAGCAATTCATGATTATGAACCATTTTATGCTTCTTGCAAATCCATTCCCTATTAGGTTCAATGTAAAATATAGCCCTAGCTTTGCAATTACACATCTGGCTTCGTTTTGTAAATGTCTTGTCTTTTTTCCCGGGACACCTTTTAACCCCTTGTTTACTGCAACAAAACTCCATTGAATGAACCTCTTATGAACCCTCTCTCCTTCGCAACTTGTCACTCCTAATGGAAAACCCCTTACGAAAAGCATACTCATTGTATACATCAAATGCTGCACCTATAGAACTGACCCTTTTACTAATCAGTTCTGATTCATCAGATTCCTTCAGTTCGACAGCACATTCATCATCATCTACACATTTCTCCTTATCAATCACAACATAATTAGATATACCACCAACAACATTACCATCATTAGAAGCCACACCTTTGCCCTTTGAACCACCAGTAGGATTATACAAAATCCTAACATAATCATCAACATCAACAGCATCAGCCACACAATGATCTAATGTAGATATGAAAAATGAAGTATCATCTGCAAAAACAATATGATTTTTTGTGGTGAGCTATAATGCAAAATTGGTGAGCACAATCTTCATTCTAGTGAGCGAAACGCTTTTGTTAGTAAGTAGAAAGTGCTATGTGGTGTAGTCGAAGGCACCAGATTTTTTATAGTGACCTATACTGATTATAGTGAGCTATTATTTTCCATGATAGGCACAAGATTGAATATAGTGATTACATTTGGTGAACAGAGAAGCTGATAAATGATTGCTAAATACAACCTGAAACCCAGTGACCTAAATGTATTTCGTTAGTGAGCCAATGACTATATTTAATAAGCACATAACTCATACTGGTGAGCTGTTGTTTCAGATATGTACATAGCAACAATAAAAATATCATCTGAAAAAACAACCATAACATTTATGGTGAGCTATAATGCAAAATTGGTGAGAACAGAGTTCAATCTTAGTGAGCCAAATGTTTCTTTTAGTAAGTAAAAAACTGCTATGTAGTAGAAGACAACATTCTCTTTATAGTGAGCTAAATATATACATTTAGTGAGTCAACGACTATATTTAGTGAGCATACAACTCATAACGGTAAGCCATCGTTTCTCATATATCACCAACCAAAATTCACATACAACAAAGTATTCAAGAATTAAACCAAAAATCATTGTACACTTGTCTCATAACCGGAATTAACACAACACACAATTCAAAACACCAACCAAGCATTCTGCCAAAATGCAGAACAACAAATCGCAAACACCAACTATATATTCAAACCAACAATTGCATTATATTTTCAGAACACCGCAACATAACAATGAATGCAATCCAGTTCAAACAACTCGAAATTAACTCTTCAGAACCCACGCATATAACTTCTGAATCTGAAAACAAAAATAGAGATCTAAAAAATGCTATCAAACCTGGTGAAGAATTCACGTTTCATAAAGATTCAACATCAATAGCAATATTAACATCAAACCCAGCCATTTTGTAATTGCTGAATGCTAAAACAACTGAAGCAGCAAGCATAGATCAGTGGGAGAATGGGAAGAATGAAAACTGTAAATTCAAAAGACTGAGAAGTATGAATTTTTTTAAGGGAAAATTGGACTAACGGGGTGGACAAACGAGATGTCCACCCGGTTGTATGTAATAAAATGTGATTATAACCCATATGTCTTTCCTCATCAAAACGTGAGGAAAGTTTGGAGAAAATTCATGAATGTACCGTCCCAACTCCTGTGTCTTCTCTTTGCACATTCTCTCTTCACCCTTGTCCCTATCTAATTCATCAGCAATGGCTTCTCCTCCAGAACCCAGTAACTGAATTTGTATTCATGGCGATTTGAACACCCATGATCTGAAATAAAAAGAAAATCTCCTTGCTTTCATTAGAAACCTATCAATCAGACAGGTTTTCAACATCTGGAGCAATGGATCACTACTTCACCACGTTATCATTGAGATTTTGGAGTTATTTGGCCTCATTGAAACTTTTTGGCCTCATTGAAACTTCTCTCTCTAGCTCCACAATTTTTGGGATTAAGATGATGAATCAATGATTAATTCCCAAAATCTATCGATCGAGGGGATTGTCCAAACAACCACTCATCGTAAATAGGCGTGATTTGTTAGAATTGAGAAGAAGAAGAGAAGATGATGAAGTAGTTTCATAGAACTCGGACATGAATTTTAAAGCGGACATGAATTTCAAAGTGGGCTTCAATTTTCATGGGCAGCTTGTAGATTGGCTAGTTAGCATACATGGATTAATATACTTTTTTATCACAAATTTCCAAAATATTCCTTATTTCCCTTTTTTAATTGGGAATAACTTTTTCCCTATAGGTTTTTTTCCTCAGTTTAAACAGCCAAAAAAAAAAAAATTCTCTGCCTACCTTTTTTTCTTTCTCATTTTTTTCCTTGAAATATTCTTTCTATCTAATTTTTGAGATCCAAACAGGGCCATAGATTCTAGGCTTCTTTTTTTTTGGGGGGGTCTTTCCTTTTCATCTTTTGAATTGTTGTGCATTATTTACAACAATATGTATTTGTCTGTTTCTACTGGTTTGCCTTTTGAAATAAATCAAAAGATAAACTATGTTGTAATCATTTATAGCTTTTGCCCAAACAAAATTTCCAACAGAACTAGTTAGTTAGCCGTTGCCAAAAATTTCTTAAAGTTGATATCTTTACGCAAACATTATATAGAGCTTGTTAGTTAGCACGACTGTTAAACTTTTTTAAAATTGGTCTTGCTATGCAAACATTATGGCCCCCCTTCACCAAAAAGGAAAAAAACAAAAAATAAGAAAACAACCCCCCCCCAAAAACAAACTACAAGTCTTTTATAGGGGCTACAATCTCATTCGCACCCATGGGATATCTATTTCACCTGATTCGAAAAGGCAAAACATGAAATAAATTGACAACGAATGAATGGTTTTATGAATCAGGTTGGATTCAGGTGATACGCTATCTGGCTCGTCCGATCTATCATCCTCTTATTTATCACCAATTTAACTTTAGTTGGCTTTTTTATTTTTATCCTTCATATTTTACCCATTTCTTAGATCGGATAACTATATACTTAATATTATAATTATTGCCAAAGTTAATCCAATAAATATGATAATTCTTTGTTTCTTATACTTAAAACTCTTTTTTTTTTCTCTTTTCAAAAAGAAATGCTTATTTTTCTAATAAATTTTCTGAACGTGCTACTTATAAATATTAATTACCGGTTTACAATCTGATCCACCTATTTTTACCTGCAGACGGTGGATAGATGGATGGATTGGATTAGATTGGATTGGATGTTTGGGGATGATGGGTGGATTGGATGGAGCAGATGAAAGCGAGTGATGGATGCGAATGGTGGTTCTGTTGAAATAATCATGTGTAAGGTTTTGATGATAACAATCCAAATGTGCTAGTCAATATGCTATCATGCTATACTTGAGTAGTGTGCTAGAATTGTGTGCTGAGATAGGTTGCAAACACCCTGGAGAACAGTTTGAAGAAGCGTGGAACATCAGAGTGAATATGTATGCACGACATCAAGGAGGTCAAAGGATCACAAGAGTCCTAGGGTTAATTACTAGTTGTATTCATCTAGATTCTTATTAATATGCCAATTAGAAGATCTTGACGTAATACTCACCCTGAAGGAATTTCTTACGCTAACTCAGAATACTGCTCAGAACAGTTTGAGCAATCAGGTCTACAGTGTTCTAAAGGCAACGAATAAAACTCTTATCCCAAATATTTTCAAGTTTTTTTCTACTATCAAAATTCCTAACACATTTGGGATTGATTTTCTGATAATATTTTGTCTTACAAAGAGTCCTTCACTTAATAATATTGTTTTCCTAAAAACATACTATCAAAAGATTTTATCTTACCCTTCAAGATATAATTTCCAAAAAAGATAATGTTGAGAGATTCAATTCCATTTGGAATACTGATTATTTTTTAGAGTTATAGCTAAAATCCAAAACCTCCCACATACTTGCGGCATAAGTATTCTGTGGATATATAATCTCTTACTTCTCAATGTTTTCATTCATGGTTTTTCAAGGAGCAAAATTGAGTTTTCTGTGAGAAAATTTTCTGATTGAAAAATTTTCAAGAAGTGTGCTAAATTGAGTCATCAATATTGACATAATAGGGATTGTATTGTACCTTACATTCAGCTTATTTAGAAGCATTCAAAGTAAGGTGTTTTTCTATTCTCCTCTGCCATCAGTGAGATTAGAGTGTGTCCAAGTCTTGGGAGACTTTGGACGTGGTGTGTAGCTAGTTCTCAAGTGGAGGCTAGTTACGTGTTTGTAACGAGGGTCTCGAGGGAGACTAAGTTACATGTGTGACATAGTCACGTGTGAGTTACATGTGTAACGAATTCGGCCCGTGTTAATAAAAGTGTTATTGAAATCCTACTGAGGCAGGTCGTGGTTTTTACACCACAATTGGGCCAGAAGTGGTTTTTCACATAAAAATATTGTGTCTACTTTCATATTTCCGCATTCAGTTTTATTTTGCCTCACTCCAAACACCTCTCCAAACAGTTCTCGTGAGTGTTCTGAAACAAACGAAAAAGTTAAAAGACACAATTCACCCCCCTCTTGTGTCCTTGTGCGCTTATAATCTAAGAAGTGGTATCAGAGCAGGTTCTCATAATTAGGTTAACACCTTGAGAGATCCTGAAAGAATGAGTGCACCACAAGGAATCTTAGAAGGTCAATCTGTGACCAGACCTTCATATTTCAATGGATAGCACTACAACTGATTGGAAAAATCGAATGGAGAAGCATATCCAAGCTGAGGATTATGAGTTGTGGACGGTCATTGTGAATGGCCCTTACATTCTAGTGAAAGTCACAACTAATGGGAAGACTGTTCCTAAGGAGCCTAAGGAATTCGACTCAGACGACTTCAGAAAAATGGAGAAGAATGCCAAGGCCAAGAAACTGCTGTATTTTAGACTCGGACCTAATGAGTACACTCGCATCTCAGAGTGTGAATCCGCAAATAAGAGATGGAATGCTCTTCAGATAGCACACGAAGGAACAAATCAAGTCAAGCAATCCAGAATTGAGCTATTGGTAAGGAAGTATAGGCTATTCGAGATGAGCAATAAAGAGACAGTTATAGACATGTATACTCGATTTACCCATATCACTAATGAGTTAAAATAGTTAGGAAAATCCTTTACCACTGAAGAGTTGGTAAGGAAGATCCTACGAATTTTACCTCAATCATGGGAATCAAAAGTCACTGCTATCTAAGAAGCCAGGAAGATGAATGAGATCTCCTTGGATAAGCTTATTGGGAATCTACAAACGTATGAACTAAGAATGAATTCCCAGATGAAAGAAGAAGTGAATAAAGACCAAGGACTGGCACTAAAAGCTAGAGAAAGCAATAGCTTAGATTTTGATGAAGAAGGGATGACCATGATCGCTCGAAAGTTCAAAAAATTCTTCAAAAAGGTCGAAAGCAAATACAAGAATGGCAATACCAGCAAGGCCAAGAACAGCGATCGAGATCAGTTCTTAGGATGCTTTAAGTGTGGAAGGTAAGATCATGTTGTGAAGAATTACCCCTTGCTGAAGGAAGAACATGGGTCAGAACAGGTCCGAATCAGAGGCAAAAAGACGTAGTTAACTAATGCTGAAAAATGGTTTACCAAGGCAATGATGGCAGCGTGGGGTGATACCTCAGAAGAAGAAGAGGACTCTCAAGATGGAGAGGAAGCAGTAGCTCTTATAGCCCGAAGTAAATATGATTCAGATTCTGATTCGATCAAGAGTTTGTCCCAACTCAAGGAAGAGGTACGTAATCTTAGCAAGAGGAAACTTAAAAAATTAGTTTTTACATTGATGGAAGAATGTGAGATAGTAAATTCTGAAAATTGCATGCTTAAAAATACCTGCTTAAGATTAGAAAAGGATGTTAAAAGACTGGAAAGGAAGAAGCAAGAACTTAGGCATATAAATGAGGTTCTCACTTGTGAAAAACTCAAAATTGATGAAAAAGTTATTGTTTTATGTAATGAACTAGACACCCTTAAGGATCTTATGAACAAGAGAGAGGAAGTGTTCAATACTAATCTCTTAAGGCTGGAAAGTGAGTCCTTAAATCTAAAGGTTAATCTAGAATCCCATATGAGTGAAAATAAACAGCTTCTTAAAAAAATGCAAAAAGCTGAAACTGACCTCACTGAAAACAGGTATTGGAATAGTTCCTCAGAAGCACTAATATGGCTAAGCACTCATCATAATCGAAATAGAAAGGGATTAGGCTTTGTGAATAGGCATGTTACTAAGCCAATGGATAGAAAATATGTTGGTCTGCCAGAGAATATAATCTGTTTTCATTGTGGAAAAACTGGTCATTATCGTTATACTTGTTCTTTGAGAAAAAGGGCCATGGAAAGAAACTCATTATATGTTAAACAAATATGGATCAGAAAAGATGAGTTAAATTCCATGTCCAAGAAAAGAGCGGGACCCAAGTAGATCTGGTTTCCCAAGACTGACACTTAGCTGTTTTGCAGGCTAAAGTGAGAGGAGGCAACCAACTGTGGCACTTGGATAGTGGTTGTTCAAGGCATATGACTGGAAACAAATCAAATTTCCTCTCACTTATAGCCTTTGATGGAGGGAGAGTGGCGTTTGGAAATAGCAAGTCTAGGACGATTGTTGGTGTAAGTAAGATAGGTAAATCACTCTCCTACTCGATTGGTAATGTGTGCCTAGTTGATGGGTTACAGCATAACTTGTTAAGTGTGCCCTAATTATGTGATAAAGGTAATCATGTTGGATTTTCTTCGGATTAATGCTTGATTACCAATATTAAATCTGGAGAGGTTGTGTTGAGGGGGAAGCGACACAACAATGTGTATAAAGCATGTGTTCTTTCACTTCCCAAAAGTCATTTGACTTGTTTGAGGGTTCTTGATGATGACGTTATGCTTTGGCACAAGAGACTAGGTCATGTTAGTCTCCCATTGCTAAATAAACTTGTTTCTAAAGACCTAGTAGTTGGTTTACCTTCCATCAAATACAATGATGACAAGGTATGTGACGCTTATGCAAAAGGAAAGCAAACTAGAATCTCTTTCATGCCAAAGAAGTATGTTAGCACTTCCCGACCTTTTGAGCTACTATATGTTGATTTATGTGGTCCTATGAGGATCACAAGTAGGGGCGGAAAGAGGTATGTGTTTGTTGTAGTGGATCTTTTGAAAAGTTTGTTGTGTTTCTTAAGAAAACTGAAAAGAGAGTAGGACACTCATTGATAAGTCTCAAGTCTGACCATGGAAAAAAATTCAAAAATTCAAGCTTCATTGACTATTGCAATGAACATGGTATTGATCATAATTTTTCTGCCCCCAGAACACCCCAACAAAACGGGGTGGTGGAGTGTAAAAATCATACTCTGGAAGACATGACTAGGACTATGCTTGTTGCTAGTGGTCTTTCTAGACATTTTTGGGCAGAGGCATTGAACACAGCATGTTACATTATAAATAGATGCATGATCAGACGCCTTCTTAATAAGACTCCTTATGAACTTCTCAAAGGGCGAAAACCCAATATTAGGCACCTAAGAGTCTTTGGTGGCAAATGTTGTGTTCACAACAATGGGAAGGAACCCTTAGGAAAGTTTGACCCTAGAAGTGATAAAGGAATATTCTTAGAATACTCCTCACATAGTAAAGCTTACAAAGTGTTCAACAAAAGGACTCTGAGTGTTGAGGAAAGTGTGTATATATTATTTGATGAAACTAACTCCTTGGTTGAGAATGATGCACAGGATAAAGATTTCGAATTTGGCCTTGTAAGAAAAGACATTGGTAAGACTCATGAAAGTGAACCACACTCTGGAGCTGATAATATAGAAAGTGGGCATGAAATAGACCAATCAGGGGGAAGCACTGTCAACCCTGATATGAACCAAAACTAGTTCACTCAACCTCAGTACCCTCATACTGATCTGAGAACAAGCTCGAGACCTGATCCCAAACTTGTTTCTTCAAGCCACCAGGAGAGAGTGAAAAGCGGATATGTGGATCCTTCCACTTCATGACCCTAGAAGCACCAGAGCTCACACCCACTTGACCAAATTATATCTGATATTAATACAGGGGTGCAAACCATATCTAAGCTCAGAAATTTTTGTGCTTTTTATGCCTTTTTATCTAACATTGAGCCTAAGAATGTTCATGAAGCCCTTGTAGATTCTGACTGGGTTATAGCCATGCAAGAGGAGCTTCATCAGTTTGAAAGGAACAAAGTTTGGCACCTTAAACCATGGCCTAAAGACAGATCAATAATTGAAACCAAGTGGGTGTTCAAGAACAAGTTGGATGGGTTCAGAACAGTCACTCAGAACAAGACCAGGCTGGTGGTCCAAAGTTACAATCAAAAAGAAGGGATCGATTATGAGAAACCATTTGCACCTGTAACAAGGATAGAGGCTATTCGCATCTTAGTAGCCTTTGCAGCACACATGGAGATCAAGTTGTACCAAATAGATGTCAAGAGTGCATTTCTCAATAGATATCTTAAAGAAGAGGTATATGTAAACTAACCCCCTGGTTTTGAAAATCATGATTTTCCTAACCATGTGTTCAAACTTGACAAAGCACTTTATGGTCTAAAATAAGTTCCTAGAGCTTGGTATGAACGTTTGTCGAGCTTCTTAATTGATAATGATTTTCAAAGATGCAAGGTTGATAATATCTTGTTTCTCAAATCTAAGGGGAACATTTGTTGACTGTACAAGTATATGTCGATGACATTATATTTGGTGTAACCAATAATGATTTATGTGATGAATTTTCAAATTTGATGGGGAGTGAGTTTGAGATGAGCATGATGGGTGAGCTTAATTTTTTCTTAGGCTTGCAAATTAAGCAAACCTCAAGCAAAACTATGATACATCAATAAAAATATGTCAAGCAACTGCTTAAGCGGTTTGGAATGGAATCGGCTAAGCCCATGGACACTCCCATCTCTCCTTCAACCAGGTTGGTGATGGATGATGGAAGTTCTTCAGTTAATGAGAAATCATACAGGGGCATGATGGGGTCACTCCTATACCTAACCGCCAGTAGACCTGACATTGTTTTCAGTGTTGGTTTATGTGCCCGTTTTCAGTCAAATTCAAAAGAAACACATTTGAAAGCTGCAAAACGAATTTTTAGATATTTAAAACACATCTCTGATTTAGCACTATGGTATCCATGAGGATGCAACTTTGATCTCATTGGGTATGCGGATGCTGATTATGCTGGATTTCTAGTTGACAGAAAAAGCACCTCAAGTATGGCTACTTTTCTTGGACCCTGTTTGGTCTCTTTGTCTACAAAGAAACAGCACACAATTGCCATGTCCATAGCAGAAGCCGAGTATGTAGCAGCTGCTTCTTATTGTGCTCAATTGCTGTGGATACGGCAACAACTCAAGGACTTTGGTGTTGACACGGGATGCATTACCATATTCTGTGATAACACAAGTCCAATTAACATTGCCAAGAACCCGTGTCAACATAAAAGGACTAAACATATTGACGTTCCTCATCACGTTTTAAGAGACAATGTAGAAAAGGGCTTGATTTCAATGAATTTTTGTGCCACTGATAAACAAATTGCTCATATTTTTACCAAGGCACTGAGTAGAGAACAGTTTGAGAGGAATAGACTTGAATTAGGTATGATTAAGAGAATGTGAGAATACTTCATCAACTCCCAATGATTGACTAGTAAGGTTTTGAGACCAAATAAATTGATTCAACGCATGCATTCAATTTTCTGTGCTGTTATTAGCATACGTGTGGAATGTGACATGCTGACAGTCGTTGAGGTCTAGTGTTATTGCCTTTACCGTCCTTTGTTACCGAACATGTAGCAGTCAGAACAGGAGCTAAGAACAGATCTGACCATTGTTTGTATCATGTGCTAATCAAGTTATCATAATTTAAAGTATACTGAAAATTGGATTTATTATGCCTAATCTATAATCTGCAGCTTTTCCCAAGGTGTAATAATATCTTTCATGCAAAATCCTCTCTCTCTCCAAAAACCGGCGGCCGAAAAGATCATTACAGATCTTTGCTTTATTTTTCGGTCAATTCATTTCAAACCTTCCCTATCTTCTCAAACCACCTTCCCTCCTTCCCTTAAGAACCCGACCTTCCTCTTCTTCCTAAAACCCACTAAACCCTAACCTCTTCCTCCACTAGCTCTTCTAATGGCACGCACCCATGGCAGCGACGCATTCTCTGGTCGCAAGGCGCATCACCCAAGCTCACTTCAGGCTAAGAAATCAAGAAAAAGGGGAGAAACATTACTAGACATACTCACGGCGCCACCAACATCGCCGGCGGAAGCTACCCTGTGCCCACTTATGGTATTTCTCTCTTCATCTTTCAGTTCTTGAAAAGTATCGATTTGAGACAACTAGGAGTCAATCTTGATGATATACCCCCTGTCAAACCGGTCTTCGGATGGGAATTAGTATTATATGAACCCGGTGTGACCGAGTCAAAATCAACTGAAAAGATTAAGGAGTCTGTGCTTGTTGAAGATTGGGTTGAGAAGCCCTTCTTGAATGATGCTTCCATGTGCGACGTTGATGAGGATGAACCCCTTATACGGTTCAAGCGGACCATGAAAACAACCCACCAAACATCAACCAAACTGGCTATCAAGCGCCGAATAAAGACCACAACCACACCCAATGTGCCTCTCACCATATCTATACGGCAACCTCAAACTCGAAGTTCAGGTCCTGCCATCTCACCGAGCCTACCCGAGGATAAGATTGAAAGGTCTGTAAGGAAACCCAAACCAACTCCTCAAACTACCAAACCACTCCTCAAAACACCTGTCAAACCAACAACCAAAACACCTCCCACACCTGTTTATACCAAGAAGCCTGTCCTGAAACGGGGATCTCCAGAACAGGCATTCGATCTGGGTGAAGAAAGGGATGAACCACAGAAAAAGAAAGCTAGAAAAACCATGACACTGGGGGAAAGGTACAGACACTTTCTTCAGAAAACTGTGGTTAGAGGAAAAATGATTAAGGTATCATACTTTCAGGAATGGGGCTGGGAGTGTTTCTAGAAAAATTGAAGGCCCAGGGTTGGTTAGATTTGTTTACAAACACTAAACGGCGCTGTTCTGTACCTGAATTAGCTGAATTCTATGTCAATTGTGTTGTCACTAGTGGGATAGCAACAAGCTCAGTTAATGGCCATAACCTATGCTTCGATGCTGATAGCTTAGGAGATTGGCTTGGGGTGTCATCCAAGGGGTTTGACGTGCATGTGCGTGAGGATAAGAGCGTACTAGGTGATGAACGACTGTTAGAATTGACCCGAAAGCTAGCCCAACAACCTGATTTGACTACTCCCCGGTCTGTGCGAAAGGAAAAAATGGTGCCTTTGCATAGGCTATTGTTCTAGTTTGTGATTAAGAATGTGATTCCCCGGGGTCAGGGACACAATCTTGTGGACCCCATGGATATGTGTTATACAGACCTATTAGATCAGGGGGAGCAAATTAATCTATGTGCCATCATGATTAGTCATGTTGCACGTATTGCAAACACCTCTAAGAGTCATGATATAGGCTATGGCTTCCTTCTAACTTTAGTTTTTGAGACACTTAGGATTACCTTGCAAAAGAAAGTGGGATTTCAGGTCACAGACGAAATAAGGATCAACGCTTTGCTTGGGTGTGGGTTCATAGTAAAGAAGAGTGATGGTACAATGTCAGAATAAGGACCCAAAACACCCTTTGGCCCTGTTCCCAGTAAGGTTGCCTCTTCCAGCACATCCATGGTTAAGGCACTAGTACAAGACCAGCTCTATCTGAAGGAGGAGATTGTTGAAGTGAAGCATACACTCAGTGAAGAAAAGGCCTTGAAGGCACAGCACCATGAGGATATTCTACGTGCTCTTTCTACCCTCACGGCCAAATTTGCTCCTCCGTCTCCTTCTCCTTGATTCACCCCTTTTCTCAGCCCTGATTCTTGTCTTGTTTTCAACAATACTATTTTCTTTTTTGTTCGGATAAACTTGATTTTGCTTGTGATTGACAATGGTTTTGTCTGATTTTAGCTGGGTTTGGTTTATGCTATGCCTTTGCCTGCTAATGCTGTTGTGTGTTTGTGCGTGATTGGGATGGCCAATATCATTATGTACCATATACTTGACTTGTATCACTGTTATTTTCCCTCATTACCCGTGGTGGTGGGTGCATCCCTACTGAATTTATACAGATGGGTCCCTCGACCTTTTCGATGATGTCAAAAGGGGGGAGATAAGTATGACCATGCTTTGATTGGTCTGCCTGTTTTAAGCTGATTCTTACTCTTGCTTCATCTCGTGTGTGCATTGGACTCCTTAAATTACTATTTTGGCACCAATGTTCTTGCCCTTTACTCCGTCGCACTTTGATGGTTATTTGATTTGTCATCATCAAAAAGGGAAAATTTGTTGAAACAATCATGTGTAAGGCTTTGATGATAACAACCCAAATGTACCAGTTAATATGCTATCATGCTATACTTGAGAGGTGGCTAGAATTGTGTGTTGAGACAGGTTGCAAACACCCTGAAGAACACTTCGAAGAAGCGTGGAACATCAAAATGAATATGTACGCACGACATCAAGGAGGTCAAAGGATCACAAGAGTCTTAGGGTTAAAGACTGGTTGTATTCACCTAGATTCTTGTTAATATGCTAATTTAAAGATCTTAACTTAATACTCACCCTGAAGGAATTTCTTACACTAACTCAGAACACTGTACAGAACAGGTTGAACAATCAGGTCTGCAGTGTTCTGAGTGCAACGTATAAAACTCTTGTCCCAAAGATTTTCAAGTGTTTTTCTACTGTCAAAATTCCTAACATATTTGGGATTGATTTTCTGATAATATTTTGTCTTACAAAGAGTCCTTCACTGAATAATATTGTTTTCCTAAAAAGATACTATCAAAAGATTTTATCTTAGCCTTTAACATATGATTTCTAAAAAAGATAAAGTTGAGAGATTCAATTCCGTTTGGAATACTGATTATTTTTCAGAGTTATTGCTAAAATCCAAAACCTCCCATATACTTTCGGCACAAGTATTCCGTGGGTATATGATCTCTTGCCTCTCAACATTTTCAGTCACGGTTTTTCAAGAAGAAAAATTGAGTTTTCTGTGAGAAAATTTTATGATTGAAAAACCTTCAAGAAGTGTGCTAAATTGAGTCGTCTATATTGGCATAATAGGGATTGTATTGTACCTTACATTCAGCTTATTTAGAAGCATTCAAAGTAAGGTGTTTTTCTATTCTCCTCTGCCATCAGTGAGATTAGAGTGTGTCCAAGTCTTGGGAGACTTTGGACGTGGTGTGTGGCTAGTTCTCAAGTGGAGGCTAGTTATGTGTTTGTAACAAGGGTCTAGGGGGAGACTAAGTTACGTGTGTGACATAGTCACGTGTGAGTTACATGTGTAATGAATTCGGCCCGTGTTAGTAAAAGTGTTGCTGAAATCCTACTGAGGTAGGTCATGGTTTTTACACCTCAATTGGGCCCGAGGTGGTTTTCCACGTAAAAATATTGTGTCTACTTTCATATTTCTGCATTCAGTTTTATTTTGCCTCACTCCAAACTCTTCTCCAAACAGTTCTCACGAGTGTTATAAAACAAACAAAAAAGTTGAAAGACACAATTCACTCCCCTCTTGTGTCCTTGTGCGCTTATAATCTAGCAGGTTCACTCAACCCAAATGCGATCCATTGCCACCACTACTCCTGCTATCATGGGGAGATATATGTCTCTTGTTCACTAATGTCACTCCTCGAAAGGTTTTTTTAGGGGGGTTAATGCAAGCAATATAACCAGAAAAATTCAAACAACGAACTGTATCCTTATCATTGCATTACCAAACAGACCCCATTTAGGGTTGGAATAAAGAACTTAATGACACTGAAACTTTGAAGGTTATGTTTCTTGATGTCACTAGTATGAATAGTTAGTTGCTTCTTAATGGTGAATTCCGCTGTGTTTGATCCCAACGCTTCAGCTTTCCTTTTTCATAGTTGATTATGATAATCACCATTTTTTGAATGTGGTTGTATCCATTGTGTAGCCATCGCTTGAATCTTTTAATTGACTTGCAATCTTCTATACACCATTTAAATGAGTTAGCTTTGAACAATGCAAGATCATACCTCTCCTCGATAGGAAGTGTTACATTGGCATGTTGCACACATCACTTCTTCTGCCTCGCCTAATATTTCGTCCTTGTGTTTTATTTTGTTCCTTTTCGAACACCTTAAGTTTGTCTAGAAAATTGAAAGGTAGTAGCTACATCATTATACATGTCAAGGTTATTTCATGCGCAGTGGAATCTACTAAAGTGGTAGTGCTTAAAGAATTTTCCATTATAGCCTTTACAATTTGACCATTCTTAGGTGAAGTCTGTTTCTCCAAAGCACTATTATTCCTTCACCAAGGTCGAACAGTCAACTAAGTCATTGTTCTGCTATTGTAAGATTCACCTATTGCTCCTTGCATAATGCTTTCATAATAAGAATGAGATAGCCGGAGAGTTCTGGCCAGGAACATTTCCTTAGCTTTCCTTGATAAGTGAAAGACAACATCCACAGAACGATCAAGAGAACTATCGTCGCCCATAATAAGAGATGCCGAAGATGCGGTAGGGTCAATATCCTTCCTATCCTCTGCACCTATTGTAGAAGTCAATGTTGAACTAGCACATACACTCACCCTATCAAAATTCACATCGCAAGTATCTCCTATCTCAGTTTTGCAACCTTGTTCTGGTAGCGCAACTAAACTTGATGCTCCACCAGAAGATTCAGCGTTGGAAGCCATGGTAAGTGGTTCTTCTCCATGAGGTCCTACTTTCACCATCTCTACTTCAAGGGTTTGAGCTTGCTCATCATATTCACTATTGTTCCCCTCTTTGTACCCAAGTTGTTCCTGCATACAAGACCTTTCTGTGTGACTGCTCCCTTGCTCTAAGCCCTTTAACTCTCTTCTGCCAGCCTCAACTTGATAGCTTTCACTTCCAATTTTTACAATTTTCTTTTCAATCTTAGAGTTATATGGCTCAATGTAGGCAACTTCCTTTGTAAACCCCAAGATGCTTTTACTCTCGTAAACAAGGCTTTTGTATTGCTAGGCTCAAATTCTAGAACCAAAGAACAAATTTTCATTGTTGACGCAAACTTTCCTTGTTTGAGCTCTGACGTAGCCGGGTTTCGGTTCAAAGAAATAGCTAAATGTCTGAAAAGAGTCTCATCTGCATCTGACATAATACAACTAAAGCACAACAGCTTAATACCATATAAATAATTGGCTGAGGCTTGGAGAAAATCATGCATTTTGAAGCACCTATTCCCATCTTCCTTTAAAAATGTCACTTTCTGAGGAATTTCATAAGGGCCCTCTATTTGGAAACAACCTGAACTACTTCTTCCAACTCATGGTCTTCAAGATGAGTACAGACAAGGGCAGCTTAAAGGGGATTATCAGTGCCCCAATCAAGCAAAGTCTCAAACAAGTCCATATCTTGATTCCACATAACTAAGAAAGAAATAATTGACCCTACTCCAAGACCCATACTTCTCACAAATAAATCTTCCAACGAAGAAAGTTATAGGATACCACGAAAAAACCAGCCCGTAGCAATTTTTCCTTCTTCCTCATTATAGTAATCAGGCAAAGACTAACAAATGTAACCATCAAAAGTTTCAAATGAGAATTAGGAGGTAGAGGACAAAGAGATTGACAACAAAATTGAGCACCAAAGCTAATCAACTTGCAAAGCCAATTAAAGAGAAACAGATTCTAATAGGTAATAGCAAAAACCTAGGTTAACAATCAAAATTTCAAAGCAGTAAAAGGGAAAACCACATCTGATAGGAATACTTAGAGCATCTGACAAGGTACAATAATTCAATTTGAAGTCTTAACATTTGAACTTGGAATATCGTTTGACTTGACACTATCACACTTCGGTGCTCGATGAATATCTAGCTCCTCACCCAGTTTTTTTACCCGTGAAAACCTTGACTCAACTTTGGTCTTAGGATTGGGGTGACCAAGTTGAATTATACAATTGAAATGAGAAGTCTGAGATATAGCCTACTACCAGCACTTCAACCTCGCACTTTTCCGCTTCTCTCAATCAAGTGGGGCTGGCGAGTTGCGGGGTCAAAGACACCAAAAGGCTATAGGATCAGAAAGGAAACATAGGTTAGGGCTGTTAGGCTAAGGTCAGAACAGTTGGAACAATAGGAGGCAGAGCTAGTGATGACATCAATTGTGTTGCACCAACGCCGGCGGGTGCGAGTAGGGATGACAATATGGCAGATTGGGGACAGGAGGCATATTCCTCATCCCTGTCCCCGCTAAGATTCCCATCCCCCATCCCCGCCCCATTCCCCGTTGTGGGGAAAAAAGTTTCCCCCCGATCCCATCCCTGGTGGAGATCTAATCCCCGACAGGACCCCAACAAGGATTTTTACCCGCCATTGTTTTCTCTTCTTTGTGATAGTTATATTACAAGTCTTGGATGAAAATCCAATTAGTCATCCTTAAATTCTAACCTAATTAATTGTACAATAAGCTCTTGTAGGCTCCATACAACATAATTTTAACAAACTTCATTAAATTTTATAATCTAACCTAAATTAATGTTTAACAAGTCCATACAACATAAGTCTAAGAAACACAAATTATACAAAACAAGTTCATACAATCTACGGTTTTTTCAACTTAATGTACTGATATAACCTTAGTATTATGTTCATAATAAAGGGCTCATATTTAATTTTAAATTAATATGCCAGGACGGAGATGAAGATTTTTCTCCAACTAGGGACAGGGAAACGGGGATGATGACAGGGATATTTCCTTGAGTGGGGAAGCGGAGACGGGAACGGGATAAATTTTCGTTCCATTCCTATCTCCATCTCCACTCGGGGATTTATTTCTATCCCCATCTCCGTCTCCATCCCATTGGGGATGAGATTTTTCCCTAATGTGGGGCGAGGTTCCGGCGGAACTGTCATCCCTAAGTAGGAGCAATGTTAAGAGAGGATATTTTGCAGCTGTGGCGGTGAAGGGAAAGGAGAGGCCACTTAATTCTTGGGGATAAGAATTAATTCTTCAAACAATTATGTGCATTTGTGTTTATTATATTTACATCGCAACTTCCTTTTAATAAATTGACCGCTAACATGCGATTTTGTCAAGGCAAATTGCTAGAACATCATGATAATCTCTCAGCTTATCAAATAAATTAAACCGCGTAGCAAGGTGGGATAGGTGGCCCAGAGTGATTGAAAACAGAAACACAAAGGTCAAAAGTTGCTACTTTAAATACTATGTTAGTATTTTAAAAACTTGATTCTGCGTTGACGTCAAGTAAAGCTAATGACCTGATTTTCATAAATTTATTTAAAATTTAAGAAAATTAATAGGGTTGTCATTAGTACCGTAGAGGTTAGCAATTAGGACATAAGCCACCTTAACTCTACAATAATGTATTTTCTGCTGAGAATAATTTTTTTAACTTCAGGGTTTTAACCGTATTAGATAAAATATAACACATATACAAATTAATATTAGAGTCAATTCATTATAGCATTTCAAATAGTGAGTCAGTTTTTTGGCTTACAAGTGAGGGCTTACCTCTGCCACATCAGCTTGTGAGCCAATTTTTTGACTCACAATCCTTCCTTTTTTCAATGCAAGGCTCACCACTTTGACTTATTAAAATAAAATAATACCCATGGATCCAGTCTATAACACATAACTTTATTTTTAGAATAAAAAAAGAAAAACCAATTAAAAGTAGTTAAAAAATAGAAAAAAGGAAGAAAAAAAAAGGGCTCGTAAGTAGGCTCATGGCCATGAGCCTCCCTGCGAGCCGTGAGCCATGAGCCAGCCAGTGCAGCTATTCCCTTACCTCACCCCCCTCTCTTTGCGCCTTTTTGCCTCACGAGGCCACCACTGGAGGTAGTCTTACAAATGTAACAACTACTTTAATACCTGTTTAGGCCTAGCTTTTGGTAGTGTTTTTCGACCACAAAAACACTAACTAGGACAAACATTTATTTTGTAAAAATAGAAAAACTATTTTTGAGAAATATTTTTGAAAGAAACTATCCCCAAAAACAGAAGTAGCAATTTGCTACTTCTGATTATAGACTTTCGTGGAGCGTGCCTTATAATATGGGGGCACTTAAGTATTATTTGCGGAGGACACTCAAATATTATTTGCATCTAGACTAATATGCCCCTGGGAATCAAACAAATTCCCACCGAATACCCATATATTTCACACGTACAGATACAACATATTCTACCCAAAAATTCTGCATCTTTCTCTGTCCACCGCCCCCCATCCAATCGTATTCCAATAGAAAATAATCCCACTGCAACTTCTATACTGATTTTCATCTTGCTTCTCCGTATTGCCATTAATCACCAATTCTGTTCTTACTTTGAGTTTTGGATCCCTAATTATCCATGCTAAAGCCATATATCTCAATTTTACATGCCATTTGCTAATGTAGATTCAGAAAAATTAGCTAATTTTTTTTTTATAATGATCAATTAATTCATCGAGAAACTAATTTCAAACAATGAAGTGGAACACAAAAACATATGGAGAGAGAAAGTGGAGAAAGAGAAAAAGTAATTTCAAGATCATTAGTTTTTCTGACAAGACATATTCAATAGCTAACAAACAAACAAATGCTAATGCACACATAAGTAAAGTATTCAATTAATTTTCTTCACAACTTAGGCTTTGAGCAATGGGTGGCTATTGCTCCTTTTCATCTATCAAGTCCGGAAAAAGGGTCAGAAATACGTGTTACTATTTACAGTGGAGAACTTGATATTTTTCAAGTCCAAAATAGAAAATGTAAAAAAAAAAATTTAAAACAAAAACAATAGTTTCACAAAAATTAGGCCAAACAATTCAATTTTTTTCAAAAACACTTCTACTATACATTAGGCCAAACACTTTCTAATTTCTATAAAAATAGTTTTTGCAAAAATTACTTCTGAAAAATAAAAGCAGCTATTCACAAATTAGGCCAAACATGCTCTTAGTTATTAAGAAACACTAGTTGTGTTGATCATCAAGTCTTCATTCCACCTACGAACCCTGTATTTCGCTCTTATGGGAGTCATCTCTTAAGGAAACAATTTTCTCTGTAATGAGAAATAGGCTGAACACAATAGGTCTCAACCTCAAAACTTATCCCGACCCCTTCCCTCCCTAATAGCCACAGACCTCTGACCTGGTCCTTTCCCTAATATGTTATTCGAATGCAGGCATTGTCCGATTCATAGATCAGAATTTGACCCAGATCGAAATTTTGTTAGCACTAATAAGCACCCTTAAAATACAGATGTTGGAGGTGATGTCTTGAACATGAACTATTAGTATCCAAAACCGACGAGGTTCAAATTATTAGTGTACAAAAACCTTTTTTTTCCGTCAATAGTTATAGGTTTAATTGTAGTAATTGATGATCAACGAAAATACACGTCTTCAGTTGCCAAATCACTTACTTAATCTGACCCCCTTGATATATGCTTATCATTTCCTAAAAATCAGTCGAATAGAAGAGATCGCTTGTATGGCAAGTGAATTACAACTCTTTGCTTCTTCATGTCCGTGTAATTACAAACAACAAAGGATAATCCCCAGCCTAACAAGCTCAACCCCGGTACTCTCCATTTTGCTGAAAATGAACCTATTCCTAGAATTCCAACACTCGCACATAACCACCACAAACCACAATGCCTATCTAAATGGTCGAGACAGTCTTCTTACTCCAGAGATCTTTATCAAAGTCACTCTCCTACCAAATCTCCACTGCCAATGAACGCGAACATAAGTCTCGGTATCTTCCATTGCACAGATTTTACAACGCATACTAAATGAAGGAATTTTATAGGCAATATTGATCTCACAAATTCTTGGGTAAGACTATCTCACATAAAGGTTATTGTGATGTGATTAATAGCTTACTTAGATGTGACTGTAATAACATTCATCCTAAATGAACTATTAGTCATCCCAATTAATTATTAATAGTCACCATAAATGCATCTATCTTATGATATTACTTAGATACGGTTTCACACAAGACTAACCATATTTACCTACATTGCTAGTGTGTGGGCACCAATTCTCCACCCAAACAGTCTAACCTATGGAATACATCAAGGGTGTGTTTGGTAGGGGGTAAAATCATTTTCTCAGAAAACAATTTTCCTATTACGTTGTTTGGTAAAAAGTGGAGGGGAAAATCATTTTTACCTCCTGAGAAGGAAAATATTTTCCCGTGAAAATGGCCGTAAAATCATTTTCCTGGGACTCGAAAACAACTTTGCTTCTATAACTTCTGTTCGATTTCAGGAAAGTTTCAGCAACGCTCGAAAACCTTACTCCCTCTCTTGAATTTGGAAGTTTTGGCTCTCACCATTGTTGGGAGTTGGTTGAAATACTCTCGCCGCTGTATTCGAGTCTCAGTCCAAGCACTCTTGCCACTGTATTCATATTCAATTTGTCAGGTAAGTTTTTAGATCTAGGGTTTCAATTTCTCTGAATTCGGCTGAAAATTTCTTGAATTTGAAAGTTTTGGCTCTCGCCATTAATGGCTTTTCTTTGTTGATGGGGCTGAAAATTACCAATTTTTCTGTCTATTGCGTTATATATATGGTTATTCAACCGAAATTTTCCATTTATCTCTGTGTGATATGTTAAATTTTGCTTGAATTTGGAAGTTGTGGCTAATTTGAGTGTACCGTTAAGGTGGTTGATTTGAGGGAGGCAATGGTTTGTGGAAAGATTGTTAAAGAGCCTGGAAAACCATCCTTTTGCTACTAGAGCGTATTCATATCTGCTATTTTTTGAAAGAGTTGTTGATTGCTGCTGTGTTTGCTGGAAATTTTGCTTGAATTTAAGATTCATGTCTGCTGCGTGTTGTATAATTGGATAAGTAATACCATTATTTGCCATATCTTGCAAGGCTTTGTGAAGCAAGAGAGGGTTTAATCCCCTCAATTTTTTCTGATTGTTAAAAGTACATTATTTGCCAATGTGCTAACTAGTGTTGACATGCATTGTTAAAGTTGCTTTAACCTTAGGTGGTTGAAGGTCTAAGCTTGTATTATGCTCAGTTGCTATTTGCTTAGAAAAAGACACTTAGGAAGCTTGTTGCTATTTACACAACTTTTTTAAAAGCTTGTATTCTGCTTAGTTTCCTTATTACAGAATGGACAAAGGGAAAATGAAAGAGGTTAGCGAGGATAAGAAAACTCAATTCCGTTGGTCCAAGCCAATATCGAAGGAACTACTCAAGTTTTTAGCCGATGAGGTTAAAAAGGGAAATCGACCGAACAACACTTTCAAGTCTAGTTCCTTTGTTGCAGCAGCGGATACAATATCAAAGAAACTCAATGTCAAATGTCTACCGGATCATGTTGACAATCATCTAAGAACCGTGAAAACTGTTTGGGGCATCATAGCCAAACTTCGAAACCAATCTGGCTGTGGGTGGGATGAAAATTTGAGGATAATTCGCATGTCTCCCGATGTGTACAACACCTATGTTGAGGTATGGCTGCCTGTTTTCTGATTTTTAATGTGCCTGTTTTCTGTTATATTATGCAAAATTGGGTAATGGTCTTTATGATTGTGATATTAAACACCCTGTCAAAACTTGCAGACCAATTGGGTCGCTTCTGTTATATTATCTGCTGTCTCTTGTTTCCATTTGGGAGGGGGCATTGCTGGCTCAGATAAGGGAATAGTTTCTATACATGAAATGGGCTTCGCCTTTGTGACTCATGGTTCTGTCATAAACTGAGCATGCTGCAGTGAACTTGTTTGTAGCAACTTGTGAAAACCTTGCAAAGGGCTTTCTAGCGAAGAGCGATAAATTGAGAAGGATTTGGCTTGAAAAATTCAAGGAGAACAATTGAATGAAGTGATATTTCTCTCTTTTTTTTTTTGGTCTCCCCTTTTTTGGCTAAGGAGAACAAACAGTTGAGGATTATGACTTTGTAACTGTTTGATGACTTTGTAAGCACTACTTAATGACTAAATTGACCGTTTATCTATTAGCTTAGCCTATTAGTATCAAACACTTGAGAATTATGGTATTGAAAAATGGTTTTTCATTCTACCAAACAGCAGAAAATGATTTTTTGGAAAAATGATTTTTCATTCTACCAAACAGCAGAAAATGTAGGTGGAAAATTATTTTTCTTGGGAAATCATTTTCCATGGAAAATGATTTTCCGGCAAAATAATTTTCCCCCTACCAAACACACCCCAAATGTCTAAATGATTTTCCAAATCGGTCTATTCTCTAGCCCCACTTGCTGAAGGTTGATCTAACTTCTTCATTGACTAAGTCACATGAAAACTGGATTTAACAATGAACTAGCCATTGCTAGCGACATGCCATATTATTGTTCTCTGCAAACACGGCACTTGGAGTATAGGCTCACTATTACAAGGCACAAACCACTCACGAAATGCCAGGCCAGCTACTCCTTGTTTGTCATGTTCGCCACCAGCACATACCCCACGATGAGCTTCATAGGGAGAGGGGCACTAACTTGAAGATGAAACACTGAAATTCTCAACGTTGCCAACTAGCTAGTAAGACTCTTTCCAAATTATCTTTGAAGCACCCCATAAGGTATGTTATGTAAAGTTTGGCTTATTGCCCACACTTGCACAATTACAAAGTGTGGCAATTAGCGAGCTTTAAGTACCTTAAAGACCAAAGAATCATTATCGTAAGCCGTCAAACTTGCTTCACGAACTCAGCATGGTCGAAAGCTTCCAAGTCTCGAGCTAGAACCATGTCCTCCATCTTCTTTCTTATTATGTAATTAAGCATGAGCTACCTACACAATGAATCGTCCTCTTGCTAGGGCCATTATCTCACCAAAAGAAGTTAATAATAGTTTTTGAAATTTGTTACTTTATAACAATCTTTGATTATTAGTAAACATGAAACATAAAGTTTTTCTAAGCTAACTGATTAGAGACAAGCTAGACTGTATTTATAAGTTGTGTAAAGGACAATGAATGAACTCAAACCCCACACAAATTGTCATGCAATGACCACCTGTCCCGCCCTTATGCCTAGGGATGAGTGGTGCAGAACACCCACAGAAAAGTATAGAGCTAAAATTGAGACTGGTGAGACCAGTTTCAAAGTTTCGGCAACCAAAATCGAAATTGACAGGACCAATCCCAAAAGACCGAAATTGGAACCGAACCACCAGTTCCAACTCTAGGGTATTCGCTACGTGTAAATTTGTTAGTTTTTTCACCTAGCTTATTGGAATCCTTTTACCCCTTTTACGATTGACAGATGTTTGATACGTGCAAATCCAAAGCGTAATGTTAAAAAGTAGTAGCTTCTGCTACCCTACAATTACAAAATAAATGCAACTAATGATGTGTTATTGTAAATTATTTAGAAAAAAAGTAAAAAGTTATACAATCTTGACGATGTTACTTATAACCGCCTGTTTTTTGTTTGTTGGTCTTTTTTAATTTACCAACTTTAATTAACTTTAACTCACTTCAATAAAAATACTAATTTCAACCCAATTCAATCAACTTCAACCCACTTTAACCAACTTCAATTCATCTCTTTCAAAATTTTTTCTCACTATTTTACCTATCATATAAAAAATATACCAACTTCAACCCACTTCAACCTACTTCAACAAAAAATACCAACTTCAATCCACTTCAACCTACTTCAACTAATTTCAACTTTTTACAAACGAAAAGAACAGGCCTAAGTATAAAGAGTTACACAACTTATGTTAATTAACAATCCCACTCACAATCTAAAGTCCAAAAAACTTAAAAAAAAAAAATTTACAACTTCAAAGAATTCATGAAAAATATCAAATTAGAAGCATATGCCAAAGCATATGACTGAATATTGCGCCTCACATTCACCTAAAAAAAATTATTAGTACTATTTTCGGGATCAGAATCAGTTCAACCAGATTCAAATATTTAAAAAGCGGGCTTTTTGACGATTTCAATTTCAATTTCAAAATCTAACCATTTAATCAATTTCATTTCAACTTTGGAGTGTCGAATAACTATGTTCTCGCCAACTTACATTAAAAAAACAGAAGAAATCATTTAAACAGTTCAAATTATCGTCATGCATGGATTAAAAGCGTTTCTAACATATTCATAGATTGCCTTCGTAGGAAGCATCTCAAAAAACCCAAAAACAAAAAGGCTAGAAAATATAAAATATTGCCCCCCAATGAAATCACTGTCCAAAGTCAATGCTGAGATGGAGACATAATGTAAAAGCATGACTTTTGAGATGGATGGGTCTTATCAAATTAACATGACCAAAAGAAGATAAGAGTTAGTAAAAACAAAAAAGCTAGAGCTGCATTCTCAATTGAGATCGTGCAATCAGCCCAATTATAAGGTAATTCGCCATGTTAAAATTGGAAATTACCCATTGTAATCATGCATAATCAAAAGGGAACCCACTAATCATGTTCATATCCTAAAATTTGACATAGAATTGACTCCTACACTATCGGCCATGGGGATAAGTGTGCAAAAAAAGAAAAATGTTTTAATGGAGTACTATGGGCCTGTTCTTTATGTCGGTAAATTAGAATTGGTAAAATAATGAAGTTGGTTGTGGTAGATTTAAGTGGATTGAAGTTGATATTCTTTATTGAAGTGGATTAAAGTGAATTGAAGTGAATTGAAGTTGTTTGAAATTGGTTGAAGTTGGTATATTTTTTATGATGGGTTGAAATTTGTTAAAATTATGAGAATAAAATTTTGAAGGAAGTGGGTTGAAATTGATTGAAGTTGGTTGAAGTTGGTTGAAGCGGATTGAAGCAAGTTGAAGTTGGTAAATTGAAAAAGATCAACGAAAAGAACAGACCCTATATTTGGAGAGAGAGAAATGATCAGAGTGTTTAGTGATAACAACATAACAATTGTTGCAATTAGCAAGAACATTATGCATTGATTAGATGGAATTAATGATGGCAATATAGTTCGAATTTGATGGCAATATAGTTCGAATTTGATGCAAACCTGATTCGATCTGAGATAAGTGCTATCCGATTCAAATTCGATAAAAAATAATCGGATTCGAATATGATAAAAATATTCCAAATTCGATTTTGGTCTGATCGAAGTTGGAGGAGGGTTCATTCGATCCAATTAACATCCAATACGATATCGTTCTTTAGTAATTTCACCTTTTTCTTAATGATAGAAAAATCCTAATATCATAATCCTAAAAAAATTCGTATAAGGTCCGTACTTTATGTGCAATACGTTCTTTTATGTTAACTAATTTTCTCCTCTCCTGATCTTCTTCTCGATCTCTCCTCTTTGTCCATCAAAAGTTATATTTTCTCACATTTCCTTCTAATAGTTGTACTGCTGTTTATCCCTTTCTATCTAGAGTGCATTCAGATTCTCTTTCTTCAACACTTTTTTACTTTAACATATTGAAATGTTTGATATGAAAAGTTATTTGACATTAAAGATGTGTTTAACATTGCAGTTATACGTGAGCAAAAATGAGGTTGGAAATTAAAAAAATTATGCAAATATTGAATAAAAATGTATAATCGGATTATATTCGATTATATCTAAATTTAATCTGATCTGAAGCCGATTTGAATCCGGTGTAACATTTGATTCGGGCAGTCAAATTTGGATCAAATTTTCAGATTGGATTATTAATTGGATTGGATTTGGACATCTATACATCCGATCCGAATTTGACCTGTTGTCATCTCTAGATGAAATTGTGTATAGAATAATTTTGTTAATTGATGTATACAGTAACAAATTTAGAAAAATTATCTAATGGTATCTACTTTTAAATTTCTTGAGATTTTATTAGTGCAATTAATTTTATAGACGTCCATCTTAGAGAATTTTTTAAAAAAATTTCTGTGGAACTTTATACTAAATATTAGACAAATTTTTGGTCTAAAGGTTGCTCGGGATATTGTCTCCAATAACTTATGTACGCTATTGGGTGTACACACTTGCATATTGGATTAGGAAATCTTGTCAATGTTTTGTTTAAGGTGTGAAGACAGATAATGATTCTCATGATTTTTGTGGTAAATTTGATATTTTTATCAAATTTCCAATTGTCTTAATTGAAATAAAACTCCAATAGATATAGAAAATAACAATATTAATTTTTTAAACTTAAAAATAAAGGGGGTGTTTGGTAAACAACTTTTTGAAGAGCTTTTTGATCAAAAAGAATTTTTTTGATCAAAATTAACTATTTGACCAAGTAAAAAAGCTAATCTGGGTGTTTGGTGAAAAAAGCTTTTAAGAATAGCTTGTTGAGTTCAAAAAGTTAATTTGAAAAGGCTAATTCCATAAGCTTTTTAGAAGAGCTTTTTGAAGAATTAGCATTTTGTCTCACAACTTTATCAGAAACAGCTAATTTTATCAAACAGTTTTTCAACAAATAGCTAACTCAAATAGCTAATACAAACAACTAACTCAAATAGCTAACAACTAACAGGTAATACAAACAGCTAATAGCTAACAGCTAACAACTGTTTGTCAAACAAGGCCAAAGAAAAGCTGTTGTTAGTCAACCTTTTCCATTGATATTGCCATCAGTAAATTAAAGCACTTCAATAATCATAGTGTTTTTTTAGAGAACTTGAATTTGTTCAGAAAACACTAAAAATTAAAAAAATAAAAAAAATAAGTATTGGCTTTTCCTGCCTTGATTCCTTGGTGGACTTACTCTTCTCAAACAGGCTTGGATAAGTTCATATTAGCTCGCTCACTTTAATTGAAAAACGTACACATGAATTCAATTAAATAAACATATGTTTAGACAGCTTAGTATATGTTTAATGCTACAATATAATTCTACATGCTTTAATTGCCAAACACAATCAAGTATAAATAAGTACATATTAAAATGTAACTTGAATTCAGTTGAAATAAATTTACATAAATTAAGATAAATTCAATTCAGATAAGTTTAATATATAGTTCCCACATAACAAGGGGAGGGGAAGAGGTTTTGATTGCTCCTTTTGTTTCTCTTTTTCTTTTGCATTCTTTATTGGATCATTAGAACGACAAAATGTTAAGTTGAATGAGAAGCAATGGTGAAAGCGAATGTTTAGAGAAAAAACCTCAGTAATACGAGGCTGATATTTATATCAGCTGTATACAAGCTAGAGTCTTCACAAGCAATACATTGAATGAGAATGATAAAGCAAGCAACAACCAACTGCATTATGTTATCACTATGCTAACTAACCAACCACGTCGTCATCATTTATTCTACTTGCAAAATATCCACTTCTTCTCTTCTACAGTCCCCCTCAAGTTGAGTGCTGGGAAATATCATGAACGCTCAACTTGGATAGGATGAGATGATGTTGAGCAATGGTTAAGGGCTTGGTGAGTATATCAACAAGCTGAAGTTTAGTGCTGATATATGATGGATTAATCTGACCAGTCTTGAGTAGATTTCAAATATAATGACAATCTACCTCTATATGCTTGGTTCTTTCATAAAATACAGGATCAGAGGCAATATGCAAGGCAGCATTGTTATCACACCTAAGACTGACAGGGGTCAAGTGAGTCAAAGTGAAGTCCTTAAGTAATGAAAGCAGCCACACAACTTCACAGCAAGCATTGGCCATGGACCTGTACTCTGCTTCAACAGAGGATCGAGCTATAACTGTCTGTTTCTTAGTTTTCCATGAGATTAAGGACTCACCAAGAAGAACACATTACCCTGAAGTGGACTTTCTCCCCAGAGGGCACCTGGCCCAATTAGAATCACAATATGCAGTAAGAGTGAGCTGAGTAGAGCAAGAGTATAATAGACCCTGCCCTGGAGACTTTTTAAGATATCTAACCACATGCATAGTAGCTAGCATATGATCAATAGTAGGATTGTTTATAAACTGACTGACCAGTTGAACTGAATAACATATATCAGGTCTAGTAACAGATAGATAAATCAATGTACCTATTAGCCTGCAGATAAACCTTTGGATCTAATAAAGCTTTCCCTGAATCAAGAAGTTTAACATTTGTATCCATTGAAATCTGTAAAAGGCTTTGCATTTACAAGACCAACCTCATGAATAAGATCCAAGGTGTACTTCATTTGACTGATAAAAATACACTTCTCTGATCTGGCCACCTCAAGGCCTAAGAAATATCTCAAATCCCGTAAATCCTTCATATGAAATTGAGACTGTAAGAATTTCTTGACAGCTATAATTTCAATATCAGCATTGCCTGCTATAATCGTATCATCAACATATACTAATACAGTTACGTAACTGGCCCCTGTAATTTTAGTAAATAAGATATAATTAGCTTTGGACCGATGAAAACCATAAGCAAGCAAAGCAGAAGAAAGCTTTGCAAACTAATGTTTAGGGGCCTGCTTTAAACCATAGGACTTGAGTAGCTTACATACTTAAGGATGCTAACTTCTCCCCCTGACTGAAGAGTGGGTTTATGGAGTGACAATGCAACCTGGACCTGTGTAGCCTGAAGGACATTTCATATAAACTTCTTCCTCTAAATCTCTATGTTAAAAGGCATTGGAGACATCCATTTGGATAGTTTTCCAATGCTTGATGGCAGCCACTACTAATAAAGCCCTCATAGTGGTCATTTTATCCACAGGGGTGAAAGTTTCTTCATAATCAATATCATATTCTTGACTAAATCCCTAAGCAACAAGCCTAGCTTTATACCTTTTAATTGTACCATCTGATTTGAGGTTGGTTTTGTAAATTCACCTACACCCAATATCTGTCTTGCCAATTGGTAAGGAAGTAAGTTTCCAAGTACCATTGAGTTCCGAAACTCTCAGCTCTTTGTTCATGGCTGAGCACCACTTGACATCTAAGACTGCTTGCTTAAAAGTCACAGGATCTGACGTAGCTGATAGGGCAGTGATATAGGACTAATAATGGGAGGAAAGATGTCTATAGGAAAGACATTTTCTTAAAGGATAGGATACCTTGGTAGCCCTAGACTCAGTCACGGCTATATTGGCAACATCCGAAAGCTAAGATGGTGGTTTGCTAGTTCTAGTAGACCTCTTGACAATGGGCTATAAAAATGGTTGAGTTGGTATATATATACCAGGAATAGAAGTGGACTCAAAAGTTACCCTATGATCACTCGCTTGATCCTGAGCAAAAACAGATATTTCATTCAAAGATCCTGAATGAGGGTTATCTGATGAAATATCTAAAGGGGTAGGTTATAAATAGTCCTCAGTTCAAGTGTGTGTACCTCTCAAAGGTCAAGGAAGGTGTTGCATATACTGAGATAAGCTCGACTGCTTATATAAAAAGATGTGTTTAGCAAACTTGACATTTCTTGAGACAAACACATGTTTTGTGAGAAAATTCATAAGAACATAACCTTTTTGATTATGTCGATACCCCAGAAACAGACAATGTTCACCTCTTGGCTGAAATTTATCAGTGGTCCTCACAGGATTAGGTGCAAAGGCCGAGCAACCAAACACCCTAAAATTGTCTAAGTAGGAGATTTGTGAAATAACATTTCATATGGAGTTTTGTTGTGCAAAACAAAAGAAGGCAATCTATTTATAATGTGTGTAGCAGCGAGTACACAATATCCCCAGTAGTGTAAGGGTAAAGAGGCCTGGAATCTCAAAGCTCTAGACATTTCAATCAAATGCCTGTGTTTTCTTTCTACTATGCCATTTTATTGAGGTCTATCAACACATGTAGTTTGATGAACCAAACCATAAGTAGTAAAGAACTGTTTACATGGTCCTGATTCAAATTCTAATGCATTATCAAATCTAATGGTCTTGATAGTTCACTGAAAATGATTTTTAACATAGTTATAGAATGTATGCAAGATATCAAGAGACTGAGATTTGTGGGTTAGTAGATAGGTTCTCATAGCTCTACTACAGTCATCCACTATGCACAGAAAGAACCTCTTGTTTCCACAGTATTGACTTTGTAAGGTCCCCATATATCAATATGTATCAACTCAAATGGGAACAAACTTAAGGTGTAATTATTTTCAAAAGGCAATGTACAATGTTCTGCCATTGGATAAGTCAAGCATAATCCAGATACATCAGGCATATCACACTTCAATCCAGAAATATGCTTCATCTTATACAAGGACACATGGCCTAATCTATGATGCCACACTTCTACATCACTTTTCTGTACCTTATTACAGATTCTATGCTCAATATTATTCAGTAAGTGACTTTCAACAATGTTGTATTTGATATCCTTCAGCAAATTGTATCATTTGCTGCACTTTAGGACAATTGACATCTTTATCAACCAAAAAATAGAGTCCCTTCCTTTCTTTACCAATCTCCTTGATCTTATGTGTAACACAATCCTATATTATGCACATATTTGAGTAAAATAATGCACAACATCAGTTATCTCTAATCAACTTTCCTATAGATATCAGGTTGTACTTGAAACTAGGCATACACAAGATATCTTTAAGAATCAAACCATTTTACAGATAAGTTTAACCTATACACGTGACAGAAGTTATGTGTCTTGTAGGCAAGTTGATATCTAAAGGATTCACAAGTTAGCCATATGTGTTAAACATATTATGATCACAACACATATGATCAGAAGCACCTGAGTCAAGTATCCATTCAATTGACTCAACTAAAGCTGAAGTACAGGTCACATTACTAGAGAAGGAGTGATCAATTTCTTCATTTATGAAGTTACTGATGCTGGATGTAATGTGTTGCTATGGTAATAATTTCAACAGTTGTTCTATTTGTTGAGATGTAAGGGATACAGTAGATGCAGTAGATGATTGGCTTTGGATGCTTTCAGCTTGAGCTTCCTGTGGCCTCCTCCATTTAGTGTTTCTATTTTTGGGATTGATATTCCTCTGATACCTTTGTCCTCTAAAGTTAGGTGGAGGTGTTGGACCCTTACATCTAGGATGCTAAATAGGAAATCCAATCACATGCCAGCATTTATCCTTAGTTTGGCCTTTTTTATCACATATAATGCATTTGTCAGCCACTCCTTTGCTAAACAAAGCTGATGCTTCTGTATTTATGTTGAAATTTTTCAACATTTCTTTCTGCACTTCTTCTTGCTGAAGTAAGCCACATATAATCTCAACAGAAGGTAATGGATACATTAGTAATATTTGACTTCTCTGATTTTTATACACTTCATCTAGGCCATTCAAAAACTGAAACAGTTTCTGTTCTTCTGTCTGTCTAGCCAGGACAGTCAAAAACTGTGTTACATCTTCAGCTGTTATACTTAACATAAGCAATTCATTCATTGCATTGAGTTCTTCCTAAATAGCTTGATTTTAGTATAGTAATCACTTATTTTGCAACCGTCTTGCTTGATAGAATAAACTTCTCTATTCAATTGATACTTTCTAGATCCATTGCTTACAGCAAACCTCTTTTCCAGTTGTTTCCAAATTTTGGCAACAGACTAAACAAAGAGAATAGATCTAGCTATAGCATCACTTACATTGTTCATTAGCTAGGAAATGACAAGATTATTACAAGAATCCCACTGTTCAGCTTTTATAGCATCATCAGTTGATCTTGCCAGTGTGCTATGTACAAACACCAGTTTTCTCTTCGTGGACAGGCTAATCTCCATAGCTTGTTTACATGCTCTATAATTTCTAGAACCAGTGAGTTTGTCTTTGATCTCCACAGAGTTTAGTCCATCATACGGATGGATAGACAAAGGATTTTGAAAATCATTCAATCCTAGATTATAATTGGAGTTTGCACTCATTCTGTTCTAATTTTTATGAGAGATAGAAGCTCCTAGATCTAGAAAAACGAATCAATTGATAAAGCTAATCAATCAATTGAATATGGAAATATGATATGTGTTTGATAGTAGTAAGATCTTGATCGTTTGATGAATGAATTCAAACAATCGAAAGAAAAAAAATTGATTCAGGATCATATGCTCTAATACCATGTTAAGTTGAATGAGAAACAATGATTAAAGAGAATGTTTAGAGAGAAAAACTCCAATCTCATTTGTGCCTCTTGAGTAATACAAGGTTGATATTTATATCTGCTGCATACAAGCTAGAGTCGCCACAAGCAATACACTGAATAAGAAAGATAAAGCAAGCAACAACTAACTGCATTCTGTTATCACTATGCTAACCACCTAGCCACATCATCATCATTTATTCTAGCTGCAAAATATCCTCTTCTTCTTTTCTACATAAAAGGTATGGAACATGAAACGGGTTTAAGAAAGGAAAAATTCTTCATGATTCTAGTGAAATTCAATTTATCTCTATGTTCCTCCCATAAAGGATATATTCTTTTCATGAGTAAATTGCTGGTATGAAATGAAAGAAATGGAATAGAGTGAAAACGACTGCGTTTTTCTTAGAGGGGTGGGAATAAATGGAATGGAGTGAAATACAGTGGGAAGAAATGTAATAGAATTGGAGAAAGATAAAAAGTTATCAATATCAATGTATGGAAAGAAGTCGGAGGGAATGGAATAATAGTGTGAGCTAAAATTTTCCCACGAAAAGAACATACCCAAAGGTATTATTTACCATGCAAATTATGCTACTCATTATGATCCCCCCCCCCCCAAAAAAAAAATCATTAAAATGGATGCATCAAGTAAATGTAATTCGTAATCAGATAAAAGATAAACATGACAAACATATCATTCGGTTCGTGTCTGGAATAGGTGAACCTGCCATATTTGAACCGACAAGACTTCGGCTTAGTTTGGTTGAAGTTTCACCATTTTCAGTTCAAGTGAGCTTTGATAGACTAAATCATTGATATTTGGTTCAAACAAACTTGTATTACAAAGAACGACAATTTTAAAACAAAATCTTAAATCATGATAGATTCAATTCAGAGAATATTCTTTTCGACTGGTCATAAGTATTTATTATCAAATTCAGTACCTTTCAGCACAATTCAACAACTTTCAATACAATTGAGCATAGTTCAACATCATTCAGCATAATTCAACAATGCTAAGTATTTATTAAAAATACCTCGTGATATTTTCTTCAACCATTCAGCATATTTGAACATGTTTAAGGATTTTTGAGCATGTTTAAGTATGTTTCAACATCATTAAAAAAAAAAAACCAATATGAGGATGAGATATATAACTTGAAGGCTTTAGATAGTTCGACAACATTGAAATGTTACCTGTAAATAAAAAACAAGTTGATCAAGTAATTTCTTAAAGATTAATCCACAGACCAACTAAGAGGTAAGGCCCAACTGAAAGTATAGGATTAAGAAGGAAGAGTGAGACAACAAAAACAAAGCAGCCCTGGTGAATTACACATTTGCACTTGCCAGTTAGAACTTGGAGGCGAGGCAAAAAGGTTCGTCCTCCCAATCACTACGCGTACCGTCAACTCTACTTACATCCTCTTCTTGTTGTGAGTTTATCTAGCCTCCATTATTTTTCACTTATTTTCATTTTTTAAAGATAAATATCACTTCTTTCTGCTCCTTTTTATTTCCTCCCACTCTTTTCCACACCCTTCCATTCCCTCCCATTTCGTCGCACTTCTTCCCACACTTGTCACACTCTGCTATTCCTTCTTGCTCCTACTCCATTCCACTCTTTTTCACCTCATTCCACTCTTTCCAACTCCGTTCCATTTTCCCGCACTTTCTTATTCCATTCCATTCCTTCCCATTCCTGCATACAATAAACCACTCCTACCCACTTCATTCTATTCATTCCCACTTTATTCCATTTCTTTTCATTCCACATCTATAATATACCCATGGAAAAAAAAAAAAAAAACCGTACTATCTCCTATCTACTCTATCTTGTTGTTTCTAAATTAATTTCTCTAAAATTTTGATATGATTTATTGCGTTTTATAAGAAATTTTGTAGAAAATAGAATAAGAATTTAAAATTTATAAAAATGAATAGAATTCGCTTTATAAATTTATAAAAATCAATAAGAAAAAGAATAAAAATTTAAACTGTACATCGAATATAAGATAAATTTTGCATCAATGTCTACATATATAAAAATTTATCAAACCATCTATAAAAATTTAAAGAAATTAGGAACACAGAGAAATAAATCTTACTTACATTTGGGTGAGTTCAATTTTATTTATCATATTGGGCAAGACAATTTCAAGGTTTAATTTGCACTTACACAAAGTTTATAAGATAATTCATAATGGTAACATTTAGCTCTTAACGACTTATGTCAACTATTTTATATTTGTTAATAGTTTTTTAATAATTTATTCTAATTCTTTCATCTCCTCCAAGCTCCTTCGAACATTTTCTTATTGCTTCTCCTCTGGTTTTTTTTTTTTTTTTTTTTTGGGGCTAAGCTATTGCTTCTCCTCTAATTACTTCTAATTCCTTCGCATTTTCAGTTAAACACAAATTCTTACATTGATCGTACATGTTACTGAGCAACTGCCTTAACTTTTAGAACTGGCTCTTTTGGATACGGCTTTTATACATTTCACTCTATACCACTTCTTCCTACTTTTTTAGAAATATCCTACTCTAGTCCACCCATATTATTCCTTCCCATTCTTTAAAAATTGAAAACAATAACACCACCTCTTAGTGTGGGTCCTGCTTCATGAGGTCCAGAGAGATCCAAATGTAGACAATTTTACCTCTACAGACATCCATGTCTGTAGAAAGGCTAATTTTAAGAGACCCACAAAAAAGAATTTTGTGAAAACATTTTATAGAAAAATGATTTTGTGAAAACATTTATAGAAAAACACTAATTTTAAGCAGTAGGGGATGAACAAAGGAATACTAATAAAGCAAGTGACAGTAACTATGTTAATTATGAGTTCAACATAATAGAGGAAAGCAACATACCTTAACAAATAAACATAGGCAAACAATATCACTTCTCATATGTATATACTACCTAAATACAAACACGACATACGGGGATAAAAATCACATCCAAACCTACCCTACTGCAACCGAATGACATCTACGAGGTCATTTTTTTGTGATCTAAGACGTTAGTCCTATCCCACAATAGTCTTCTATCATGAATTATCTCCTCCATTAACCTTACAACTTTCAAATCCTCTATAATCACCTCGTCCAAGCTCTTCGTTGGTCGTCCCCTACCTAGGGATGCTAATCCTCTCACATCTTTTCACTGAAGCATCCACATTCATTCTCTTCATATGACCAAACCATCTAAGTCTAGTTTTTTCTCATCTTATCCTTAATGGGAGCCACTTTAACTATATTTCTAATTACTTCATTCCTAATTCTATCAACTTGCGTATAGCCATACATCTATTTAATCATCCTCATATCTGCTGCTATAAACCTTTGAACCTGTATCTTCTTTAAAAGTTTAACAATTTATATAATTATATGACATGAAAATTATTTACTTTTTAATTGATAATTGAAGACAAGTTTGTTATTTATATATATATGTCAATCCCATCTCCCGTTTGTGAGAAATGATTTTAGATTTCTATAAATAAATGAAAATAGCAAGATTACTAAGAAATTTTTTTTTTTTGAAATAAAGCTTAATGATTTCATTAATCATATGCCAAACAACACTTGCAATGAAAAGTGTAAATGAACAATAGTAGATCTATATCATAAATATGAAATTCAATTTTCAAATAACTAATACAAATCTTACTGGCATATAGCTCCGAAATTATGAAAATCTTATCGCGAATAATCTTCAGTGACTTTGCATTTTTACTTTTGATAAAGGACCTCACAATCCATGCCATAGCGATTGGGAAATCGATATTCATCAAATATCTTATACGAAACTCACAATTCTCATAAAAAAGAGAGACTAGTACTTCCATAAAAAGGTAAAACAAAACTCTTACGTATGGAGAGACAAAGGCCCTGTTCTACTTTGCGTTCTTAAGGATCTAGGTAAGAGTTTACATCTTCTTACAGCTCCTTACATCCTTAACATAATTTTTACATCTTCTTACATCTTCTTATATCTCCTTATATCTTTTTACATCTTCTTATTTCCCATATAAATTTTCTATAACATTTATTTATTTTAATTATAGAAATATGTATATTTTTTTTAATTATGCTACCAATATACAAACCTTGTAAATATCTTATGAACACAACATTTACATAAATATAAAAATATAATATAATGACGTAAATTATATTTGAGTTTCGACATGAACAATATATGTTATTATAGATGGAATAAGTGACCATAAATTTACATTTAAAATTGTTTACTTAAGGAATAAACTACACAGAAGTACCCTCAATTTAGTATAAACTATTTTAAGGATCACCATTTTCTAAAAACAATTATAAGGTACCTTGTTTTTTGAGAAACTAACAAAAGGGACCCTCAAATCTTCATTTGAACTATTTTCTAGACCCAGACACTATTCTAGTTTGCAAAGCACGCTCAAAAACTTTTCATATTTGTAAATCTACCCTCAATTCTTAAAAACTTATTTTCGAAAAGTTTAAATTTGTGCTTGTGATATTTTTTCCACTAGTATAACTTGAGGCCCTCTTTTAGCTGGTATCAGAGTCATGTGCACAGAAATAATTAAGATTATTAAAATAATTAATGACTAATTAAACTAATTAACTATGATTAACTGTGATTAATGCTTGAATCATCACCTGCTTGTCCTAGTCTTAATTATTCACACATTGTCTACTCACCTGAAGGTAATATCTCTTTAGCACCTCAATTCAACTATATCACTGATATAGTTTTAGAATTAAAAGCAGAATTAGCTAAAATTAAGACCGAACTAAAAGAGTTTAAGAATCAGTTAACCGTTGTCCATCTTTCTCTTATTAATAAAGTTAGACATAGTAAAAAAGTTACTCCTAAAATTAGTACTCTTTTTCAGCATAAATATCCTTTTCAAAACCCAAAAAACAAGATTTCATTTCCTTTGCAAGAGATAAAAATTCAAAAAGAAGTAGAAGAACAATCTGGTGAAAAATCGATTGAAAAGAAAGAAAAAGAAGATGGAGTATAAGCAACATACTCTTGAAGAGCTAAAAAAAATGTTTGATACAGAACAAAATCCAGAAGAACCAACAAAATCATGAGCGCAATTAGTGATAAATATGATATTTTGTCTGATGATAATGAAGAAACTAATAATGTCCAACTAGAAGAAGAAATATATCAATAGATGAATCTGATTAAATTAGAAGATCGCAATGTTTTATCATTAGAAGAAATTAGAAGAAAACTTGATAAGAAATATGGTAAAATGACTAATGAAAATGAAATCAATGAGATTGGAGAAGAAATTGACTTGTATGAAATAGAAACTAATCTGGTTAAGAATGTTGTTCCTAAACCTGAAGAATTTGGTGAACCCTCCAGAAGAAACACTCATTTTCTAAGATCTAGGCATATTCCTGCAGGATATACAAATAATTTTTCCTTCGGGTTTATCCCAAGAAAAACCACGACCTATGAAGAAATTGGCCTTACCCGAATTAGCCAAAATGGATATATCTTAAATATTGATGGAGTCCTTAATAGAGAAGGGATATTTGAGCACTGGAAAAGAGGAATGAAGAGTGTCTTAAACTTAAATACTACATAGACTGCGGTAAACTTTCTAAACTATTGCGAGCATAGTTTCTCTGGTACTATAGCTGACTGGTATGATTCATTAAACGAAGATGGTAAAAATACATTAAGAATGATGAAAATACCAACTGCTATGTTTAGAAGCCTGTGTAAAGAAATAGAAATCGAATTCATCGGAGCTAAAATTGATTATAAAGAAAAAGCACGAGAATCGCAAAGAAAAAATAACAACATAGAACTATGGGATATAAGGTACCTAGAAAATTATATTGCAGAATTCAGTCAATATTATTACAAAATTGGGCATAATGAAACAAATCTTGGCATGTTCTATGACAAGTTGCCATATCCTATAAATTCTATAATTAATGAAAAATACCTGGCATGGTTTGAACGAACAGATGTTGTTGATACCCTTGATTCAAGAATTTTCTATTTGCAAAATGAGTCAATAAACAATGTCTTGATCTTCAAAAGCAAAAAAAAATTAAAAAGCAATTCTTGACTTGATGGGATTCATCTCACCAATGGGGAAAAGAACCTGAAAAAAGAAGAAAAAGAAAATTCTATAAGAAAAAGAGTTTTAATAAGCAGAGAGACGAAAAATATAGAAAAAAATATTACAATAAACCAAGTCCTAAAAAACGAAGACCTTTTATAAAAGCTGCTTATTGTCCAGCAGGAAAAAACAACTACAAATGTTGGACATGTAGAGAAATAGGTCATTATGCTAATGAATGCAAAAACAGAAAGAATAACAAACTTATTAAAACCTTGGGAAGCCTAGATTATGTTGAGCTTAATGAAGATTAGGCATTAGACCTAACCGTAGGTAACAACAAAGGAATTGTTAAAATTATAGAGGACAATGAATATGAAGAAAGTGATTATGAATAAACAAGTCATATGATGGAAAGTAGCTCGGTTAGCCTTGGTGATCTTCAAGGAGAAGAGTTTGTTGTAGACAATGATCATGAGGAAGTCAAAGGAGATTGGGTTCTTCCTATAATCCAAAAAGACATGATCTATAAAAAATTTATTTTTCAATTAAAAAGCAAATACGTATGTGAAATGATGGAAGGAGACCTTGAGATAAAAGATTGCGAGTATGATGTTGGAGAAGTTAATCTCATTAATTGGGAAAATATCCTTAAGCATAATAAAGATAGAAAGTATAGTACATCCATGTCAGAAGTATCCAAGTTTAAATCACTCCATTACAATATTATGGTAAAGATATTGATCTTTACGCTTTATTCTGTGATATGAGGCATATCAAATTTAATAATCAGATAATCACAAGGATAAAAACCAATTTATGTAATGGGTCAGTAAGTTTCAACTGTCGACCTGGATATTATGTGAGTCTAAAGGATGAATTTACTAAAAACTTCCTATCGCTTAAGATAAAAATAGTTGGGATGAACATGAAGAGAGGAGGATACCCCTTGAGGATATTTTGAAAAATTATCTATAAATTAGATAATATAATAGACCCCAAGCCTAAGGTGACAGTGATAGAGGCAGAAAAATTTGAAAGTTCTACCCCCATGTAAAAAATTTAGATGATCAAGTCCAACCCACAGGAGATAAAAATAGATCATGGACATCTAGCTTTCCCAATCCTACCAAGATTAATAAGAAAAATATAATAAAAATTGATGAAGAAGATAAAATTACCATTAAACCTCAATTATTAAGAAACATGAGTACAAGATTAGATTGGAGAGAAGGATCTTCATCCGCTAAAGAAGAGTTTAAAGAAGATGATAAAATTAGCCTAACCAGTGAAATGAGTAGAATGAGTTTTGAGACAGCAAGACCCAGTCTAGATCGGTTAATAAGTCTAGATAGAAAAATCATTGGATACAAAACTAAAACTGTCAGTGAACCTATTTATGAGGATGAATTAGTCAAAAATATGACCATAGAAATATCCTATGAAGCTACCAACACAAACCCTAATAGCATCTATATACCAATAAAGATATGTTTAGAGGGACATAATAAATATGAACTGTG
>JAKOGI010000342.1:677500-691818 GCA_029747015.1 Carnegiea gigantea | reverse complement strand
CTTGCTGCAAAAGGTGCACACAACCGGACCTGTTTTCGGTCGAACTGGACAGGAGGATATGGTTATGAATTAAGGCATTTCTGACCATGGGATGGATTTCCTTGACCTCCTCGATACTCCTCTGACCCTCCTTGTCCTCCTCAGTAGCATTGGACTCCTTGGCTTGATGGTCTCCATCATTACAAAAAAAAATAGAACTAGCTTGAGCTATTCTTAAGCTTTGAAATGGATGGTACTCTTGATCCCCATTTGGAAAACCCCTTTGGATAAGGCACTTTGAAGTTCAAATAAAACTACATAAAGAGTCTTTTGTCATGAAATTCGAAAAGTGGAACCAAAGAAGGGCCTTGCCATGCATGAATTTGTATGGAGCTTACCTCCCATGAAGTTGAGTTGAAAGAATGAAAATGATACCCTTGAAAATCTACAGTAATCCCTCTTTCTTTGAAAAGAATTATCCTCAATTCTTGTTGTGAATGAGGGCATTCTTCTTGACTCAAGAGTTCCTCAATTCCTTCAACAACCCCACATAGCTCCAAATCGGACACTTGGAGTTCTTCAATTTCAAGCTCATCAAATCTTAGAGGTAGGTCACAATTCACCTCATGGTTTTCATGACATCCTTCTTTAAAGATCAAGGGTTCTCCATGTTTGCCTTCCTCCCATGAGTGCTTGTATCTCTAACTCTACTTCCTTCATTTGTTTGGAGAAACCTAACCCCAACAAAGATGAAAAGATCCTTGGGGAGGAAGCTTCAAGCCTAGTTGACCTACCTCCTGTTTTTGATGACTATGGTGATGATGACCTTTGAACTTGAGGGAGAAGAAGACTATTTATGTCCTAGGCCATTTGTGCTAGATCACCATTTACATAAGGGAATAACATGTGTTGCTCACTTTGATCCTTATTATGACAATTTCATTATTCCATTATCCCCACAATTAGAACCTGAACTAGCCAAAGTTATAACCATGGGGGGACAAATGGGAAACACAAGTGAGGGACAACCAAGAGGGATAGATAAGGAAGGCAATTATCAATTATCAAGTACAATTTCAGGATTGAGTTCAAACACTCTTTCTTCCTCAAATCCCTAGTTCTGTATCTTAAGATTGGCCCCTCAAGTGGTGTTCTAGGTCTCCTTGTCTCAATTAGGTGGTGATTCAATTCTGTATCCTAATTGACTTAAGGAGGTTGCCCAAGTTCCTAGCAAGAGTGGCTCCTTTTTGGATTATCCCATGTCTTAAGATCTTGCCTATCTATCCCTTGCTTGCATTCACTATCTTTCCAAGTTACAAATTTGTTGCTAGCATACGTGAGCCTTGTGTGTTTGGAGTGATTGGTGAGGCTACATGTAAGACCCCGCATTTTCGTTTTCCGTTAAGTTAACTAAATTTCCTTTTTACGTTCTAAATTGGCATTTTTAGTAACTGTATGAATTAAATTATTATCGATGTGCTTTTGAGAACTATAATTTCATTAAAGACAACATTATTATTGCTATTATTGATTTCAAAGTCAATTCGTGCCATTTATGCCTTTAAATTATATCAATAGTTTAATTTAGTCATTATTTGATTTATTTAGTCGTTTCCTGAAAACGATAAGGTTTTCAACCTTAGAATTAGTTTGCGGTTTATTGAATTGGACTTAGACGTTTTTGAGATCGAATAATCGATGAAAGGTCGCATTATCGATTCGGGATAGGTTGTGAGGTACGAGATTAGAAATTAGACAGGCGATTTTAGTTGATTGAGTTATTAACCCCAAAAAAAAAAAAAGAGAACAAAGAGGGGCTGAGCCCCCTTCTCTTTGAGAAAGGCGCGATGAGGGGGGTTCTCTGCCCCTGCCTCATGAACCTCAGGGGAGAGGGGAGAGAGAGAGAGGGGCTGAGCGATGGGGGTGTGAAGGAGGTTGGCCGACGACGACAACGGCGACGGCGACGGCCTAGCGGTGGCGACCAGGCCCTGCCGGCGAGCGGAGAACGACAAAGAGAGAGAGAGCGAGACTGAGCGAGATTGAGAGAGGATATCAGCGATGTTGGAGATCGAAGGTGAGGGTTGACAGTGGGCGTCGTTCCGGCAACCACCACGGCAGGCCCAAACCGCCACGAGTAGCAGCAGATTCTGGCTTGGGAAGGACGGATTCAGATCGGTGTCAGGCTAGGGTTTCGACCTCAGCGTTTGGGTGCGCGTTTAGGGCTACTTGAATCGAGAATTGAGGTTTTTCAGCATCCAAATCGAGCTCAAAAGCCCTTAGAACGGGTCCTTAGCTTGGAGTCCAGATGGGTGTTCCTCGCCTCCTAAATTAGTACTAATTTCGCAAACGTTTTAGCGGAATCGATGTTGCATGTTAGACTAGCATAGCCAACTTTATTAGAATGTGCTGCCTGAGATTGGATTCTGAGATGAAACATATATGTTTAGCTTCGATTCGAATCAATTTAGCTAATTTATACCTGAGGTTTCAATTCGAAGTGAATTAGATATGTTTAGCTTCGATTCGAATCAATTTAGTTAATTTATGCCTGAGATTGTAATGCGAAGTGAATTATATATGTTTAGCGTTAATTCGAATGCATGTACTTAATGGATGCCTGAAATTATAAATTAACGCGAATTATGTGCGTTTAGCTTCAATTCGAATCAATAAACGTAAATCATGCCTGAGTTGTTCATTCGAAGTAAATTAAATGTGTTTAGCGTCGATTCGAAACAATGAATGTAACTCATGCTTGAGATGTTAATTCGAAGTTGATTTAACGTGTTTAGCATCGATTCAAGTTAATTAGTTGATGCGTAAAAAAGGATTAAAAACGAAGTTAGTTTAATGTGTTTAGAATCGATTCAAGTGAATTTAGTTAGTTCATGCCAAAAAGTTTAGTTCGAAATGAATTATGAATGCTTTGAATTGATATATGAACATTTAGTTAATTCATGTTCGTTTAATAACTTCAAAACGAATTATGAATGTCTGGAATCGATGTGTGTATGCTTCGTTGTATCATAATCGTTCATTAATTACAAAATGAATTATGAATGCTTTGAATCGATATATGAACACTTAGTTAATGCGTGCTCGTTCAATAGCTTCTAAGTGAATTATGAATGCTTTGAATCCACACATGTTCACTTAGTCAATTCATACTCGATTAATAGTTTCGAAAGAAATGAGTATGCTTGGAATCGATACTGGCGTAATTAGTTAGTTTATACCTGAGTAGTAACTTTGACATAATAAATGAATGCCTAAAGTCGTATTTACGTTTAAATGATTTATTTAGATTTGAATAGTAATTTCGATGTAAATAATGAATATTTAGATCCGCATTTTGTCTAAGTGACCTAAATGGGTTCGAATAGCAACAGTGACATAATAAACGGAAACTTAGAATCGTATTATGCTGAAATAGCTCAATTAGACTTAAAATGTAACTTCGAAACCAACGCTTATGAATGTTTGGTCGTTCCATGATCGTGTGTGAACTTCAAAGTGTATCGTACGTCTTTAAAGCCAACGTTTATGAATGTTTGGTTGTTCCATGATCGTGTATGAACTTCGAAGTGCATCGTACATGTTTAAAATTAATGTATATAGATGCTTAGTCAATCTATGATCATCTATATGCTTAACTATCCCATAATGGCCTACTAACTTTGAAGTCAGTTATAAATGCTTAGAGCCTTATCATGTTTGAACTGGCAAGTAAAGTTCTATAGTTTTATATGTGTACGTGATGGTATGTATGCGTACATATGCTTGCTGTAACGCACTGCTAAGTGGTGCTGCTTGCCCAGGTAAGTACCTAAACCTTACCTTTTCATAAATTAGTATGATAATATGTTGTGTTTGATAAATTGATGAATCGAGTAGGTAGTTGGATGGTTTGAGGAAAGAATTATGAGCGTTCGAGGTCTTGTAGTACGGTGCAAGTGAGGAGGGAGACTGGGTTGTGACATTACCGCAATCGTATGGATTGCGAGGCCATGTGTGGCTCGATGTAATGAATTGATTATGAAGTGTTTGAATGTGAAACATGTGGACCTCTTTCCCTTCTATGTCCTCAAGTTACATTATGTGCATAAGGGTGAGATTTTCAAAGAAGGATTTCATGTTTTGAAATAATAGTAGCCATAAATATTAGTGCATGATGGCATATTTTAACAAAATGAATACAGTTTTGGGAGTGAACCTGCTTGAACGGGGGAGTCCTAAAGAGTTTTACAAAGGCGTGAGTTGCATGATAAATGATTTCGCTGTGAGAGGCAGCAAACTTATTAGTCGTTAAGACCAGTTTAAATGGCTAAGATAAGTGCTCAGGGACAATAGATGGGAGTGAACCTGCTTGAACGGGGGAATCCCTAACCTAGGGAGTAATCCCTAGAGACCCTGACGATGGTTAAAGTCCAAAGTTAGTTGCCATCCCGGGAGTAAGAGTTTAGTGTGAGTTAATCTCACTGGGATTGAGTGTAGATCTCTCCCAACCAGCACTTTATGATGATTTTACGCCCAGAGTAGTTTTTTATTAAATAAGAAAAGCAGTTGGCATTTCGCCTTTTTAAGTATTTCAGAAAGAAAGTTTTTAAGGGTCATTATGAGACCAAGATAAAAGAGATTCTTTAAAAGAATTTGAGCCTCAAGAGGCTAAGGGAAGAGTTTTTATGAGCCTCAAGAGGCTAAATGAAGTGTTTTCAGTAAAAGAAAGAAAGCTTTCGATGAATGAGTTATGAAATGATCCTCAAGCATGTTTGAATGTGGATTCTTAGCCCATGTATTCAAAGAAAGTTTTCAATGGATGCTTTATGAATGATTCTTAAGCATGGTTGAACGTGGATTATAATCTTATGTGGCATCATTCTTATCCATAGCAAATCTGTTTGATTTAAAGTGTATGAGATGAGAAAGAAAGTTATAGCACGTTAAAAATTCCATGAATGAAGGCGTTTCTTCCTAAAAGAATGAACGTTGATATATGAATAGCATGCGAGGGTGTCATATAGCTTAATATGATGTTTAAAGGTACTTAAATGCTTGATACATGTTTATGTGTGTGATATGTATATTATATGAATGAAATGCCAAGAAAAGTATAATTATGAAAAAGGATAACCTTATATACACATCATATGATTGAGGGTTCATATATAGTTTAAATGGAGTGTTAAGAAGTTATATTATGAAAGGAAAAGATCCTTATACTTAGCCTTCGATGCTTACTCACGTGCTCAACTACTTGCTAGTAAAGAAACTCCGTCGTTGAGGAATCTAGAAATATGATTGAGTGGTTGAAGTGAAGCTTATGTTTAGAGATCCTCCCATAAAGGTTCTATGATTATCTTAACATGATAGTAAAGTATGGAAACATGATATATGACTAGTAAAGATAGTATTACCTGCAACGGTTTTGGTTTTAAGGGGGGGTTGGGGGACACTCACTGAGCGTGTGGTTGCTCATCCCACTACTCCTTCCCCTTTTCCCCAGATTTTCTTTATGACAGGAAAAAGTTGAGTCAGATAAGTCCAGAAGGAACCTATTCTTGCTTGTAAGGCATCGCATGTGCCTATTTGAAGGGATCTTACGTGTTTAATGAAGTCATCTAATGTATTCTTAGTTTATGAAGGTCTGTAAATGATTATTCTAGTTCATGTAATGCATATGGTATAAAGGTCGCTCTGTATGGCCGTCTGAGCCAACCATCAAGTTAGTTAGATGTCCTTCTGGTTTAATTTAGCTATGCCTTGGGATGTAAACCCCAATACTCCGGTTGTGTGAACCGTTGAGTTGTATCTTTTACTTTTTCTGTTTTAATTAACTATTCTGTTTGGTGTACTCCGAGCGGGTGGCTCGTCGAGTTATGAACTTCATCGTGTGGCCGTTAAGCTATATTTTATATGTTTACGCTTCCGTTAATTTACAGGGTCTTATTGTAAGGCGTTTTAGCCAGGAAACGGTCAGTTTTCAGGGGAAACTCACTCCGTTTCTTCCCAGAATTTAATTAAGAAGTTAGGAAAACGTGACGTTTTCGACCCTAGGGGCCGGCAGTGTTACAGATGGTATCAGAGCCATGGACCCGACCCGGTGTGCCAGCGAGGACGCTGAGCTCCTGAGAGGGGGGTGGATGAAGGTATCCCACATCGAGAGCTGAGGAGAACAAACCACGCCTTATAAGCGTGGGGAAACCTCAGCCCATCGAGGCACCTTTTGAGGACAAAACCGTGAGGGCAGAGATGGTGGTAGCGTCCCGCCTACCCAAAGTGGACAATACCTCGATGGCGGGTGGTCGTGGGCTGTTACACTACATACATCATTTGGTATCAGAGCAATATCTTCCCTTAAGTTTTCAAAAGAAATCATGATGGATAAATGCTTAAGGGTTCTTCGGTGGAATGAGTGTTTTAAGGTTAGGGATGTATTTAGGCCAAGGGAAGAAGCATGGTCAGAACCACAGGCTCTGATTCCAAATGATGTATGTAGCCTCACTAATCACTCCAAACACACAAGGCTCATGTACGCTAGCAACAAGTTTGTAACTTGGAAAGATAGTGAATGCAAGCAAGGGATAGATAGGCAAGATTTTAAGACAAGGGATAATCCAAAAAGGAGCCACTCTTGCTAAGAACTTGGGCAACCTCCTTAGGTCAATTAGGATACAGAATTGAATCACCACCTAATTGAGACAAGAAGACCTAGAATACAACTTGAGGGGCCAATCTCAAGATATAGAACTAGGAATTTGAGGAAGAAAGAGTGTTTGAACTCAATCCAGAAATTATACTTGATAATTGATAATTGCCTTCCTTATCTATCCCTGTTGGTTGTCCCTCACTTGTGTTTCCCATTTGTCCCCCCATGGTTATAAGTTTGGCTAGTTCAGGTTCTAATTATGGGGATAATGGAACAATGAAATTGTCATATGTAACACCCCCAGCCCCTAGGCCATAAGCGTTACGCTTTCCTAACTTCTTACTTAAATCCTGGGACGAAGTGGGCAGAGTTCCCCCTAAAAACTGACCATTTCCAGGCTAAAAGCCTTACAATAAGTCCCTGTAAATCAATGGAAGCGCAAACATTTGAAACATAGCTCAACGGCCACACGCCGGAGTTCATAACTCAACGAGCCACTCGCTCGGAGTACATCAACCAGATTGATTCATGAATAAAGAAGAAATAGAAGATACAACTCAACGGTTAACAATACCGGAGTATTAAGATTTACATCCCTAAACATAGGTAAATTAAATCAAGAAGACATCTAACTAACTTGATGGTTGGCTCAAGCGGCCATATAGAGCGACCTTTATACCATATGCAATACATGAACTAGAATAATCGTTTACAGACCTTTATAAACTAAAAGTACATTACATGACTTCATTAAACACGTAAGATCCCTTCCAATGAGCACATACGACGCCTTGTAAACAACAATAGGTTCCTTCTAGGCTTATCTGACTCAACTTCTTCCTGTCAGAAAGAAAATCTGGGGAAAAGGGGAAAGAGTAATGGGATGAGCAACCACACGCTCAGTGAGTGTCCCCCACCCCCCTTAAAACCAAAACCGTTGCAAGCAATACTATCTTTACTAGTCACATATCACGTTTCCATACTTTACTATCATAATAGATATTCATAGAACCTTTATGGGAGGATCACTAAACATAAACTTTACTTCGACCACCCAATCATATTTCTAGGTTCCTCAACGACGGAGTTCTTTACTAGCAAGCAGTTAGGCATGTGAGTATCGAAGGCTAAGTATAAGGATCTTTTCTTTTCATAACATAACTTCCTAATACTCCATTCGAACTACACATGAACCCTCAATCATATGATGTGTATATAAGGTTATCCCTTTTCAAAAATACACTTTTCTTGGCATTTCATTCATATGATATACATATCACACACATAAACCCATATCAACGTTCATTCTTTTAGGAAGAGACGCCTTCATTCATAGAATTTTCAACGTGCTATAACTTTCTTTCTCATCTCATACACTTTAAATCAGACAGATTTGCTATGGATAAGAATGATGCCACATAAGATTGGAATCCACGTTCAACCATTCTTAAGAATCATTCATAATGCATCCATTGAAAGCTTTCCTTTAATACACAGGCTAAGAATCCACATTCATCATATTTAAGAACATTTTCTTTAAATCGGCAATGAAACTTTCTTTGCACATTGAAAGCATTTCATAACCTTGAGGTTCTCAATCTTTTGAAAGAGTTTACATTTCGCATTCATCGTAAAACGACCCTTGTATACATTTCATATCCATTCCATGCGGCCTCTTTGGGCCCATAAAACATTCTTTTTCTTTAAAACATATAAAATGGCAAAGGCTAATTGCTTTTCTTAACTTAGTACGAAAGTACTTCTGGCATAAGATCATTACAGGGTGCTGATTGGGTGAGAACTATTCTCGACCCCATAGTGACACCTAATGCTCACGCTTAAGCTCTTACTCCCGGGATGGCTACATATAACATATCGGACCATTACATTAGCCCTCGTCAGTGCCTCTAGGGTTTATCCAGACTTATCCCCTAGGTTAACATTACATCATATCATATTGTCCGCAGCACATTATCTTAGCCACTTAAAGCGTATCGGCCATAACATGCAATAACAACAAACACCGTACCACAAGACCTCGAACGCTCATGATTCTTTCCTCAAACCATCCAACTACCAACTCGATTCATCGATTTATTAATGACAACATATTATCATATTAGCTTATGAAAAAGGGAGTGAACTTTAGGCCCTTACCTGAGCAACCAACACCATTCAGCGGTGCATTACAACAAGCGTTCATATGGCCACATTTATTCATGAATGGACAATACTTTATTCAATAAATCAAACATAATTTGATTCTAAACATAACCGATACATTTCGAGTAACCTTCCTAAGCATGAATGTGCTAAAAAAAAAGGGTTCGTATTAAAGCTAAACATATTTTAATAGCTTCAAATTTAATTCGTTTACATGCATTAGCTAGGTTAACTCGAATTGAAGCTAAACATGTTTATATAACTTCAAGATTAATTCCTTTAACATGCAATAACTAATCCACTTGATTCGAAACTAAACACATTGCATTAACCTTGAAATTAGCTCATTTCACGCATTGGTTAATTAACTCGAAGGGAAGCTAAGGATGTTAACGCACCTTCGATTTTAATTCTTTTTCATACATTAACTCACTAACTTGAATCGATACTGAACACGTTAAACTAACTTCATTTGTAATCCTTTTTCATGCAGCAACTAATTAACTTGAATCGATGCTAAACATATCAAACAAACTTCGTTTCTAATTCCTTTTCAAACAATAACTCATTAACTCGAATTGAAACTAAATACGCTAAATTCATTTCAATTTTAATTCCGTTTTTAAACAATAATTCTTTAACTCGAATCGAAGCTAAATATGTTAAAATTAACTTCGATTTTGATATCTCAAGCATGATTTACATTCATGGACTCGAATTGATGCTAAACACATTCAATTTACTTCGAATTAACAACTCAGGCATGATTTACGTTTATTGATTCGAATTGAAGCTAAACGCACATAATTCGCATTAATTTACAATCTTAAGCATCCACTAACTACATGCATTCGAATTAATACTAAACGCATATAATTCACTTCGAATTACAATCTCAGGCATCAATCAACCAAATGAATCGAACCTAAACATGAATAGCTAATTTCTTGACATTTCTAACAAATTTAACAAACTTGACATGCAACATCAATCTGCTAAAAATCAATTTCGAAAATAATAATAACTTAGGAGGCGAGAACACCCACCTCGATTTCACGCTAGATACACGCAATTTAGCTTGAATTGAGGCCAAAAATCAAACACCAACAGCCTGCCCTTCGCGCGTGACTCGGCTAGCCCGAACCCCAAAACCCTAACTTGCGTTATGGTCGCGGTTGGGGTTGTCTGGGGTCGAATTCGACCCCCAGATTTAGGGGGGAGGCCGAATCCGGTGTGGGTGACCGGATTCCGGCACGTGGTGGCGGAATTGGGCGTGGCTGATGCGTGGGTTTCAAGTTGGCTCGGTTGTGTGACGTGGGGGAGGAGGATTGGTGGTGTTCGGGTGGTTGGCGACGCAGGGGTGAGGTCGGACGGCTCCTTCTCTCGCCGGCACGTGACGGCCGGCGGTGACGCCAGGCCGCGACCGGTGACCCGCGAGAGAGAGAGAGAGAGCGAAGCAGAGAGGGAGGGAGAGCAGAGAGAGGGAGCGAGCGTGCGGGGGGGAGGGGTGGTCGGGGTCTCTGCCCGACTAAGGTACTTGAACCCCTTTTCTGTTTTTTTTTTTTTGGGTTGACTCAAATAACATCATTCAACTGAATCCCGATCCCGTACTTGCTAATGGTTAGGCTAAACCCGAACTGAAACGACCTACAATCAACATTTCAGTTTAAACTCTGGGATTCAACCAAGTAAAACGAAAAACGATTTAAAAAACTCGGTTTAGCGTTGATTCAAATATTTTAAAAATAAGTAGCATCAATAATAACGTTAATCAAATGATCGTTCTTTTTTAGTGAAATTAATCGTTAAAAATTTACACGGTTACTAAAAACATGATTTCATAACGTAAAAAGCAAGACAGGCAACTTAACGTAAAAACAACGAAGGTGGGTATTACATCATAACAAGGATCAAAGTGAGCAACACATGCTATTCCCTTATGTAAATGGTGATCTAGCACAAGTGGCGAAGGACATGAATAGTCTTCTTGTCCTTCAAGTTCAAACGTCTCATCATCACCATAGTCATCAAAAACAGGAGGTAGGTCAACTAGGCTTAAAGCTTCCTCCCCAAGGATCTTTTCATCTTTAGTGGGGTTAGGTTTCTCTAAACAAAGGAAGGAAGTAGAGTTAGAGATACAAGCACTCATAGGAATAATTGCCTTTTAAAACAAACTCAGCTATGGCCCTTTTATAGGGTTGAACTTTCATATGAAAAGACACAAACACAAATTACTAGGCTAACATAGGAAATGCAAGAAACAAAGTACAAGGAAACTAAGAAAAACAAAGTATCATGGATAATTATGTCTTGAACCATGAATCATCAGCTTGGAGACTAGATTAAACTCATTTTCCCACCTAGCACATGATGTATCAGCCTTGGGAGTAAGAGGGATGTGGGTTAAGTCCCTTGAACAGAAGTTTCTTCATGCATTAATTGCTTTTAGTTGTCAGCGCGTTCACACAGCAGCAGGGCCAGATTCAATGTGCCATAACTCTCCTGTTTGTGATCCAAATTCGATGACTCAAGAGTCAAATAAAAGCCTGAAGAATCTATTTTCCAATGGAAAATGTTTCACTAGATTTGGATTAGCCATTTGGGAGAAATGGGCCATAGTAGTAAGATGGTCCAAACTGGACTGGATTCTGGCTGATTTACTTGTGGGCCTTATTCGATCAACCAAATGGACTCCAAATGACTTGAAACTTTTTTTATTTGAAAGCTGACTTCCTAGGCTTGACAAGGGAGAAGGGTCCCATTAGAATTCCCGACGTCTTCTTGCTGCAAAAGGTGCACACAACCGGACCTGTTTTCGGTCGAACTGGATAGGAGGATATGGTTATGAATTAAGGCATTTCTAACCATGGGATGGATTTCCTTGACCTCCTTGATACTCCTCTGACCCTCCTTGTCCTCCTCAGTAGCATTGGACTCCTTGGCTTGATGGTCTCCATCATTACAAAAAAAAAATAGAACTAGCTTGAGCTATTCTTAAGCTTTGAAATGGATGGTACTCTTGATCCCCATTTGGAAAACCCCTTTGGATAAGGCACTTTGAAGTTCAAATAAAACTGCATAAAGAGTCTTTTTTCATGAAATTCGAAAGTGGAACCAAAGAAGGGCCTTGCCATGCATGAATTTGTATAGAGCTTACCTCCCATGAAGTTGAGTTGAAAGAATGAAAATGATACCCTTGAAAATATACATCAATCCCTCTTTCTTTGAAAAGAATTGTCCTCAATTCTTGTTGTGAATGAGGGCATTCTTCTTGACTCAAGAGTTCCTCAATTCCTTCCACAACCCCACATAGCTCCAAATCGGATACTTGGAGTTCTTCAATTTCAAGCTCATCAAATCTTGGAGGTAAGTCACAATTCACCTCATGGTTTTCATGACATCCTTCTTTAAAGATAAAGGGTTCTCTATGTTCGCCTTCCTCCCATGAGTGCTTGTATCTCTAACTCTACTTCCTTCCTTTGTTTGGAGAAACCTAACACCAATAAAGATGAAAAGATCCTTGGGGAGGAAGCTTCAAGCCTAGTTGACCTACCTCCTATTTTTGATGACTATGGTGATGATGAGACCTTTGAACTTGAGGGATAAGAAGACTATTCATGTCCTTCGCCACTTGTGCTAGATCACTATTTACATAAGGGAATAGCATGTGTTGCTCACTTTGATCCTTGTCATGACAATTTCATTGTTCCATTATCCCCACAATGAGAACCTGAACAAGCCAAACTTATAACCATGGGGGGACAAATGGGAAACACAAGTGAGGGACAACCAAGAGGGATAGATAAGGAAGGCAATTATCAATTATCAAGTACAATTTCAGGATTGAGTTCAAACACTCTTTCTTCCTCAAATCCCTAGTTCTGTGTCTTGAGATTGGCCCCTCAAGTGGTGTTCTAGGTCTCCTTGTCTCAATTAGATGGTGATTCAATTCTGTATCCTAATTAACCTAAGGAGGTTGCCCAAGTTCTTAGCAAGAGTGGCTCCTTTTTGGATTATTCCTTGTCTTAAGATCTTGCCTATCTATTCCTTGCTCGCATTCACTATCTTTCCAAGTTACAAATTTGTTGCTAGCATACGTGAGCCTTGTGTCTTTGGAGTGATTGGTGAGGCTACATACATCATTTGGTATCAGAGCAATATCCTCCCTCAAGTTTTCAAAAGAAATCATGATGGATGAATGCTTAAGGGTTCTTCTGTGGAATGAGTGTTTTGAGGTTAGGGATGTATTTAGGCTAAGGGAAGAAGCATGGTCAGAACCATAGGCTCTGATACCAAATGATGTATGTAGCCTCACTAATCACTCCAAACACACAAGGCTCATGTACGCTAGCAACAAGTTTGTAACTTGGAAAGATAGTGAATGCAAGCAAGGGATAGATAGGCAAGATTTTAAGACAAGGGATAATCCAAAAAGGAGCCACTCTTGCTAAGAACTTGGGCAACCTCCTTAGGTCAATTAGGATACAGAATTGAATCACCATCTAATTGAGACAAGAAGACGTAGAATACAACTTGAGGGGCCAATTTCAAGATATAGAACTAGGAATTTGAGGAAGAAAGAGTGTTTGAACTCAATCTTGAAATTGTACTTGATAATTGATAATTGCCTTCCTTATCTATCCCTCTTGGTTGTCCCTCACTTGTGTTTCCCATTTGTCCCCCTATGGTTATAAGTTTGGCTAGTTCAGGTTCTAATTGTGGGGATAATGGAACAATGAAATTGTCATAACAAGGATCAAAGTGAGCAACACATGCTATTCCCTTATGTAAGTGGTGATCTAGCACAAGTGGCGAAGGACATGAATAGTCTTCTTGTCCCTCAAGTTCAAACGTCTCATCATCACCATAGTCATCAAAACCAGGAGGTAGGTCAACTAGGCTTAAAGCTTCCTCCCCAAGGATCTTTTCATCTTTAGTGGGGTTAGGTTTCTCCAAACAAAGGAAGGAAGTAGAGTTAGAGATACAAGCACTCATAGGAATAATTGCCTTTTAAAACAAACTCAACTATGGCCCTTTTAGAGGGCTGAACTTTCATATGAAAAGACACAAACACAAATTACTAGGCTAACATAGGAAATGCAAGAAACAAAGCACAAGGAAACTAAGAAAAACAAAGTATCATGGATAATTATGTCTTGAACCATGAATCATCAGCTTGGAAACTAGATTAAACTCATTTTCCCACCTAGCACATGATGTATCAGCCTTGGGAGTAAGAGGGACGTGGGTTAAGTCCCTCGAACAGAAGTTTCTTCATGCATTAATTGCTCCTAGTTGTCAGCGCGTTCACACAGCAGCAGGGCCAGATTCAATGTGCCATAACTCTCCTGTTTGTGATCCAAATTCGATGAATCAAGAGTCAAATGAAAGCCTGAAGAGTCTCTTTTCTAATGGAAAACATTTCACTAGATTTGGATTAGCTGTTTGGGAGAAATGGGCCGTAGCAGCAAGATGGTCCAAACTGAACTGGATTCTGGCCGGTTTACTTGTGGGCTTTATTTGATCAACC